>VDFB02075321.1:27796406-28396406 GCA_007258455.2 Sequoia sempervirens
TCTTATTGTAATCTAACTATACTTGTGAAGTGTTGGTTTTCTAAGCTTTGTTCATGAATACTACATACTCTTCCTCCATCCATGAGAAAAACACTTGATTATATGCAATGTCTAGCTCCTACTCCAAGGACATCCCTTGCATTTGTGCTCTAAAATGAGAATTCTCCATTTCGGAAGTCATATTCATCCACACTTGAGAGCACACCTTTTTTTATTTGTTTTTCTAACTTTTTTTGCATATTTACACTAGGGAAATTTTGTGGGAGATGACTATCATTGCATGGGAAACACCATATGTTCTCCTCTTATTTTAAGTTGTTTTGGCCTGGGATCATCTCTTTGCTCTAGCTATCCTTTACCATCTAAACCAACATGGTGAGAAAAACTATTTGGCTCATGAATGTCATTTTTTGGCCTATTCTGCATGAAGGCATGTTTTATGTTTTTTTTTATAGGATGGCCTACTTCCACCCTAGGCCTGGGTGCTTGGCTTTGAAATATTTTCCTAGATCTAGGACTGATTTTCCCAAAATGGTGAATAAGTCTCACCAACCCTAAAAATTAGCATCAACAACATTTTAAAATTCATTTCTAGTCTCTACAAATATCTCATGTGCACTTCTTTAGTTTCATTCATTTATGTTGTAGTTTACTTTCATTTGTAGGCGTTTTTGCATTACACAATGTGTTTTACAACAAGTTGCATTTCAATATTTTTCACTTAATAATCAATATTTTTTACTAGTTTACTACATCTATATCATTGAATTTAGTCATAATTACAACACACATTCCTTAATTTGAGTGAACCATTTCAGTTTTTGTAAGTTTGTGGGATTCTATCTCTCTCCTTTTAGGTGGAAAACCCTAAGGGTGTAAGAGTATATAGAGCCTTCCCCGAACTTATTAAAATTCACAATTCACCTAAGACAACATAATATAACAAAATAACAACTTAAAAAAAAATAGAGAAGTCCAATGACATAGTCCAATTTTCTTAACCTATTACTCTACCATACAAGCATACAACATGGAAATCGACTACTTAAACTATCTAGATTTAGCTTGCAATACACAGTGTTTCATTCAAAATGATAATATAAAGAAAGAAAGCTTGAAAAAGGACATACATTCACAGTCTCAACAATTTTTCCTCAATAGTTTGTGCCTCAAATATAAAATGAACTTTAAAACAGAGGTCAAATGCCAATTTGGCAATAGTTTAAACCTTTAAAGATATAACATGCTAGAGACAAGTTGTTCTACAACTTTTCTTCTGAAAATAATTCTAAAACCCTATGAAAAATAAAGAAACCTTTTCTTTTTAACAAAATAAACTACAACTTGGAATCCAACCCCTCACTATGTTGTCACCCTCCTTTTATAGCTACCAAAAGAAGAAAAAACCACCTCAACACAAAAGTAATTGATGCCAAATGTTAATAGTTAATAGCTCACAATCCAATCATAGATTGCTAGTTAGGTCACAACAATATTTTCTCATTAATTTTCAACTACTAAATATATGCCCTTCAGATATTTAGTAGAGATAGAGGACCATAAATGAGCAAATCCTAAAAATAATCTAGAAAAAGGGGCATGCTAACCAATCCCATAATCAAAAGCACCAACTCAAAGATTCCATCTTGAGAACCAAGAAAAAGAAAAGGCTAGTAAGCTTCGACAAACTCCCAAAATATATTTTCTCATAAGAGGTGTAATCCTGCTACGACAAAGAGATGATGTGTCACACGGGCGGGGATTCTATGTTTTTTGAAAAAAATATTTTGGAGAGAACTTTTGCAAACTGACATGTGTCCTAGGCCCTCCTTCAAAAGGAAAATGATAATAGAAATCCATGCAACCACCATGTGGTGCATTTCCCATTTTTCTGACTGATCTTGCATAAACCATGACATCTACAAAGCCAAAAAGAAAAAAAAGTTGAAGATCAAAAGAGTAAGGCACAGAAAGCATTTCATAGGATAGATGGATTCAGGGTCAATGTGTCTTTGCTACAATATTTTGAGAGATCTTAGAACATCATCATTCCAAAAATACTCATGGAATAGGAAGAATGAAACAAAAAGAGCTCAAACAAAGAAAAACTTTTGGATCAACATGGAAGAGACCAAAATTTCTCAATGCCTTCCATCATTCCCGAAAGGAAAACATAAGACAAATGAAAAGATAAAGGGAAAGCTTTTGGGTAAACATGGAAGAGACATAATTGTCTTGACATCTTGCATCATCCTGAAAAGGAAAATACAAGACAAATGAAAAGATAAAGGAAAATCTTTTGGGTCAACAAAGAAGAGACCTAAATGTTTCAATTCCTTGCTTCATCCCCAAAAGGAAAACACATGACAAGGAAAAGATTAAATGTTTATGAAATATATAAGAATGTTGATAAAAATAGAGGAATGGCACATATGATTCAACCACTAATAGTTCATCTGCATCCCAATCTTGTTCATCATATATGGAAGGAAAAAAACTAGCCAATGGAAAAATAGCAAGTGGCAAACTAGGGTAATTACCAATTTAACCACTCTTCTTGGGAGAATTATTGTTTAATCTCATAAAAGAGGAAAATAATGTATTAAATTCACTATGCATTTTTTCATCAATTTTAGCAACATCATCATTGTCATCCAACTTAATCACAATGGAGGTTGAATGATAATGTCCAAAGAAGGTTTAGGTCATATTGCAGTTGTGATATAGGATATTTTTGTTACACAAAAGAGGGAGAGTCATCATGTATTGCTTAAGTCAAATTTAGATGTTTATTTTCTTTTCTTTTTTCATCACTTAACCTTCAAGCAAGAGCACAATGTCTACGCATGTGCTATTGAGAATTTTTGTTTCTTTTAGTATGATTTTCAAGTTGTTTTATGTAGGACCAGGTTTATCAACTATAGGTTTCTTTTCTTCCCTAAGGGGAGAAATGGAAGGACTCATAGGAGGTTGTTCAACCACTTTCTCTTTAGCTTTGTAAACTTGTTTTATCTTAGGAGGTACAATGGGATTGGTTTTGTTGTCTCTTGGTCTTTTGTAGGAGATTAGAAAATGATATATCTTAGGTTGGTATTGATTATTTATAATGTTTTTAGGTTCAATCATATTTTCATCAAGTATGGTAGGCTCAATCATAGGTTGAGGCATGTTTCTAATGGATAGTTTTGCTATGCATTTCACCTTAATCTTTTGATAGGATTCAATAAAAAATTCTTGATGAGGTTTAATAGGTTACATGATAGGCTCAAGCCAAAAGAAATCCAATGAAAAATTCCCACAGGAAGACAAAGGATAAAAGCCACTATGGTGCATAGTAAAGATTTCATTGTCAAAGGGAAACTTTAAGAATTTATGCATGACTGATAGTACAACTTCCATGGAGCATAGACAAGGATAACTAAGCTTCACATGGAATTGATTCAATGTCAAAATGCTAGAGAATGAGACATCTAATTTTTTCAATCCAACTTTTAAAGGAAGGGTAATTGATCCCATCGTAACCATTATACAACTTTACCCATGCTTACAGTTTATCATATATTTCTTAATAGAGATCATGCACAAGTGGGAATTTTTTAGTGATCACATTCTCTCCACATACAAGATAAATTAATATTCCATTAGTGGTCTTGTCATTGATTCGAATGACTATGTAAAGTGGACCATCAGGTACTTCTAATTATATCTTTAGATGAGAAAGCAATATCAAGAGGTTTTTTAGTTCATCCCTTACGAGGTAAAATTTTGATTAATCCCACCATATCATCCATGGGACTTTATTCATCAGTATCCATAGGACCTTGTTCAATGGTATCCATGTTTTCATCATCTATGTCAATATTCATAACAACATCCTTCTTAGTTTCACTAGCTTTGACAAATGAAATGTTATGATTTGGCATAGGGTTGGTAAACAGTTGTAAGTTTTGGTTAGGAGAGGCAATAGACTTGTTTCCTTGACCAATAACACCTTTGGTTTCTTTTTAAAAACCAAAATTAATCTTACCACTTACCTATGAATCTTCCATAATTCAATTATTAGCAAGGGTAAGGATTGACAAACACATAAGCAAGGATTTTGAGGCCCTTCTTCATTTAGGGCTCTATGAAACCCAAGAGGATTGTCCTAAATATATTCATATGCTATTCATTGGATCAAGAACATTTCTACACATAGATAGATTCCTATGAATGCAAATAAACATCATTGAAGATTTGGCCAACCTTTAAACAAGTTACTATATATTGCAAGGAATAAAAGGGTAGTTAAGATTGGTACATTGCAATTGAAATATTTTTATATGATTTTCATCCTCATTTCAAGCCCTCGGTCAAATGAACCACTAACTCATTTATATTTAAAGTAACCATATGAAAAGACCAGTGCTTTGTTTATTGGGAAATGGAGTCATGCTTATAATAATTAGTAATACTCTAGCAAATTGAACTAGTAATTAACGTACTATTGATATACTACATTACAATATTCAAATCACTATGCCTTAAACATAACTACTTCTAAATCCTATGCTCTTTCCTCACAAATCAAGGACCTCACTTTAGCATTTAATCAATTCTTTGAATTGAACCAAAAATGAAATCAATAATTAAATTAAAACAATTGAATACAAATGAAAAGATCATTAACCATTTCATTCATAATAAGGAAGAAAATTACATAGGAGAGAATATGTTTAGGAATTAGCATTTTCATTTATAATTGTTGCTACAGTAAAACTATTTGAGATTATTAAAAAAAGGGTTTACACCCTAGACTCCTGTGTCGTAAAAAAATGTATCCCTTGAAATATTCTTGCTTGATATGGGAATAATTAATGAAAAATTGGACTTAATGAGGCCTTGATTTAGTGGTTTGAGGTGTTTTACATATCTACACTAGGTCTTAGACCCTTGTAAATTGAATAAAATGCATCTAATGATGTCTTGTGAAGGTGTTGTAAAGTGTTGTAAATGACTTTCACACTTTTCTAGACTTTTATTAAGCATTTAATTCTAATGGGCATATTTTCCCATTTATTCAACATTATAAAATATATTTAAATGTATTTTCAAATCAATCTAGAAGGCTTTTAAATTAAAATTTTCTTTAATCTAGTGTTGTAATGTGTTTGACACATTCACATTGGATGTTGTACCTTTCTAGGCTATGTGGACCTCATTTTAATTATGTAAAGTGTATTTAATACACTTTCACATTGAAATTTTTGTCCCTAGCCCTAATTACCCTTTATATCATCATTAATAAACCCATGTGGCCCCATATTGTGATTCTTGAGGCTTGATTTGATCAAATACTTGACAAAATCACCATAAAAACCCAATTTCTTCATTCCCCAACAATCTAGTTGGCAAAAGATCCCTTGTGGGACTAAGTCACCAATATTTGTGAATGAGTCCCTACCAAGTGGGGCTAAGTCACCCAACATTGCAACTTAGTCACATTTGGGTCATTTTCGAGGTTTGAGTGGAAAAATTGGGTTTTAAGTTTAATTTTCTTTCATGTCAGCCTTCGGGATCAAATTAACAGGAAAATTAGGTGGATTTACTATAAATATAAGATTCTAAACCATAATTCATAACTAATTCATTATTCATTCATGATTCATCATATTCTCAAGTCAATCAAGTTAGGGTTTTAACATTCTAAGTCATCAAGATAGATTTTTTTAGACATTCAAGGGAAGAATATTCATCTATTGATGTATAAAATAAAGATCTATCATCATGGAAAGTCTCAAATCCATTATTTCATGCTTCATTACATTATCTATTCATTTTGGATTAATTACCTAAAAAGGGGTTTGACCAAGGCAAACCCCCGTACCATAACATTCAACATTTCTCTTCCTTTCTTTGTGTGTTTGTAGATTTAGGTATCTTGAGTGTTTGTAAATTATTAGAGAATAGGTTGAATACTTATTGGAGTCATCTTCCTCTTTGTAAGGTCAAAATATCCAAAAAAAAGTCACCTAGAATGTCAGAAATGAGAGTTTTGGAGGCGAACACCTGTCAAGAACCGAAGTGCAAATTGAGGGCTTTTGTTTCCACTTTTAGATTTTTAGAAATTTAGAAGTGGACTAAGTGACCAAAAATGGAAAATTAGTACCAATACAAAACTTGAAAAGTGTTTTCTATAGTTTTGGATACCCTTTTGGTTGAAACTTGTTCCAGCAAAATTCCTCGGGAACAAGACTAAGTTGCACAGTTTGGTACAACTATCCTAGTAGGCCAAAATTTTCACAAGCAGTAGCATTTCTAATCTCCATTATAGTCTACAACACATTTCTAGGTACATGCTTTCTATTTTATTCCCTTGTTCTATTTTATTTGCATTTCTATTCATCTTTCTAGGTCTTTGTATATCACATCATGTTTTCAAATGCTTTGCATTTCCTTAGTTTTCATTCATTAATCAATATCTTTATACTAGCTCTTTGCATTTAGTTTAGTCCATTTAAACATATTTTAGTCATATTTGCATAAATATTGAGTGGGACATCATGGTTTTTGGCATATCTCTTTATTTTTACGTGTAAAACCCTAGAACTACAAGAGAGTCCCCTATTCCAAAAATATATGGTACAACTCCTTTATGAACTATTCATCTATTCATCTCTTTACAATCTGCTCATCTAAGGTTAACTTTTCACCTAGACCTTTTTTGAGGCTCAAAACTCAAACCCCTATAACTAGCCTTAAAATCCCTTTTATAGAATAAGGGATCAATAAGCAATAGGCTAAACTATAGCTGCATTTCATTTCACACCCATTTCATTTGAATTTGAGATATTCCCCAGTTAGTTACATGAAATCATTTGTAAATCAAGGGAAAGAAAAAATAGAATCCATGAAATTTTATTGAAGTAGACTAACTAGCCTTCTAAAAGGTGTATTTCATTATTGTAGTAGCACCAAAACACCTTGTCCTTGTTGACCAAAGAAGATTCTCCATATGCATCCAGTGAAAAAACTTATATACTATAGAGAATAGGTATACTCACCATCAAAGACATGGGATTTAAAAAATCAACCACAAACAAGACTAAAAGATTTATGCATCATCACTAAACGAAATCCACAAATATGATGAAGAAGATGGTTATTATGTAGTGGAGATGGTGTCATAAAAAAATTAAAATGAGTCAGGACGCTACTCTAATGCATCAGCATTAGAGTATGCTTGTCTGCTCCTTTTGCATGATGAAATTGGAGGAACCATCACTCCTTTGGGGTTTCAAGAGCTCCTAGTATCTCAACCTCATTCTTAGGATCATTTTCTTTTGAATCAAATAGATTAAGTCTCCTAGACCTTTAGAATGGTTTGATAGACTCATATGGCTTACTCATCTTCACAAGGAGACTCTTAATTTGTAGAAAATTCTTCATAGTTTTACTCTTAAAAAGACTCCTGATGAATAAATAACTCAAAAGTCCAAAGATATCATTAACTTATAAATAAATTGAAAAATACAAACCCTCACCACCATAGGATTATAAAACCCATAAAATGATATAACCATAATTGAAACAAGCAGGTATGAGTACCTACTTTCGCAAGGAAAAGTTTATCACAATACCTCTACAACCTTTATGAAAGAAACTCTATTCACCATACTTTTCGTAGACTTAAGCTCAATTTTTAGCAAACTGTGAAGAAAATATGGAAATTGGTCCTCATTATATTGAGAATGTAAGTGTTCTAGCCATTAATACTTGAGAAAAGCTTGTGTGAGCAAGTAAAGAATAAAATACTTGATTTTTGAACCTATTTCATTGATCACACATTGAGAAAAATCAATGGATAATTATAATCAAGGTAATTAATTATGACAAAGATAATTGCATTCACTTCATGTCTTTTCCTAATCAGAAAATCTCAAGTGGATTCACATCCAACCTTTCTACACATTTAATCACTTGCTTGCCATTTAATAAAACCTATTGTGTCAAGTTTACCCATTCGCCAGTGGGAACTAATCCAATTGCAACTCATCACAAAAATAAAATGGAGATTGGTCACGATTTAATCTCAGAATATCGACCCATACTCTACTTTACTTCAATTTCACATTCCCATGTGTACCAACATCTAACAAAATTATCGATCATAATCAAAAGCATGTCCCAAATCTCAGACATGTTCCAAAAGAAATTAGTTCTAATATGGTACCATTTTAGTCTTCATACTGTCTCATAAAAAAATTAGCAATACTTTATCTCCACTAAAGAACATCCAAGCCCTTAAGATATTCCATATGGCAGTCACCTGCTTGCCCACTCACCTGCTAAGAAATTAGAGATATATGTGGGCCCCTCACAAGATGGTGGGGAATGATCAAGATTGACCCACATCACCTATTGTCAACTATTGATATCCTTCCTCATAAAGTAGTCATCTTTTCCAAAGCCCGCAAGTACCTCTATGAAGCAATAGGTGTCAATTTTCTTGCTAGCCCTTGACATTTTATAAATACCAAATAAAATCAAACGGGGTTGCAAGGAGTGGTTGAGTTTAAAAAACGTCACTTGATGACCATAGTAGATCTCCTTTTATTACTACCTACAAATCACAAAAAGGATATCGGGCCCACCAAATAATGGTAACACATGTCTAGTGTCTGCCAGCCCATGTGATCACTTCATCGCAATGTATAAAAAATAGGTCTATGGGAAATGACTCAAATGAAGACACATGTTGTGATATGAGTTGTTGATCTTCTTCAAAGCTCTACTTTCAACCCTTTGGAAGCAATGGACCCACCACCAAACATGACACATGGAAATTTCCTACCAACTTGCTTGAGTATTTTAATAAAAAATGAAAAAAAGTAGGCATGCGAGGAACAACCAATAT
This sequence comes from Sequoia sempervirens, assembly GCA_007258455.2. NCBI lineage: Eukaryota > Viridiplantae > Streptophyta > Pinopsida > Cupressales > Cupressaceae > Sequoia > Sequoia sempervirens. Next base: position 27,805,303 of record VDFB02075321.1, read on the forward strand.
GTAGCCATGTCATTCAATGACCACCGTTTATCTCCTTTTAATACCACCTACAAATATTTATTGAAGAGACTAGTCCCACCATTGTACAAGACACATGGCTTATACCAACTAGCCCATGAGAATAAAATAAAAGGCAATGAAAATCTTGAGCACGTAGGGAATGAAAGTGATCTCTTCATGATGATCATATGGTTAGCATATAACTTTAAAATCTGCACATGCAACAAATGTTAGTATTTAAAAGATGGCCATCACTCGGTAGAAAACAGTTAGGGACATGAATATATGGATTAAGACCCTAGGAAGATATTATAACCTGATCTTAGACCAAGGTGAATTTTCATAAAATAATGACAACAATTGAAAATGACCATAGGCACCAACTGGTACCATTAGGATTTATGGGTCAGTAAAATAATTAACTTAGTAGCATGAGTCACAGCTTAGAAAATTGAGAACCTACATGAGAGATCAACAACAAAATATAATTCCAATCAGGAATTTGAGACTCAAAGGTTAATTTGGAAGGGTTTTGACAACACGAACCCTAAAAAAATGACAAGGAACATAACCCCAAGCCCTAGGACAAGGGATTAAACCAAATTTGTTAAATTTAAAATGGAACCAAAGAAATTTTTGAGGGGTTCCATAATTGGATCCTATTGGGGACACATGCCTATCAAAGGCATGGTGAGAGCCAAGAATCTTAGGTTGAAGCAAACTAGGCACAAAAAACAAAACCAAGACCTTCCTGAACTAGGCAAGAAGACTAGACCAAAACAACCAACATATGTACAATATTTACAAAGGCTATAAAACTTAAAACAAGAGATTCAATCTCTATCTTCTTTAAAGTCTTCCTCTGAAGTGAAATTTTTCAATTTACACTCTTCAATTCTATTAGGCTTCAACTTTTATTGGTGGCCTCAAGCCCCCAAACTTTGGGCTGATACTTGTCCCTATCAAAAACCTTATTTTCCACTATTTGTATCATATCAAGGCTGCATATATTCTTATGGATCTGTAATGCCCATAACGTACACATGGGCAAAACTACCACTATATTTTTTTAAAAAAACCAACTCTACTAAAAATGCTAAACATATTAGATAATGTAGCTTGCTATATGCACCGAGAGATGAAATTCATATAGCAACATCATTGGTACATCGCTCGAGAATGAGGGATGAGGTAGGGCATGCAAGTGTGTGGAGTCCATCACATACACTCTCTTGTTAGTAGCAAGTTTACTAATCGTTGTAGATTGATTTAGGTGAGAATAAATAATAGTTAAATTTCCATCTAGCCAAAATTCATTTATTTGTGTCGACCATAGGCCCTTTGTAGAGCCTCCTCATCTTGGGAATTTGATGGTCAGATAGAAGTCTAGCGCTTTTCTTAAAACATGGTCCATCAACATTACCATGACCAAGCTTGTGGGCTATGATTACATTAGTCCCTTCTACCTAGATTGATTCTTTCCATACTCAATACACTGACTTACTTTATGAAACATATTTACCAAGTAAATAAGTTTTCCCAAAACTTTAATCATATTAAACTAGAATTGATCCATACATGGACTCCACTATAATTGTTGAATTATTTTAATAACATAAAGAAATTTGCATGAGTCAATCTCATTACTATTGCAATATTTAATTAACTAATTAACAATATTGATTTACCTCAAATTTTATAACATCAAATAAATGCTTAAATTTAATACCTATATTAAATATCATTTCATATTGTATATATATACAAATTAACAATTTTCATATTATATATATTTTTTTAAATATTCAACTTCCATAATTGTTTTATATATATATATATATATCCTTAACTCCCAGTATCAAGAAAGTACTAACTTAAAGTTTAATATATGAAAATAATTTAAACTTCTTAATTTTCCTAAAACTATTATAAATCTCTTTTATCTTAACTTTATCTTTCACTTACCTAATTTTCTAAATCTCTTACCCCTTTTTTTTTTAACATACTTAAAAGCCACGTAGCCCCCTACATATATTTTATTTATCATTAACTTTTTCTTTTTAGAATGTATTTTATTTTTACTTGCTTATTATTATTTATTAGAAACCCTCACGTGGTGAGAATGATGTCTTATTTTATACATGAATTAGGGAGAACAAAGGTAATTTAGATTAATGTCTTTTATATGTGAATCTTATGTATCGCCATTTACAAAAAGTAGATTATAAATTCCGTCTAATTCATGTATTCTCCCACACTGCAACGCAAGATTTTATTTGGCTACGGTGTCAATGTTAATTTTGTTGAATTAACTGTACAATACTTTTTTTATCGCCTATTTTCATAATCCTATCAGAGTTAACATAATCCTTAGTTCTTGACTGTATGAGTATGCCCATGTAGATGGACGTTTTACTAGTAATAGTGACAATTAGTGTTATAATTGAAATTGCTTACAAGAATAAATGGCACCCAATTCCTACGTGGGTCTCAAGAAGCTAAAATGCCAGAATAAGAACAAAATGAGAGGGAAGTAGAAACGTATAAACCTGGCTGCAGCAGAGCAAGGTACACTGGTGAAGCTTGACAAAACATCATGATTGGAGAAAATCATCCTCACTAGTCATGACCTCCCAAATGAGACTTAACATTTTATTCATTTCTCCAATACTGCAACACCCATAGTCACGTTTATCCACTAACAGTAGGCGGCTAAAGATTAGACCAATTCTTAAAATTAGACGGTGTGAAGTTGTACTTCATAAATTATCGAATCCTGGGACTCATGTTATTTGTGCAGACCAGGTGAAATGACTTTAAGGTCAATAGTGCTGCCAGCAATTAAAATAAACCCTGACAATATAATTATCCTTGATCATACCAGCAACCTCCCACTATCCAGATTACTCAATTATCCAGAAGGTAAGAACATAAACTAAAGGTCCCCAGATTTTCCTCACAAAGCTAAAACTTCAATTGCTTATTTAGCACATTAAATTCCACATTCAAAACCATAGTTGCTTATGAGATTTTTTTTTTTTTTTTTTTGTTTGTTTGCTATTTAACTTTGTCAAACTTCTCCAGCTATTATTGTGTTGCACAGAGACTTGAATACTCATTGAAATGTTAGCGGGTGAAGTGGTTACCACTTACTGACAAAGGATTATTTTATATCAAGACTCCACGGCAAGGGGTATGCATGACTGGTTTGCTTTCTCTTACAAATTTGTTGTTTATCTAACCCACATGACCTGCATTTGAAGATATGTCATACATTTTGATATCTTTCAACATGATTTGATAAATGGTGATAACAACGCTTATTATTGATGGGGCACATTCAAATATTATCCCCTCTTGCTGCCACTCATTGGCATTCCATTTGAGCATAGGAAAGACAACAAAATTTCAAAAAGAAGGCTTTTTCTTACTGCATTGTTGGGATATTTCTGCCAGGGGAATCGATTAAACTTATTATTTTTATCTGAGAGAAAGCTAGTATGATGACTACATTTAGATTAATTGTGTTAGATATCTTACCACTTGTACTCCTAAAGGGATTTTATAACATTGTGTGTTACTCATTTATTTTTATTTCATTTTATTTTTCTTTCATAAGCTATATTTAAACCTGTAAGGAATATTATCTTCAACCCTTAGATTTTAGAGTTGTACGTACACTCTTTGCTCAGAGATGAATGACCACACATGTGTATATTCATAGAACAGAACATTCATGGATTCCTTACAACTTCTTGGGTATGAGGAATTTCCTTTTGGCACTAAGCTAAATTTCTATGAATATGTAATAATCAAACGGTATATACAGAGGTATGAGTGGTACTAAAATATTTGCATGTTTCTTTTCACTATATGTAGATGCATACTTAACCACAGTCAGGCAACATACCCATATGCATTTATACGCTCAGAAGTAAGGAATCATTCAGATAGGTTTCTTAGATGGCAAGCTGAATGAATAATTTAGGTTTCATTTATTTATTTATTCCCACGCATACCCATTCACAAGAACCAAACAGACTCCTTTCTCTTTATTCTGAATGTTACAGAGGAAGTTAACTTCCACTTTCTTCCTTTCTATTTTTTTTTTTGCTTTACTTATCGCATTCGTTATTCAGTCCTGAATCTTTCCTAGATGAGGCTTGCATGATGATAATGAGATGCAACTATATGAACCATGTATTTAGCCTATTTTACCTCCTATTTTACACCCATTTTATTTATTATATTTCGTTCCTTATTTACTACTGAATATGGCAGATTTCTTTGGTCAATAAACTAAATTTCTATATACATGAAACCACCTAACTGTGCATACAGAGACATGAGAGGTACAAGTGGATTTACATTCTTCCTTCCACTATATGCTAGTGCAAATTTATTCATAGCTTTAAATTCATAACAGAGCATTTTCTTTTGTCGAAACAATAAGATGTAATTTTAATTTTCTTCAAAATATTCCACTTTATTTCCTTTGCAATGTAAATACAAATATTCCTAGAAAAACAAGGATGTGCCTATTTTCATCCAACAACATGGAGTCTACAAATGTATACTTACGTGATACAACATAATATACTATCCTTCCTTGATCAATGAGTAAAAAGTAAGAACTTTAGGTTCATACTAACATTACATTCTTTTTATTTTCACAATGAAAAAAAAAATGCCTTTAAATAAAAGGGTAATGAAGACTACACCTAACAATTGTACTTTTTTTTTTTTTTTACTTTCCTAGAACATACACCACTTTCATATGTAAACACAAAACTCTTCCATCTACCAATAAAGGTAGTTTCATTTTTGTGAGGTTATTTTCACCTCATAGAAATAATGACAAGACAAAATAGGTGACCTTTTTCAAGCTGGAAATAATTCTCATAGCCTTCTCCAACCTACACAAAACACCAAAAGATATTCTCCATAGCCAAGGTAGTGCTCACCTCCCAACCTTTGGTTGGAAAACCAACCACCCCCGAGCTAGGAGGCAACCAAGGAAACCGGGTATACACAAAAACCATTACAATGAGTCACACATGAAAAATACAACAAATTTCACTCCCTCCCAAGGGGTTTATCACATAACTTTAGGATTCCATCAAGAATCCAAGGTGGGGATGAGGGTGGACTACGCACTCCATATGGGGACTTATAGTATTAGCAACAAGAAAAAGTCAATATCATACTCCCACCATTTCATATGCAACCCTTCTTTAATATTTTCTCTTTCTCCAAAACCCATACCACCAAAACTAGCTCTACCATTTCACAATTACATATGGGTACTCATACCCTTTTTGATCCTCTCCTCTCAAGGAGGAATTAAACTTCCCCATGGAGGTTCCTACTCCATACCATCCCCAACGAGGGATGCTCTTCCCAAATTTCGGGTGAGCCTATCCCTATACAACCCTTTTCCCATCACATAAAACACATTCAACAACTCAAGAAAACAAGCACCAAAAGCATTTTGAAACAAGTATAGCAACAAAACATAAGAGATAAATTACCAAGCACATTCTTACGTACACATTTAATCTTTCAAACAAAAAAAATAGAGAAACTGAAAGAGTGGTGAATCTACCTTAAAACCAAGCTTAGGGAAGGATGAGTTGAGGATCCACACAACTCCTCTCCTTCCAAGTTTTTTTTCTTCAAACTCCTTACTCCCCCAAAATTCAACCAAAATGAAGAATGAACAAAAAAGAATCCCATAACCCTTGTTTTGAGTTTTTTTTATAGGAACTCAAGTATGAACTCCTTTGAATAGGGAGTTGACATTTGTCAACCTCCCATTCACTCTCTCAGGCACACTCACCCATGTGTTCTCACACATGTGTGAGGATTTGGGAGACTTCCAAGAAAACATGGATAAGTGTGATTGGAAAGGGACTAGTCCCCATCCCACTTCCCAAACCTTATTTTCGTCAAACCTCTTTAAGGCCTCAAAAATGGTGCCCTATCTTGAGATTGACCCATGATTTTGAGCTAAAAAGGTACCTAACCTATAGGTACCTATCCTAGGGACCTTAAACCCATAAAAACACTTAGAAAATATCACTTTTCAATCCCCAAAAAAATGCCTAAAAGTTCAAATCCAGAGGTGGGCCTCACAGGATCACCCACCTAATGATCATTTTATGGTTTGTGCAATCAACCACTATGGACATATGTATAAATTTATTATTATCATCATTAGCCTTGACCAACTCAAAACCATAATTAGATTCTATCTGTAATCCATAATCAATGTAGCATTTTGTCTTGCTCATTTCCTAATTATACCCTAGTAAATAATCCTCTAATAAGATAGGGAATTGGAAATAATCATAATCCACTTCATCACTATCACCATAAGGGATAATATCAAATTGAATTTTATCATCAAACGAAAAACCTCATACATACTTGTTTCAGGATAAGCATTCTAGGGCACACATCTTATCCCTTCAAAGTGATGCTACAATTTTATTTTTATTATTTCAAGGTCATTTTTGTCTATCTTTCTTTCCACACCAAGAACACACTCACTTTGAGAAATGAACAAAGAATGTCAATATTCAAGCTTTTGTTCAAATTTGTGTCTACATTCATCATAGCAGTATAAGCTAGTTATGTTTATAAATTCTCCACTTCCCTTGGAAATTGATTCATCTGATTTCATAGCATTCTTGATTTCATTCATATCAGGTTCATTCCCATTAATAATCATTATCCATACCATCCCAAGCATCAAAAAATATTTATGTTTTAGGTTCATTAACATACTCCAATTTTCCCTTCCAATCATTGCTCAACTTGAAACAAAATGTTTCAAAGGGTGGGTCAAATAACTTAGGATTGATATGATCCATAGTAAGGTATCCAAGTGCATCATTAGTTTATAGGTTTGTTGAATCATATGTGTAGGACTAGTTGCAACTTGAACATTCCTTATGTTCAACTAAATTTAGATTTATTCATTCTCTTCCTCGACAAAATCTTGGTTAAAAATAATTATGTCCATCTCTGCCACAAAACTTGTACATTCTATTTCTACTTCATATGAGAATTCAAAAAAAAGATCCTGCTAACTTGAATCATAATCCCATTACATTTAACACTAACCTTGGGCTCAAGATGTTGGGAAGAAGCATTTTTATCTTCAAATTCATCATTAATCATATTTCTAGGACATTCCTATTCTAATATAGCTAAATTACACTTCAAGGATCCATCACATGAAATTTGTTTGCCCATTAGTATAGGTGAAACCTCATGAGTAATGATACAACTATCTTCATTAGGAAAGAAATATACCTTCATCCCATCCTCACAAAAATATTCATATTACCCAAAATTTCCATTTTTACTAGCATAATTTTCAACAATCAAGGGTACATCAGTAGTGCTTGCGAGTACAATATCATCATCCACAAATTACTATATCTATATTCATATTCTAGAGTAGCCTTATCCATTATTTGGATTGATCTTTGATTATTGACAGTAGGGTAAGAACTACTATCACTTTGAGACCTTAGTCTTTGTATGTAGTAACATGTATCCTCCTCGACAATTTTGATCCAACCAATTATTTGAGCAAACTCCTAAGGTTTCAATTCCTTGGGAAATGCACTAAGCCCTAGCTCATAAATTTCACAAAATAGGTCAATACATATTGAGTCCTTAGGTATCAACCTTTTGGGGATTTCCAACAAAATATCTATAAATTTTGCTAGCAATTCATGTGGTGATTCTCCCTCATATTTTTTCATGTTAGACAATCTTTGAACAAAATCTGTTTGATCAAGATTGTTTAAACTATGTTGAGGGTCACCTTGGATTATTCTATGATTTTCATGCTATGAGGATGAACAAGATGAGGTATCAAAAGCATTATCAACTTCATCATCCTTTTCATCCTTATTTATTGCATGTATATGATGTGCATTAGGACAACCAAAACTTGTAACTATATATCCCCTTGTCATTGAGTATTTCATATTGTTTACAATATCCATACTAGTGTGATATTCTTGATGTAACATTTTCAGTTCATTATCCCTTATCAAATAACTCATATCATTATCAAATTTACGTAGATATACAATCAAACATTCAAAATCACTTGGTCTCACATGCTCAGGGATATCGCTTACTGCTTGTGCAAATCTAAGGTTAAAGGTAGGAATGAACTTATCTACATCATTTTGGATTTCCATAAATATTTTTCTTATCAAATTGGGACTAATCCTTTCACCAAATTTCTCCAAAAATGCTATCATGAAGTCATTCCTTGAAGCTATAGAACACACTAGAAAATATGAGAACCAATCTCTAGCATCTTCTTTTAAAGACTGAGAAGAAAACTTCATAACAACATCCTCATGATCTAATCTCAAAATCACCTATCAAATCTATGAATACATTTAGATGTTTGGAAGCAAACTCAAATTTTTTCCCTGTGAATTTACACAAATATTTCCTAATATCACAAGGAATCTTGTAAGGGAAACCTTGAATACCATTAAAACTTAATGACTTATATCTCTCAATAGAGAATTTCCTTTGATGGTATGATAGGGGTTGCATACCATGTATGCTTTTACTAAAAGTTCCATAAGGTAATATAAGGGAATGATACATTTCTCCTATAATTGAAACCTCACAAATTGTAATTGATCCAAAACCAATTATTTGAGCATAGTTGATTAACTACTATCTCATTCTTTGATTTATTCATGATTTTAAGATGCATAGCTTAAACACATTCATGTTTTAAAAATTTCTAAAAGGAAGATTTCAAACATAAGGACACTTCTTCAACCCTACTCAGATATTACAAATTTCACCTTATAAGTATCTAAAATGACTATTATTCACTCTATTTGTGTTTAATTCACATAATAGGGAAACAAAATTTTCACCAAATCATTTCAATATGGTTCTCACATGGATTTATTTTTTGTTGAAAACCAAATAAAAAACTAGATATACTACAATTATTTTGAATTATGCTTTTGATTGGAAAACCTTGTAGATATGAAACTTCATGTCTTCATCTATTTTTGCATAGAGTCACCACCTCCTTTATAGAGGAACAAACTTCAACAATATGAAGTTTCTTTCACAAATTGCTTTCACTTTAAGCTTTCTTAATCAGTAGAGTCACACATAATTCTTTTATACTTTCTTATTTTGTTTCCAATAAATTTTCATTCCATTTTACTAGATTCTCTCAAATAATTCACATTGGTAGAGAGATCTTTAGAGTCGCCACCCACATCTAATGAGAAATTCTAAGATTGTTCATGGAATTGTAATAGATATTGAAAACATTTTCAAGTTTTCAAAGGAGACACAACAAACTCTTTGAACATCTCAAAGGATTGACTCATTGACACAAAGCTATGCTTGGCCATATAGTTCTCTAACAAATATTTGACTCTTTAAGGGAAAAATTATCTCCTATGAGAATTTTAATAGGTCATTCCCTAGTAGAGTCACCATTTCTATTGGTTATTTTTTAGGAAAAAAACTTAATCTTATCAACACTTACCTATGAATTTTCCATAGTTCAATTATTAGCAACGGTAAGGACTTTCCAACACATAAGGGTTTCGAGGCCCTTACTTCTTCACTTCAAGCTCTGTGAAAACCAAGAGGGTGGTCCTAAATATGTTAATGTGCTATTCATTGGATCAAGAACATTTCTACACATAGATAGATTCCCATAAATGCAAATAGATATCATTGATTAAAGATTTGGCCAAACTTTAAACAAGTAACTATCTATTATGAGGAAAAAAAGGGTACTTCAGATTGTTCATTGTAATTGAAATATTTTTGGATGATTTTCATCCTCATTTCAAGCCCTCAATCAAGTGAACCACCAACCCAATTATCCTTTAAAGTAACTAGAAGAAGAGACCAATGCCTTGTCTATTGAGAAATGGAGTCATTCTTATAATAACAAGTAATACATTAGCAAATTGAAGCAATAATTAATGGACTATTGATATACTTCATTATAGTATTCAACTCCCTTTGCCTTAAACATAACTACTTATCAATCCTATGCTCCTTCCTCACAAATCAGGGACCTCACTTTAGCATTTAATTAGTCCTTTGAATTGAAGCAAAAAAGAAATTATTCATTCAATTAAAAAAATTGAAGAAAAATGAAAATACCATTAACCATTTTATTCATAATAAGGAATACAATTACACAGGAGAGTTCATACATTTAGGAAGTAGCATTTTAATTTGTAATTGTTGCTACAATAAAACTATTTGAGATTATTACAAACATAATTACACCCTATACTTCTTTCTGAACTATTCATGAGTTCATCTATTTACAATCTACTCATGTTTGAGCTTAGCTTTTCACCTAGACCTTTTTTGAGACTTAAAACTCAAACCCCTATAACTAGCCTTGTAATTCCTTTTATAGAATAAGGGGGCAACAAGAAACAAGCCAAATTTAAGTTACATTTTATTTTACACACAGTTTATTTAAATTTGAGAGATTCTAAAATTAGTTACATGTAATCATTTTTAAATCATAGGAAAGAAAAAACATAACTCCACACAGTTCGATAGAAGTAGAATAACTATCCTTCCAAAAGGTGTAGTTTGTTGTTGTAGTAGCACCAAAAAACCTTGTCCTTGTTGACCAAAAAATATTATCTATATGTAGACAAAGAAAAATCTTATACACTATATCAAAGAGGTATACTCGCCATTGAAGATACGAGGTTCAACAAATCCACCACACACTAGGCCAAAATATTTCCACATTAATAGTTAAATTTTTTTTAAATATGCTAAAGAAGATGATTTTGATGCAGTGGCAATGGTGTCGTAAAAAAAAAAAAAAAGGAGTTGGGATGTTACTCTAATTCGTCAACATTAGAGTATGCCTGTATGCTCCTTGTGTGTGATGAAATTGGAGGAACCATCACTCCTTCCTTGTCAAAGTCTTCAAATGGCACTAATGAAAGAAGATAATGGTTGTACTCTAGGTCAATATGACCTCCACCATTTGAAGGGTTGTCTAAAACTTCAATGGGAGAATTATGTATCCCTTGGTAGGCCTTATGCTACATGTTTTTTTTTCTTTTCTCACTTCATAGGCTCAACTAACTCCTTCCCTTTAAACTTGACATTTTTTATGAAATTTCCCTTCCTCTCAAATTATATGTCCTCTTGATAATAGTCCTCTTAGATTTCTTCTTTGCTTTTTTCTCGTTTGGGTTTTCAAGAGCTCCTAGTATCTCAACCTCATTCTCAAGAGCACTATCTTTGGATTCAATTAGATTAAGTCTCCTAGACCTTTAGACTAGTTTGACAGACTCATTTGGCTTACTCATTTTCACAAGGAGACTCTTAATTTGTAGAGAAGCCTTCACAACTTTACTCTTAAAAAGACTCTTGATGAAAAAATAACTCAAGAATCCACAACTACCATTAACTTATAAATAAATTGCAGAATACAAACCCTCACCACCCTAGGATTCTAAAACCCATAAACTAATAGAACCTTAATTTAAGGGTATGTGTAGGATCATCATGGAAACAACAGGCCCTTAAGTGGCAAAAAATTTAGAAAAATTAGAGTTAGGAAACTTGACATAAAAATGTAAATAAGTTATCTATATTATTTCAAAAATATGTAACAATAGAATCTGTAGAAAATTGAATTTAGTTTCTAAACTACTAAGTTTATTTAAAATAAAATAAATCTATTTGGTGAAAATTTGAAATTTCAATGCAGTACTTAAATTTTAGGGAAAAAATAAGAAGTAGGTGTCTACCTAACCACCCTAACTACAATAAAATGATAATATTTTTTAATAATATTTTAGATATAAGTAGAGGACTCGTGTCTTGATGTGATACATATTTTTTTGTAATTTTTTCCAAGTAAATAATTAATTATGAATTTTTTATTATAACTTTTAAAAAATATTAAAACTCATATGTCTGACCACCTTAACATGGTCAAAAATTCTTGAAATTCATTTTTTTTAATCCTATAGTATGTGAAGCATAGAATGTGACACATGTTTTAGATTCAAAAAATGTGATACTGTTTGAAAGCTATGAATGATTTTCAATCAGCCTATTAATTAGGACTTTAGTCATAATTCAAATAGAAAATTAATAATAATTATTTATTAAATTCAAAGTAAAGCATAATTTATATTGGTGGAAATCTAAGAATCTCCTTTAAAAACTCTTTTCATTTCATCAATTTTTTGTTAAAGAAAAATCATCAGCCACATAGGCAATCATATCACTTACATATTGCCACTTTTTAGCCCATCATGATCCTGCACATACCCTTACGCAAGAAAGAACAAGTACCTAATTACCCAAGGAAAATTTTATCATGATAGCTCTACAAAATTTATGAAAGAAATTCTATTCACCAACATTGTTTTGGAACTAAGCTTAATTTTCGGCAAACTATGAAGAAAATAAGGCAATCGGTCCTCATTATATCGATCAATGTAATCGTGCCAACCATTAATATTGAGAAAAATCATGTACGAGTAAGATGAAAATAAGCTATTTGATTTTTGAACCTCAGCCATTGATCAGACATTGAGACAAATCAATGAATAATTACAATAAGGGTAATTAATTATGACAAAGCTAGTTGCATGTGCTTGATTCCTTTTCCTAATCATAAAATACCAAGTGGTTTCACATCCACCTTTTCTGCACACTTAATCACCTAATTTGCATTTAATAAATCCTATTGTGTCATGTTTACCTATTCACCCATGGGAATTAATCTAGTTACAATGCATCACAGAAAGATAATTAGGAGAGATCATTATTTAATCTTAGAATATTGACCTATACTCTACCTTATTTCAATTTCACCTTCCTTTGTGTACCAACATCTGACACAATTATCATTTGCAATCAAAAGCATTTGCAAAATCTTTAACACATGCCAAAATAAATTAGTTCTACTATGGTGCCATTTTAGTCCTCATATCATCTTGACCAAATTTTAGCAATACACTATCTCCACTAAAGTGCATCCAAGCCCTTGAGATTTTCCATGTGGTAGTCACTCACTCACCTACTGAGAAATGAGAGATATAGATGGGCCCCTAATGGGATGGTGGGGAATGGTCAAAATTGACCCATGTCATCTGCTATCAACCATTGATCTCCTTCCACACAAAGCACTCAATGTTTTCAAGTCTTGGCAGGTCCCTCCATGAAGCAATAGGTGTTAATTCTCCCACTAGCCTATTACATTTTATAAATACCAAATAAAATTAGATAGAGTGGCAGGGAGTGGTCAAGATTAAAACACATTAGCCAAAAACTATCATAGATATCCTTTTAATACCACTTGCAAATCACAAAAGGATATCAAGCCCACCAAATAATAGTAACATGTGTCTAGTGCCTGCCAGCCTATATGATCACTTCACCTCAGTACATAGAACAAACAGGGCTATGGGAATGACTCAGATGAAGACACATGTTGTGATATGAGTTGTTGGTATTATTCAAAGCTCCACCAATTGACCCTTTGGAAGCAATGGACCTACTGCCAGACATAACACACGATGATCACCCACAAGTCCACTTGATTATTTTAATGAAAAATGAAACAAAGCAGGCACACGGGGAATGACCAAGATGTAGCCACATCACTCAATGACCACCTTATATCTCCTTTTAATACTTCTTGAAATATTTATTGAAGAGATCAAGCTTGCCATTGCACAAGACACATGGCTTACACTCACTAGCCTATGAGAATAAAATAATAGGTAATGAAAAAGCTAAGGCACCCGAGGAACAACGATGATCTATTTGTGATGATCATGGTTAGTATAGAACTTAAAAATCTACACATGCAACAAATGTTTGTCTTTAAAAGAGGGAAATCACTAGGAAGATGATGGTCAAGGAAATGGATATATGGATTAAGACCCTAGGAAAATATTAGAACCCAATCTTAGACCAAGGTAAATTTTCATGAAATATTTCAAACCCAAAAAATAATGACAACATTTTAAAATGTCCATGGGAATCGATCAGTACCATTGGGATTTAAGGACTGGTAAAGTAACAAAATCAATAACATGAGTAAAAAATTAGACAACTGGGAACCTGCATCAAAACTTGTCAACAAAAAAAAAGAATGAGAATAAAGAATTTCATACTCAAAGGTTAATTTGGAAGGGTTTTGAGAACACAAACTCTAAAACAATAATGAGGAACATAACCCTAAGCCCCAGGACAAGGGATTAAACCTAAATTTTCAAAATTTAAAATGGAACCAAAGCAATTTTTGAGGGATTCCAGCAAACACCTTCAATTTCAAGTCAACCAAAATGAATGAGGTCTTGCACAAGATGTTAAAGATGCTTACAATGTTGTGTATCATATCCATTTTTCCAGTGATAATGAAAATAGGAATTTGATTTAAAATTAAGAGGTAAAGGCTTATTAGGATCGAGAGTTTTAGCGATAGGAAAAGTGATCATTTTCTATTCTAGAAGTTGTGACATTGTATTATGTAGGGTATTAGGTAGGGGGTAAATTGTCTAGTTGGATCCCCCAACGTAAAAGCACTTGTTTTCTTTATAGCAACCACTTGGGTATCAACATGTTGAGTTGCTTAAGGGGGATTACATTGAAGGAAGCCTTTATTCTATTTCCTAAAAGGTTGATAAATTTTTTGGTTTATGGATTCAAAATTTTTAGGACAACTACAAGTGTGCTTTTATTTCATGACTTTTAACCAAGTTTCGGTAATCACAAAGGGTAGTACACAAGTGTACAAAGGAAGGAAACTTAATCATGCCAAGCTTATCTTGTATCTTAGTATGTAATTTGTTAATTAAAAATCATTGTAGGTGAGGGTCGGGAATCTTTACATTGATTTGGAAATAAATCTAGAAAGAAGTTTTTCTTTTAATCTATTTGATTTTTGGCCCTTACCCTTGTTAGCTTTGAGATGGTTCCATGCTCAAAAAGTGAAGATTACTCCTAAAGGCATGCAATGCACCACATGGTGGCTATGTGGATTTTATATATCATTTTCCTTTTAGACATAGGCTAGGGAAGATGTCAGATTGGTGGGGATTTTCTTCCAAGCTATTCTCACAAATCTGAGATTGTCTGCTCGCTTGACACGTCATCTATTCACTTCGAGCAGTTTATTTACTTTTGCATAGTAATATCTTTGGGAAGAGTTTTTTGGAATGTACTGGGTATCTTACTTTTGGGGTGGAACCTTCGAGTCAATGTCGTTGACCTCTATGAATGATCGATAAGATTTTTTCTAGGTTGTGTTGAAATCTAATTGCTTTTTATAGCTATCTTTGCTAAAATATCTAAATCCATTAAAGTAGTAGTTGGGACTTAATGAGTGAAGATTGCTGCGATCTAATCAGGATTTAAGATTGGATTGTGAGCTATCAGGACAAGGCATCTAGTATTTTCTATTTCTAGATTTTTTGTGGTGGTGCTCTCTTCATCTAGTTAGAAATAGGGGTTGGTAGTATAAGTCAAAATGTTAGAAAAGTTGCTTCAAAAATATTTTCAAAGGATATAGATCTAGTAGGGAGTTTATATTTTCAAAATTAGAAATTTTTACATAATGCTTTTATTCTCTATAGCATGTTATATTTTAATTCAAACTATCACCGGATTGACATTCAACCATAGTTTTTCAGTTCATATATTACTGAAGTTCGATCTATTTGCGAGAAATATTCGAAATTGTGCATGCTATGGCCTTTGCCAAGTTCCTTGTTTATATTTTTTCATGTTAAAAACATTGTGTTAAGTTTTCTTTGATAGTTTAGATATCTAATTTGCATGTTGTTAATCTTTTATGTTGAATGCTAGCTTTTAGAAATTGGATTGTGTTTTTTGAAATTTTTCATTTTTTGTAAAAGTTCTCCCTTCTTCATAATAAGTTGTAAAGGGAGAAGGGTTTTGTGAATTTCTAGATATTTCTATTAATCTTTAGAGTTTTTTTATGTCTAATTGGACCTTAATAGGTACTTCCCATGGGGATATTTGAAAGACTACATTGTGCTTTCACTAAGCCTTTTTTGCTCATTCTCTTCCCAACAATGATGGGTCTACGACATTCTGTGTCTATCATATTAGTTATAACTGTGATCCTAAACGTTAGTCCTATCCTAAAGATGCAAAATAACTAAAATGCAATGAGGAAAAACACAAAGGGACACCTCAAGATTAGCCTAAGGAATGATAAAGGAAAGAAACAAGATAAAATGAAGATTGTAATCTACTTATACCTTCTTTGTTGTTGAAACTCTTTGGTTGGCCCTTAATTTTGATTGCTTTGTGTGCTCCTTGGATAACTCTTGATGTGGCTACATGCAAGATTAACTATGTGATGGGATACAAATATAAATGGCTAAAATGAATGGCTAGATGAGAGAATATGAGTGCACAAAATGACAACATAAGGTTGCTCAAATGACTAAGTGTTGTAAATTCCTTAAGGAGGGAGGTATTTATAGAGGAACTTGAATTCTCTAGATAATTCAATAGTTGAGATTTATCCAACAAGGCCACGATGAAGAGCTAAGGTGAGTTGAGGACTCACAAGCCCTCACATTTTGATTTGTGGAATGTGAAGTGGCTAAGGGTGAGATGATGTGTAGGTGATTTGGAAGGAGAGTACATGATGTGGAGGAAGGACATGCACCTTGGAAGTACATTGGGCAATGAGAAGATTCCTTGGAGGAATAAATGTGAATTAAAAATTCACATGTTTGGGAGAATCTAGTGGATAAGAGAGGGTCTCCAAAAAGGATGGAGTTGGTCACATGTGGATGAGGTGACAAGTCCCATGTTCTAGAAGTCTTGAAAGGATAGAATGTGAATTAAAAATTTGCATGGGTAGGAGAGAGACCTAGGATGAATACATGTGAATTAAAAATTCACATGGGAAAGAGGGTTAATGCCAAGACAAGAAAATGGACAGGTTGACTAAAAATGGATGCTAAATGCGGATGATGAGCTTGATTAAGGTTGTGCAAACACATAATTAGGATAATTAACGGAAGATTAGAGCAAGTGGTAAATGTAGGAGGATGTGACATTAATCCTTGATTAAGAGAATGTACATCCTAATAATGAATTAATTAAATTAATCCAGATTAGAGAGGGATTATGGAAGATGTGACAAGGAGAGAAAAAAAAGAATTTTAAATTGATTTTAATTCAAAAAGATTAAAATGACTAAATTAAATAAATTGATGTATTTATTTAATTTAGAGAGGAAAAGGTGGTAAGGTATAGCATTTAATTGTTAAATTAAATACTTTAAGGACTTTGGATAGAAAGTGCAATGTTAATTAAATAAATTAATATTGATAGAATGGACAAATAAAGAGATGAATTTGATCATATGGGAGTGATGAAATTTAGATGTCTACATTTTTCCATTCTTCGAAATATTGTTTGAATAATAGTGTTTCAAAGAAAAATAGAATGCAGATGATCAAAGGAAGTGATCAAACTTGATGCCGCAACATGAAATAGGTTGAATGAATTGGACAAATAGAGGGAAGTGAAAGGAGATGCCCCAGTCTTGCGAGAGAAGGCTCATGATGAAGGAATGAAGTGGAATGATAGGGTAGTGAAATGGGATGCCCTAGTCTTGCAGCAGAAGTCTCAAGATGGAGGAATGAAGAGGAATGATAGGGTACGCCCCCTCGAGGAGGTGGATGGGGAAGGAAAAGGGATTCCAGATGACTTCTCAAAATTATGACATGGTATAGGTCATTGGAAAGAGCACAAAAAATCAAGAGGATTGACATTCGAATGGAGTTGATTAGATGCATGGTTTGCAAATAGCGAGCTCAGAAAGTTATGGGCCTAGGCTGCACTCACCCTGGCATAGGGGTACACCCGCCCCGATGAGGGGTGGGGTGCATTTACCATGACCTAGGACAACTTCTTGAAAGTATCACATGGTATATGTCATTGGAAAGAGCACATAAAACTGAGAAGATTGGCATTTGAAGGGAGTTGATCAGACGCATAGTTTGTAAATGGTGCCCTCAAGAAGTTAGGGGCCTGGGGTGCACCCATCCTAGTGAAGGCTAGGGTGTATTCACCTCGGATAGGGATGACTTCTTGAAAGTGTGACATGGTATATGTTATTGGAAAGAGCACAAAAAATCAAGAAGACTAGCATTCGAATGAAGTTGATCAAATGTGCAGTTTGCAAATGGCAGCCCTGGGAAGTTAGGAGTCTAGGGCACACTCACCTCGACATAGGGGCACACCCACCCTAGCAAGGGCTAGGGCGTATTCGCCCTAGCCTGGGGAAACTTCTCAAAAGTATGACATGATATATGTCATTGAAAGAGCAAAAAAAACTGAAAATATTGGTGTTCAAACAGAGCCAATCAGACAAAAAATTTGCAAATGGTGGCCTTGGGAAGTTAGGTATCTAGGGTGCACTTGCCCCAGCGCAGGGGTGCACCCACCCTAGCAAGGGCTGGGACGTATTCGCCCCAACCCGAGGAGACTTGTCAAAAGTATGGCATGGTATATGTCATTGGAAAGAGAACAAAAAATTGAGAAGAATAGCATTCAAGTGGAGTCAATTGGATGCACAGTTTGAAAATGGCAGCCCTGGGAAGTTAGGGGCTTGGGGTGCATTCACCCCAGCGCAGGGGCACACCTGCCCTAGTGAGGTCTTGGGTGTATTCGCCCTGGCCTAGGGAAACTTCTCAAAATTATGACATGGTATATGTCATTGAAAAGAGCATGAAAAATTGAGAAGACTAGAATTCGAATAGAGTCGATCAGACCAACAATTAGCAAATGGCAGCCCTAGGAAGTTAGGGGCCTAGGGAGCACTTGCCCCAGTACAGGGGCACACCTAGTCTAGTGAGGGCTAGGGCATATCCACCCTGGCTTGGGGTGCTTCCACCCTAGATTGGGGCACTTCCATTCCAGCACAAGGGTGCTTCCGAGGAGGGGGGAGGAAAAAGAAAATAAGAGAGGAGAAACAGAGATGTGAAGTATTGATGTAACCAAAATCATAGGGTGAATGCAATGCAATGGTAATGACCATGAAATTTAATCCTAATATGATTTTCCATCTTCACAGCATTGAGATTTGAAATAGCATAAGACACGATACACCTGGGTATAAAGGACTTGTTGATGTGTTCTTTATGCACTTTCTCAACACAGGCAGTGTGTAGCTGCACTACCTCTCTTGAAAAGAAATCCCCATGATGAGATGGTGAAGATTTCACCAAGGTCTCTCAGGTGTTAGGTCATGACTTGCATGGGATTTCTCAGTTGTTTGATGTGATTTGCTGGAATCACAAGGTGGTCTTACAAATGATTTACAAAGCCAGGGAAGTTGAATCTACAAATGGAGTTCTTAAGATGGGAGAGTTTTGTGTCTTTTCTACTGGTTCAAACAACAATCTTGAACTCCACTTTTTATCATTAGATTTGGCTTTACAATGTACAATGAACCCTAGCATAGGTCACTATTAAAAAAGGAAAAAAGGACAGGGGGAGAAAGGAAGTTCCTGGATTTGTAACTAACTATGAGTAGTGATAATGGAGTTCTTCCAATGGATAGCTTCTTGGAAACAATATTTCACCTAACTAGAAACCTCATAGTCTCATCAAACTTGTGCTATCTTCTAAGGCCTGTAGATATTTCATCTTTCATTCACCATGTGTATGCATGAACAAAAATGAAAGTGTGAAGTAGCTTTGAATTTTAAGTCCAAACTAACTTTACACAGCTATCTACCATCAGCAAAAAACAAAAAGTATGGACTAAGAAGACATCTACATAGTAGGAATTTTCATAACCACAAAAGAACATTCCTAAAATCTATCAAAGTGATCATACAACTAACTAAAACAGCAAAACAAATCTAAATCAAGCATCTAGCAATGGAGGTTGAATCAAGTAACATGGAGAAAATTCTGAAAATGCACCAAGTCAATGTATTTTCATTATAAATTTATGCAGCATGTCTTTACAACAACTCAACTCTCCCTTTACAAATGAGTGAAGAGCTCTATTTATAGTGTCCCAAAGATCAAATGAATGGAAAATATTAACTCTCATTGTGTGGCCAAGATTCATTACAAAATAGGGTTTCACCAACCCTCAACATTTTACAAATTTAAAATTAAATTTTGTCTTTTCCCTATTTTGTCCTCTAGTAACGACACTATAGCAGCTTGTCTCTTGCTGATTGTTTTTTCACTATAGCTACTCTTTGGGAAGCTCTTTCATCAGTAGGGCTATCCTCTTGCTTCTTAGATGTTGCATATTCTATGAACTTGAAGATGACTGCCTAGAGCTTGTCCACTTCAATAATTTCATACCTTAGCACTTGGTAGCTCCACTCCTTTGCATTATCCTCTAGCCTTTTCCAGTCCTCATCATAGTTGGCACCTTGGTCCCTGAATAGCTTTGATTGATCAAAGGTGTGAGTAGAAAAACTCATGAACTCCACTGTTATTTTGTCAGACTTCCCGTTCTAAATCTTCTACTGGAAGTAAGGTCTTACCTTCTCCAAGTCCATTTGCATTGTGGGCATGTTGTACTTGGTCATCAACCTGAGATAATGAGCACATTCCACCTTGATTTCCTTGATCCATTCTATATTTGGATCCACTTTGCTCATTATTTGCTCCAAACTCTCCCTCCTATTGTTAAAGTCTAGCCGCCACACATCCATCAACTAGTGATCATCCTTGTTAAATGCAAGTCTAAGAACTTGTTGGTTGTTCGCACAACCCAACTAATCCCCATGTTTCTGACGTACAAGACCTATTAGAAACAGCTTTCCATAGTCTTCCCCAAGTTCTTTCTTCTTTCCATTTTATCAATCTACTCTTTGGATAGCAGCTGAGGCGTGGCTATAGACGTAGTAGGAAGGTCATCCACCGAAGACCATCGCTGTATGTATTCTGTTAAGGCTGGAAATTGTGCCTTAAGCTCATCCTTTGAAATTTTGTCTTGTTTTATCAAATGCACCACCATGGCTACTGATTCCTCAAGATTCCCTACCTTCTATTCTCTAGTGGTAGTCCCCAGATCCATGGTGGAGATGTTGTAAGTTATCCCTTCTTGACCTACTATAGGTGTTGCTATTTGTGCTGCTTAGGACCCAAAAGCATCCATCATTACCCTGGATCAGATCTTAGGCCTTTTCTCCTTCTTTGTCATGGTTTGAGCTCGATCTAAGATGGTTACTAGTTTTTCCCTTGGGTCTTTTAGTATAGGAGTTCTCTCGAGTTGTTTCTCTAACCATTCTCGCATAATAGACTTGCCCTTAGGTGATCCATGATCACCCTCGCCCCTCTCGGTCAAAGCCTCCATTTCTTTATCTTTTGAGGTTTTCCCTTCCCTTTTGGTTACATCCCCCTCTTCCTCATTGGAGTCTTGGACGAAAATGAGGTGCTTGATAGGAAGCCTGATAGATAGTTGCTGCATGGGACTCTCTTTTTCTATTGTCTCTTCTTCTTTCTTTTCCTCAGCATGCTCAATCTTGTGCATATGTTCTTTGGATTGCTCATCTTCAAGGCTATTCAAAACTTGGGTTCCACTCTCAGGTATATCTTTTTCCGAACTATCTTCTGGTGGTTGTCCTCCTTCTTCACAGGGTGACCTTTCTGCTTCCGCCTTGGTGTCCCTCAGCTGCCAGGCCAACTCTTCCTTGAAATCATCATCAAAGGTTCGCATGATGCCCCTACCACCATCATCTACCTCATCCCCACTCTCAGAAGAGCCCATTCCCTCCTCCTCGTAAACCAACTTGTCAATGGTTCAGTGCTTGTACTCTGAGTGTTCGTGGTATTCATCGGCCTCTTCTTCAAAGGCCTTTGAAGCCTCCTGCTCTCATTCCTCCCACTCCTTAGAGAACAACATGGTGGCCTCCATAGTTGGTGGCCCTGTTGGTAGTTTTGAATGCTAAGCAGTACCAAGTACTTATGCAAGGGCTACCTAAAGAGTGGGATCCATTAGGATTTGGGAAAGCTCAGGGGGAAGACTCTACATGTGTCTCGAGAGAGCCTCAAGAATGGTGGAAGTGGGAATAGGTGTTGTCACCATAGCTAGAGGGAGCGATGTGGTTGGTGACATGGCAGTAGAGGAGGGGGGAGTAGTTACAGTAGAAGAAGAGTCAACAACTATTATAGACTCTTCCAGAGGTGAAGGGGCGAGATGGACAGAAATGTCCACTGCCAACGGGGAAGTGGCAATCATGGCTAGAGAGGTAGATGGTGCAATAGTAGGGGTAGGGAGAGCCAAAAGGGGTTCCAATTGATCCATACCCTTCGATCCCTCTTCTTGGGTTCAAGGCTACTTCATAATGTTCCTTGTTTGTTTGAGACTTTTGGAGGGTGAGCACCCCGTGTCTTTCCTTATATTGACCTTGGGGTTGGGAAACTGTTCCATTTTTGTTCCCTTCCTCTTTTTGGACTTGGTGATTAGCAGAGACCTGGAGGTCCCACCTATTGAAGTGGTGGCAGTGGCATCCTTCATGGCACTAAGCTCACTTTTGAGCCCTTCATAAGTCAAAATCATTTCCTGTTGTTTTAATTGGGCCACTTTCCCATCAACCCACTCCCTAGTGCAAGCCAAGATTGGCTTGGTTATAATATCAAGGTCGTCGACCTCCTGCTCATCCTAGTCAATTTATGGTACTGGAAAATTGGTGACCACAGGGTACCTGGGATCCATTAAGGTGCTCTCATCCTCTTTGACTTGATTCGGTATAGGGAAGGGTTGTATCTTTCTTACAAAATATGCAGTCATGTAAAAATAGTGCCTTGCTCATACCTCTTTATCATCTTGACAATCATCCTAGAAGTCTTCAACATGATGCAGATGGGCATACCTTGGTCCTAGTGCCTCTCTGACATGCCCATAAAAGGTCTATTAATGGGTGTATAGTGTGTAGGTGAAAGTGGTAGTCCTTTAGTTCTTTTTTGGAATTAGTAGTGCATTGGGAAGTCTATAGTCTATACATGCCTTGGCCAAGAGTCATGGGATAAGAGATCCCTGCTATGTGCTTGTTGCTAAAGATTACCTGTATGTGTTGGAGCTACCGAGAAAGCTCTAGTAGAATGATTCGTCATTGGGGTATCAAGGCAACTTGTTTGGCCTCTCAATGAAACCCTGGGCATGGATGTAGGTGAACTTTGGTTATTGGATGAAGAGGAAGGCATACTGCTTCAAGAGTGCCCTGGCACTATGGGAGACCCTCCTCTCAAAGTCTTCAACAATCATTCTAATAATATGGCTGATGAAGGCATCATTCACTTTGTAGTATTCCCTCTTGAAGTTTCGGTACTGGAGCTATGGGTACCCATCATAGGCCTTGAGTCTTTGACTCTGCTCCTAATCGGGTGATACAAACAATCCATTATAATGCCTCCTATCTGCCAAGCAATAGATGAGATAGAAGGTCATATAGAACTTGGAGGTCTTCTTTACATTGACGAATTGCTCATGGAAGCAGTTGCTTATGATTCCTCCCTAATAAAATGAAGTCTTTGTGGTGACATCTTCATTCCCTTGGATAATTTCCTCGATGAAGTACACCATCCATTCCTAGAAGAAGGTCATCGTAAGAAGACCCATAACCCTACTTAGCATTGTGACTAATTCATGGTAATCTTCGTGGAAATCACTGCAGAAGTGTTCATGAGGAACCTCTACTACACTACCCTGCTTCTCCTTGAGCTAGTGCTTGTTTATTAACCTTTTACATCCTGCCAGATTATCATCGCACGTTTCCTAACATTCTCCTATGATGGGGACTTCCATTTCCTAAAAAGTGGGGATTTGGAAAGTCTTTGTGATCCCCTCAGCCGACATGTCGGTGAGGATGTTGCCCTCTCTATCAATGATTGTCCTTGTGTCGGGTTGATACACCTCCTAACAAGCCATGACCAGCTTGGGGGCCATGAGGGATGGAGGGAATCCAGCAACCTTTGCGATTTCAATTTTCCTTATCAATGTTGCATTCTTGGTTGTAAGATTGACCCTGACCCTTTGTGTGAATTCATCAATATTGACATGGCTGATATTAGTATCGGTGATCTCCTTCCAATCGGTGGTAATCTTTGAGTGTAGAGGTTCACCCTAAAATTGGCATTTCATCTGGTCCTTGTCATCCTTCCCTCGAGAAGTTTTTCCTGAGTTCTTTCCTTTGTCCTTTTCGATGGCAGCCCCAGAAGGTCCCGCTCCTGATTCCATATATATTACAAAAAAAAGTGTAGTAAGTGCAATTGACCATGAAAACATTCATGTTAGCCAACATTCTAAAGATGAAATCCATTTTAAATAATCTATCAAGCATAACATGATACTTTATCTCTTGATGTCATTGGTCTTTTGGTCGAGGGATTTGGGACAATTTGGGCCCGAAAGGCTAGACTTCCCTAGCAGGAAAATAGGGTGGAGGGATCTCGAAGATTCTCTTCAGTCAAATTTTGATAATTTGAAAGGTTCACAATGAAGAAGACCAAGATTAAGCACGTGGGTCAAGATTAGATTTTGAATTGGCCTCATTTGGGTCAATTTAGCAACATTTGGGGGTACTAGGTTGAAAAGCTGTCAGGATATGGTTATTTGGGAATGGTAGATCAAAAATGGTATTTCAGAGATGAAACTTCAAGGTCCGGGGTCCGGCAAGTTGTATGGTGGTCAGAAGATTATAGGTTTTCATTTGAGTGCTCAGGCCTGAGGCATCGGGAAGCCATTCATTTTTTGCCATTTGGAATTGCTATTGTTGGGTAGAAGTCCAGAGGGGGTGACCCGACGGTCAGGGTCCTCTGTTTGATTTTGTTTTTAGACCTGCGGCGGTTGGGAAGCTAATCCCGGAGCTCGGAGGTGGAGGTGAGATTTTTCATTCATAACAACAAAAGAGGGAAGGACCCCTAGATGGCAGAGCCTGGCATGGATGAGGGTGTTAATTGCTCAAGCTATATCCCAACGGCGAATGGAGGTTCGGAGCCCTGCAAACAGAAGGACGTCGGGTATTCACCAAGAGGAAAGTGATGTCGCTGTGAGGTCTTGACAAACACAGAGAGTCCTGCTAATAGAGGAGTCTTCAACGTAAGTTTCTTTGAGTCAGAGAGAGGTCTTAGCAATCATGCAATGTCTCATCGACGAAGAAGCCCATCAGCGTAACCTCTTGCCGA
This sequence comes from Sequoia sempervirens, assembly GCA_007258455.2. Taxonomy (NCBI): domain Eukaryota; kingdom Viridiplantae; phylum Streptophyta; class Pinopsida; order Cupressales; family Cupressaceae; genus Sequoia; species Sequoia sempervirens. The sequence goes on from VDFB02075321.1 coordinate 27,830,542, forward strand.
TGAAGGGAAGTTACCCCAATAGGGAATTTGGGCTCGCCAAGATGGAGGGTTTTGCTATGAAGTCTTGGCAACAACTAGGGGTCTAGCCGAAAGTGAAGGCATCGGCAAGACCAAAGGTGCTTGCAATGAGGTCTTGGTGACAGATGAATGTCTCCCCAACAGACCACGCAGCAAGAGCAGGATATGCTCGATGAAAGCTCTTTCCAAATTGAGGAGGTCTTAGTGACAACAAACTCAGCAAGATGGAAGAAGACCTGCCATGAGCCTTGCCGACAAGGACTAGTTTTGTCGATAGAGAATGAGGGACAGAATTCTGGGTATGGAATCCCAGATACCCAGGCCTGAGAGAGCCAAAAGTTGTCTCGACATCTTGTCTTCGCTAAGTATCTGCCGGCAAAGGGAGTGTCTAGGCTGGAGGGTCACGAATTCCCCTGCGAAGAATGGCCATGAAGAGATAAAGCTCTGAATTGGTGATGGGGATGCCATGTTGGTTTACTAAATTTTTGAGGACATGGGTTTTGTTTGTGGTACCGTATTTTATCATTCACATGTCATTTCGATGGTCATTGTCTATTTTAATACTTGGAAATCATGAAAATAATGTTTGGGAGGGTGGACAGAGGACCTACCTCGAATACTGGATGTGGGGAGGTGTGGGATCCACTTACAATTGATGAGGTGATGGTGCGGGCGATGAGTGTGAAGGTCTCAAAGATGATGGGCTCCTTTAGAAAGTTCTCTAATCACCCTCTGCAACACTGACAAGTGAAAATGATAGGATTGAACCTTCTATTTATACTCCCTCCATCATCAGTGGCCCTATTAAATGCAAGTATGGTGAGCAAGGAAGTTGGTGAATTTGAATTCATTGACGGTGGTGGGAGAACCAGGGTCCAAAGATCAGGAAGGAATAGTACAACAACCATTTGAAATTCTAATCTGGTAATCACCTACGACAAAGAGGAGGTTGGGCAAGGCTTTTTTCAGAGGTTAACCATGAGGAATGACAAAACACTCATGGAACCCTGGGAGCGGAACTCTGGAGTCTTGTGCCTAGAGGGTCAGATGGCCGTTAAGATTTCCACAGATTTTAGTAGATGGAGAATGGGGTTTCGAGCCCTGGGGTCTAGGAGGATACAATCCGAGCGCCGTTGGCAACAACAGACACAATGGGGAAACTCGATAAGGGAAACTTGAACGGCTGGGCCTAGTAGGGCCAGGGGCCATTGGCAAGGGTAAACTGCCAGAGAGACTCCATGAGGCACCAGAACTTGGAAAAATTAAAAATGGGAGGTACATTCAACTTATGGTGAGACTTTGAAGCAACATTGATGAGGCGTGTGTGTCAAGGGAGGAATAAATGGAAACTCTGCCGGGGGACTCTCCTGAGTATTCCAAGAGTAAATATTCATTTAGGACTCAAAATCTCTAGTTTCACAGACCAGGAGTGGCTTCCAAAGGTGAATCTAGGAGAATAGGATCCTTAATTGGGTCAGTGTATGGAACATCCCAAAAGTGTGTGCAGTGAGTTCATTCCTTTCTGTCAGCCACTGACCAAAGGATACTAATTCAACTGAGCAAGCTACATAAATTGTGTAATACTAAGAGTAACCTAGACATTGCTCTGCTGCTAGTCAGGCATCCATAGCCCCGATGAAGTTGTTGCTACAATCCCATAGATATTGCTCTACTGCTGGTCGGGCGTCCATAGCCCCGGTAGAGTTATCCGCACACCGATACGGTCATTTATTTTTCTAGAATTCCTTTCCTCTTCATTATGACATTTCATTCTCATTTATCTTTTTGCTTGACCGAGTAAGCACTAAAGCCTACAATGGGTTTGGGACCACAGTGGTCACTAGAGCAGACTCAATATTTTTCACTCACTTGGGTGTCATAGCAACCATAGTACAATCCTTTAGAAATGATTATAATATGTTTTGTGTGAGATCTGAGATGTGTGTAAAGAGATCCAGCTAAGGGTCTAGTTCTAAGGTAGAGTTTAGACCAGGAAATCATTCATGGGTGGCCTTCAGAGAAGGACTGTCAAGAGTGAATGTTTAGCCAAAGGACACAAAGGATGGACAACAAAGTAAACCACTCATGGAGCAAGCATGACCATCGCTATGAGGTGGGGAACATCCTTTCAAAGAAAAACTGTCAAGAACAGGGAAAACAAAAGAGCAATGTAAAACAACAAAATGCAAGCAAATCAGAAAGGGCAATCTATCCTAACCTATTTACAATTATTCACAAAGAAGAGCCCGAGTGAGCTCAAGCCTGGAAGTAATGCTTCAAGTGCTACTCACTGACTTACAATGGGACACTCTCACCAGTTAGGGTCTTTAGGTGGAAGGCATTGTCTCCCAGAATCTTTGCTATTTCGAAGGGGCCAAGCCAAAGCTTGTCAAATTTGTTGTGTCCCCCTTTCTTTTCATGGGCCTTGTCCCAATACACGTCCAGATCGACAATCCTAAAGGCCTTGATCTTGGCTCGACAGTCAAACCATCTCTTAACCACACCCTGATGCTTAGCGAAATTTCCTATTGCACGATCTCAAACTTCTTCTAAATGTAGAAGCTCAGCTAATTGAGCTTCTCTATGATCTCCTTTGTAAAAGTTGTTGATAAACTGAAGAGTAGGAATCTTTAGATGAATAGGAAATATGGGTTCTCTACCATAAATGATATGAAATAGGGAATCGCCAATGGCAGCCTTATGGTGAGTGCGGTTTGCCCAAGGGGTGCAACAGAGCTGGGTATGCCAGTCCTTGGGTTTCCTATATAGTAGTTTCTTGATCACAGTAATTAGGTTCTTATTTGTAGATTGTGTGAGGCCATTTCCTTGGGGGTGATAATTGGATGAAAACTTAAGGTCAATCCTGTAGTTGAATGCCCAACTCATAAATTTCAATGAAGCAAAAGCAAGTCCATTATCACATACAAAAGCATAAGGACAACCAAAGCGATTTAAAATAAAACTTTCCAAAAAATTAGTAACTACTTTAGTTTGCATTGTTTACATACGACTGCTTCCGTCCATGTAGTGTAGTAATCAGTAGCAGTAAGAATGTACTTGTGTCCCGTAGATGATGGAGGGCTTACTGGACCAATGAAGTTGAGGCCCCATTGCACAAATAGATTTACCTCCAGCACAGGCTGTAGTGGAGCAGCAACATTCCTCTCCCTAGTTGTAGCTGTCTGGCATGTGCGACAAAAGAAAACATGGTAATGGGTATCTTTGAAGATGGTTGGCCAATAATATTCTACTCTTAATATCTTATGCACTGTGGATGAACCATAACCCTAGCCTATGCCAAATTTATCATGAAACTCTTTCAGGACTTAGTCCACCTCCGTTTTACCAAGCCATCTCAAGTAAATTCCTTCATGATTCTTCTTGTAGAGAATGGAACCTTGTATGATGTAACTGTTACTTTTTGACCTAAGGGCATGCTTTTGGACCCCCTGCAGGTGTGGCAGACACTTCTGGTTCAGTAAATAATAAACGACACTCTCATACCATTCTCCTGGGGAAACGTCCTTAAGTTAGTACTGCTACACAGTGAGCTTAGGTTGGGCCTCTGCCGTTGTCTCGGTGATCATGTGAGTGAGTGCTTGTCCTCTTACCAGCCTCATGGGTCATATCTCCATGTCATATTCCTAGAGTAGGGTAACTCATTTGGCTCTTCGTTCTCCCAATTCATTTTGCATGAGCAGCATTTTTACTGTTGGGTCTAGGACAATGGCAAACACTTTATTGCGCAGAATGTAATGCCAAAATTTATTTACCCCTCTGAAGAGGGCATACGCCTGCTTTTCTACATTGTGGTATTGCATCTCTGTATCCTTCAGGGGAGCACTCATGAAGGTGATCGGGTGCTCATTCCCTTCATCATCCTTTTGAGTCAAAATGCTGGCACAGGAATGCTCTGAAGTGAATGAGTAGATGTAAAATGGCTTCAAATAATCTGGGCTCACCAAGATGGGTGCCTCAGTGATTGCCCATTTAATTTCTTCGAAGGCTCGTTTGGCGTGAGGAGTCCACTCAACTTTGGCATCTTGTTTCAACATAGCACTAAGGGGTTTAACAATCTCTGCGAAACCCATGATGAATTTCCTAATGAAATTGATCTTCCCAAAGAAGGACTTCAATTCTTTCTTGCTGCCTGGAGGCAATATTTGCAACAAGGACTAAATACGCTCAGGGTCGATGGAGATTCCCTATTCAGAAATGATGTGTCGGAGCAATTTGCCTTTAGTCACCCCAAAGATACACTTCTTGGGGTTAAGCAAAACTCCAAACTCCCTACATCTCTAAAATACCTTGCACAAATCAGCTTCATGGTCACCTCATTTTTTTGAAAACACTGTCAAGTCATCCATGTAGATGATTATGCATTTACCAATCAAATCTTTAAAGGCAATACCCATGGCACATTGGAAATTATCCCCAGCGTTAATTAGTTCGAAAGGCATCCTCCTATAGGAAAATGTTCCCCACTTAGTGGTGAATGTGGTATTGTGACAGTCCTCATACTCCACCATCACCTGATTGTGTCCAGAGTACACATCTAGAAAAGACATCATCTAGGAGTTGTTGATAATCTATAGTACCTCATCTAAAGAAGGCACTGGATAGTTATCCTTCTCTGAGGCCTTGTTCAAATTGTGGAAGTCTACACACAACATAATTTTCCCATTCTTTTTTCTAACTCGGACCAAGTTGGCCACCCATGTAGAGTGCCCGATTGGGAAAATAATCCTTGTCAAAAGTAACTTCTACACTTCTTTGTAAATGACAAGTTCCAACAAGGCATTGATTGGACACTGTCGTTGACAGAAGGGCCTTACTTCTATCTTGAGAGGTATGGTGTGTGTGATGAGGGAGGTATCATACATCTTCAAATCCTCATAACTCCATGCACCATGTTATGGTACTTGTGCAATGCACTTGTAATCCCCTTCCTTTCCTCGAGGGTGCATACTTTGTCGATAAAAACATTCTTGAATTCCTCAGTTGTTCCAAGGTTGTGAGCATTGCACTAGATGCTCATACTTTCATCATGTGTTCACTGATTCTGATCCAAGATCTGATCAAAGTCAAATATACGTTCTAACTGAACCATGCCCCTAGGAATTGTATTAGTTTTTAGGTTAATAACCCCCTGTATGTCCCATTCGGCCTCCTGTGGATCAGCTTCGTTGATTATTTGGGCTACAAAGACATCAGAACTCATGATGAATTCGAGGATATGTTTTCCATCATTGAAGACCTGAAAAATGAGCGATGTTATCCAGGACAGATGGAGTGGATGTCAACTCAACAATAAATTTCTTAAGTCTGGATAGAGAGAGGGGTTGCAAAGTGCTGGCCGCTTGAGCCAAGGCTTTGGTTGTGCGGTTCTAAGCGCGGGGAATCAATTGTATATTAAATGCATCTAAGCTTTCCAAGAGATCCCAAACCCTTTGCTGATAGTTGGCAAGACTTCTATCATGGCAGGAATATAATTTCCTAACTTGCTTAACTACGAGTTCTTAATCCCCAAAAACTTGCAACATTTTGACATTTTTCTTCAAGGACATGAGAAGACCATGGACCAAAGCTTTATATTCCACTACATTATTTGTGCAATAAAACTATAATCTATGGGTGAATAGGAAGGTCTTATCCATTGGACTGATGAGTTCGAACTCGGTGCTAGCTCCTTGATTTGATTTGGACCCATCAAATCAAAGCGTCCAACATGTGGAAAGTTCTTTAACTTTAGGTCTGACTAAGATTTTACCTCTTTTTGGCAGGATAGGTACCTTTGTGATCTCAGAGGAATCCTTTCACTCAGTGTTCTGAATAGAAGGTGATTTTATCAGCACCTCTTCTGGCATTCCATCTACAGGGTAGTGGATCTTCTAACATGTTATACTGTTGTTTGACATAAGCAATAGTCAAATTCAGAGTGGGCAGTATTGTGAACCCTGCACCAATTTGGCAATAAGAGGTCCTAGAAATTCATTCGAGCACCCAAGCTAAGTTGGTCTCTAGCACACTTTTCCATGAATTCCTGGAAACTATTGAGTAGTCCCCAGTTATTGTCATCATCAGGTTTTTCATTTGAATCTACCAACATTTCTGTATTTAGAGGTATTTGAGTAGGATCCGTTGAAGGACCACACAACACTAGAATTACTTCGACAACACATTCTTCTTGAGGCTCAAACTCATTTTGGTAGGTGAAAGGATGGTAATTTCCTAGGTTAGTCTCGAAAAATAGCACTTCGTTGAGGTTATTGTATTCTGTAATCATATATTTCATACAAGGTTCATGGTCAATGCGGATCTGGTTTGGCAGCTCCTTCCATGGTAGCCGCATGTGGGAAAGGTTTGTAGCAGTATACCCATTAAGAGCTTTGGTGAACTCTCTCCCCAAGATGATTCCATATGCGTCAGTAATAGCTGCCACCTGAATATGAATGACTTGTTGTATTCTTGGGTCTATGGCAATCTGCATCGAGATCTGATTTATTTCTCCCATAATCTTGACCTCTGTTTTATCTAGCTGGGTCACTTTCTTTCTTGAAGGTGTAGGGGTGATTCCAAGAGCCTTACATATTGCTAGAGGTATAATATTAGCAGACACCCCTAAATAAAGAAGGCAGTTATGCAAGTTCTTCCTGAATATCCTGATGGTGGTGAGGAAGGGAGGAGTTTCCAATCTTCCTTGGAAGATGCCCATAGGCGTATCTATGTGAGATACCTAACCCCCATTCTTATCACCAATTTTTCCCCTAATCTGCCTAGGTGACTGATCCTTGGAGCCCTACTTCATGCTCTGATCCAATTCCTTCCCTGTTTGCTTACCCACAAGTTGATTTGTAGGGACATCCTTCCCTTTTCTGGAATTCTCCTGTATTATAGGTTCTTGCCTTGGTTCTTCAAAGGTAACTCTCTTAGCTGCCATTTCTGGTGTTGTACCAGAGTATGGGGTCCCATTAAGAACCCTAAAAAAGGCATGCCTTATGACAGGGAGTTTGAGCAACTCAAAAGCTGACAAACTGATTTTCACCCTCTTGAACTCTTCCATCATGTATTCACCCATTTACTCAACTTCTGAACTAAAGTCTTGACCTATTGCAGAACTAAGAGGTTGGACCTTTGCTTCACTAAACTAATTTAGGGATTGGCTTTGAGGCTGATTTTATGAGTGAGTTTGAGGCCCTTTCTTGTCGAGGTATTGGGTGGGAATATGGGGAAGCCCAGGGTTGTTGTTGGCATTGGGATTAGGCAGGGTGGAAAAATTATTTGGTGGAGTAGAAGTTGTAAAGGGTCCCCCTGCTTGCCTATTCCTAAGGAATTAGGGAGTTGATCTCTAATAGAATATGTGGACCTCATCTATGATTGGCTCTTCTTCATCTATGGGACCATTATTTATTGAATCAAAAAGCTAAGCCAGAGTTTTTTCATTACTTACCTCTTGTACTTCACTCCTAACAGGAATGGGCTCGACTTCGGGCTTATTGTGATCACCTTGTGGGAACGGTGCTTGGTTGACCACAAGATACGAGGAGTCATACGGCTTGGATGGTACAATATCCTTGCATTGGGCAGTATCAACTGCATTTTGCACTTCTACTTGGAATATTTCAATGGTTGTCTAGAATTTGGGGCAATCCAATTTGGAATGTCTATTGGTTTTGTGAATTTGGCACCATCTAGAGAAAGCTGCCTCAGAAAGGTACACTCCACTAGTTGTCTTTTTATTACTGGTCAGTTGGTCAAAGCGGGTGGGAACACCCCCATTGTTGGGCCTAGTATTCCACATGTGATTCTGCCTTTGAGAGGGTCTCCTTTCTAAATTTTGATTAGCATTATGTCCCCTATCATAGTTCTACCTAGAGGGAGTACTTAAATTCTCGACCATCCCTACTATCCCTATTATCTCAGCCATCCTGATTAAGATTGGCTTGAAGGTTATGCTGGGATGCCTACAACTGATTATTCTCATTTCTTAGGTGCATCATTTGTATGGACATCTTCTTTATCATCTCCGTTAGTTCCTCTAACTTGTCTTTTTTCATTGTGTTACTCGGTTGTGACACTAGATTTTGGAGGAAAACGAGCGGTGCCGCCAACTGGTTTTGATGTGCTAGAGAAAATTCTAACCCTGGTAGATACAATGGCACTTGGGACTGCTATGAATATACCTGCTACTACGGATCAGTCTAAGAATAGTTATGCTACGGCTGAGACTACAGATAGGATGGCATAAGGGGCGTAATTCAGCGGCTGTCTCAGATGTGGGACAATGGGAAACTAAGGTATCTAGTTCATTAGAAGGGTCTGATGAGTGAATGCCTAATTAAGCCCCTGAATTTGCATTAGGTGAGCTACTGGCCCCAACAAAGGAAACAACCCTGAGATGTTCTGCCCCAAATATGCACTAGCAATAATAGCCTCCGTATAGGCGGTCACCAAGGTGGTGAGTGGTGAGTGCATCCTTTTCACCAGTGATGATGTGAGATTATCTAACATAGCATAGTAGACTAGGAGAGCTGCAACATCATTCTGGAGGTATGCATCCTGAAGCCTTGTAAAGGAATGATGGAAATGATCATTGAAGGATCCAATAGGCTCATTGACTTCTCTTTGGATCGACATAAACTGGTAGTAAAGTTCTGAAGGACTAATGGGAATCTTGTATTTCTATAGGAAGACATTCTTCATCAGGCTCCATGAGGTGAAAGATCCCCTCAATAGATTTATGTACCAGTAGAAGGCTTACTCACCCAATGAATATGGAAAAAGGTGGCATGTAACATCCTTGTGGTCGACTTGCATTTCAGTAATTGTTTTCTCAAATATTTTGATATGTTCTTTGGCTGTTGTTTGTGGATCATGAGGATAGAACTTCAAACAAAATCCTTCCAAATTCTTGGGCATATCATGGTAAGCGGCGAAATGGATCGGTGAAGGGATGTGGGCTAACCAAGACATGGCAGAAGGTGGAGGTTGTACTCACTATTGAAAAAAAAAATTTGGGGTTGTATTCACAATAAAATAGTAGTTTGGGACTACACTTTAGCCACGGCTGTTTGGATAGTACCCTGCACTAGAAGGGCCAGGAGAGAAGCAATCCCCTGGCTACTGAAGATGGGAGGTGCAAATGCAGTTTCAGATGATCGAATGGGAGATGAAGGCCAACTGAATGAGGGTAAGGGTGGAATCAAAGCAGGTGGACTGGAGGAAGAGGAGGAAGCAACACTACTTCCCTTAACTCATTTTTCTCTTACAGGAGGCTGCAACTCTTCGAATTCTCCCTTATTTGATGTTGACTACAAAACTCATCAAAATCTTTCTAGGGAGAATGATCTGATTCGATCCAGCTTCACTTTTAACCTTTATTGATGGGTGTTAGGAGGATGAGGGCATAAAATGAATCACTTCCAACCTTTAGCTTTATATTCCCAATGTGTCAAGCCCTCCTTCTAGCGCCAGTTTTGTTGATGTGTTCTTTATGCACTTTCTCAACATAGGCAGTGTGTAGCTGCACTACCTCTCTTGAAAAGAAATCCCCATGACGAGATGGTGAATATTTCCCCAAGGTCTCTCAGGTGTCAGGTCATGAATTGCATAGGATTTCTTAGTTGTTTGATGTGATTTGCTAGAATCACAGGGTGGTCTTACGGATGATTTACAAAGCTAGGAAAGTTTGATCTACAAATGGAGTTCTTAAGATGGGAGAGTTTTGTGTCTTTTCTGCAGGTTCAAATAGCAGTCTTGAACTCCACTTTTTATCATTGGATTTGGCTTTAAAATGTACAATGAACCTTAGCATAGGTCACTATTAAAAAAAGGAAAAAAGGAAAGGGGGAGAAAAGAAGTTCTCGGATCTGTAACTATCTATGAATAGTGATAATGGAGTTCCTACAATGGAGAGCTTCTTGGAAACAATATTTCACTTAACTAGAAACCTCACAGTCTCATGAAACTTGTGCTATCTTCTAAGGCCTACAAATATTTCATCTTTCGTTCACCATGTGTATGCATGAACAAAAATGAAGGTGTGAAGAAGCTTTGAATTTGAATTCCATACTAACTTTACATAGCTATCTACCATCAACAAACAACAAAAAGTATGGACTAAGAAGAAATCTACACAACAGGAATTTTCATAACCACAAAACAGCATTTGTAAAATCTATCAAAGTGATCATACAACTAACTAAAATAGCAAAACACATCTAAATCAAGCATCTAGCAATGGAGGTTGAATCAAGTAACATGGAGGAAATTCTGAAAATGCACCAAGTCAATGTATTTTTATTATAATTTTTCGCAAAATGTCTTTACAACAACTCAACTCTCCCTTTACAAATGAAATAAGAGCTCTATTTATAGTGTCCCAAAGATCAAACGAATGGCCAAGATTAACTCTCATTGTGTGGCCAAGATTCATTACAAAATAGGGTTTTGCCAACCCTCAACATTTTACAAATTTAAAATTACATTTTGTCTTTTCCCTATTTTGTCCTCTAGTGACGACACTGTAGCAGTTTGTCTCTTGTTGATTGTTGTTTCACTATAGCTACTCTTTGGGAAGCTCTTTATCATCAGTAGGGTTGTCCTCCTGCTTCTTGGATGCTGCATATTCTATGAACTTGAGGATGACCACCTGGAGCTTGTCCACTTCAATAATCTCATACCTTAGCACTTGGTAGCTCCACTCCTTCACATTATCCTCTAACCTTTTCCAGTCCTCATCATATTTGGTGTCTTGGTCCCTGAATAGCTCTTATTGGTCAAAGGTGTGAGCAGCAAAACTCATGAACTCAACTGTTATTTCATTAGACATCCCATTCTCCATCTTCTACAAGAAGTAAGGTCTTACCTTCTCCGGGTCCAGTTTTACTATGGGCATGTCATACTCGGTCATCAACTTGAGATAACGAGTGCATTCCACCCTGATTTCCTTGATCCATTCTATATTTGGATCCACTTTGCTCATTATTTGCTCCAACCTTTCCCTCCTGTTGTCAAAGTCTTGCTGCCACACATCCATCAACCAGTGATCATCCGTATTAAACACAAGCTCCTTTTTCCATTTAGCCTTCTTCAACTAAAGTATAGCTTCGATATTAGGGAAGGTGGATTCGTATGTTGCAAGGAAGTCAGTGCAGAGCTTTCTTGTTCATTCCAAAGATTCTTGCAAGTCTAAGAACTTGTTGGATGTTTGCACAACCCAACTAATCCCCTTGTTTCTGACGTACAAGTCCTATTAGAACCAACTTTCCATAGTTTTCTTCAGGTTCTTTCTCCTTTCCATTTTATCAATCTACTCTTTGGACAGCAGCTGAGGCATGGTTGTAGATGTAGTAGGTAGGTCATCCACTAAAGACCATTATTGTATGTATTCTATTATGGCTGCCACTTGTGCCTTGAGCTCATCCTTTAAAATTTTGTCTCGTTTTATCCAATTCACCACCATGGCCACTGACTCCTCAAGATTCCCTATCTTTTATTCTCTGGTGTCGGTCCCTAGATCCATGGTGGAGATGTTGTAAGTTATCCCTTCTTGACCTACTACAGGTGTTGCTATTGGTGTTGCTCGGGAGCCAAAAGCACCCATCGCTACCCTGGATCAGAGCTTAGGCCTTTTCTCCTTCTTTGTCATGGTTTGAGCTTGAGCTAAGATGGCTTCTAGTTTTTCCCTTGGGTCTTTTAGTATAGGAGTTCTTCTCTCAAGCTATTTCTCTAACCATTTTGGCACAACAAACTTGCCCTTAGGTGATCCATGATCACCCTCGCTCCTCTTGGTCAAAGCCTCTATTTCTTTATTTTTTGAGGTTTTCCCTTCTCTTTTGGTTGCATCTCCCTCTTCCTCATTGGAGTCTTGGATGAAAATGAGGTGCTTGATAGGAAGCATGACAGACAGTTGCTGCATGGGACTCTCCTTTTCTGTTGTCTCTTCTTCTTTCTTTTCCTAAACTTGCTCAATCTTGTGCATATGTTCTTTGGATTGCTCATCTTCGAGGCTCTTGATAGCTTGTGTTCCACTGTTAGGTATAATTTTTTTCGAACTATCTTCTGGTGGTTGTCCTCCTTCTTCATGCGGTTACCTTTCTACTTCTGCCTTGGTGTCTCTCATCTATCCAAACTCTTCCTTGAGATCTTCATCAAAGGTTCACATGATGGCCCTACCACAGTCATCTAGCTCGTCCCAACTCTCAGAAGAGCATGTTCCCTCCTCCTCATAAACCACCCTATCAATGGTTCAGTGCTTGTACTCTGAGTGTTTATGGTATTCATTGACCTCTTCTTCAAAGTGCTTTGAAGCCTCTCACTCTCATTCCTCCCACTCCTTAGAGGTCAGCATGGTGGCGTCCATAGCTGGTGGCCCTATTAGCAGTTGTGAAGGCTGAGCAGTAGTAAGTACTTGTGCAAGGGCTACCTGAAGAGTGGGATCCATTAGGATTTGGGAAAGCTCAAGGTGAAGACTCTGCATGTGTCTCAAGAGAGCCTCAGGCATGGTGGAAGTGGGAATAGGTTCTATCACTGTAGCTAGAGGGAGCGACGTGGTTGGTGACATGGTAGCAGAGGAGGGGGGAGTAGTTACAGTAGAAGAAGAGTCAATAACTATTACATACTCGACCAGTGGCAAAGGGGTGAGATGGACATAAATGTCCACTACTGATGGGGAAGTGGCAATCATGGCTAGAGAGGTAGATGGTTCAACAATAGGGGTAGGGAGAGCCAAAAGGGGTTCCAATTGATCTGTACCACTCACCCTATCTTCTTGGGTTGAAGGCTACTTCATGATGCTCATTGTTTGTTTGAGCCTTTTGAAGGGTGAGCCCCCCGTTTCTTTCCTTGTATAGACCTTGCGTTCAGGAGACTATTTTGTTTCTGTTCCCTTCCTAGTTTTGGACCTAGTGATTGGTAGAGACTTGGAGGTCCCACCTATTGAAGTGGTGGTAGTAGCATCCTCCATGGCACTAGGCTCACTTTTGAGCCCTTCATAAGTCAAAATAATTTCCTCTTGTTTTAATTGGGCCACTTGCTTATCAACCCACTCCCTGGTGTGAGCCAAGATTGGCTTGGTTATAATATCAAAGTCGTCGACCTCCTACTCGTCCTAGTCAATTGATGGTACTGGTAAATTGGTGACCGTAGGGTACCTAGGGTCCATTAATGTACTCTTGTCCTCTTTGACTTGATCCGGTATAGGGAAGGGCTATACCTTTCTTACGAAATACATAGTCATGCACATATAGTGCCTTGCCCATACCTCTTTATCATCTTTACAATCAACCTAGAAGTCTTCAACATGATGCAGATGGGCATACCCTAGTCCTAGTGCCTTTCTTATGTGCCTATATGGGTCTATTCGTGGGCGGGCAGTGTGTAGGTGAATGTTGTAGTCCTTTAGTTCTTTTTTGGAATTAGTAGTGCATTGGAAAGTCTGAAGTCTATAAATGCCTTCGCCGAGAGTCATGGGATAAGAAATACCCACTATGTGCTTGTTGTTGAAGATTTCCTATATGTGTTGGAGCTTCCGAGAAAGCTCCAGGAGTATGATTTGGTTGTTGGGGTATCGAGGCAACTCGTTTGGCCTCTCAGTGAAACCCTAGGCATAGATGTAGGTGAACTTCAGGTATTGGATGAAGAGGAAGGCATACTACTTCAAGAGTTCCCTAGCACTATAAGAGACCCTCCTCTCAAAGTCTTTAGCAATCATTATGATAGTATGGCTGATGAAGGCATCATTCACTTTGCAATATTCCCTCTTGAAGTTTTGGTACTAGAGCTACGGGTACACATCATAGGCCTTGAGTCTTCAACCCTGCTCTTGATTGGGTGCTACAAACAACCCATTATACTTCCTCCTATCTTCCAAGGAATAGACAAGATAGGAGGTCATATACAACTTGTTGCTCTTCTTTACATTGACGAACTACTCATGGAAGCAGTCGCTTATGATTCCTCCCCAATAAAATGAAGTCTTTGTGGTGACGTCCTCATTCCCTCAGAGAGTTTGCTTAATGAAGTACACCATCCATTCGTAGAAGAAGGCCGCCATAGAAAGACCCATAACCCTTCTTAGCATTGTGACTAAGTCATGGTAATCTTTGTGGAAATCACTACAGAAGAGTTTGTGAGAAACCTTCGCTACACTGTCCTGCTTCTCCTTGAGCTAGTGTTGATTTATTAACCTTTTACATCCTTTCGAATTATCATCCCACCTTGCTTGACATTCTCCTATGGTGGGGAATTCCATTTCCTAAAAAGTGGGGATGTGGAAAGTCTTCATGATCCCTCAGCCGACATGTTGGTGAGGACATTACCCTCTCTATCAATGATTGTCCTTGTGTCGGGTTGATACGCCTCTCGACAAGCCATGACTAGCTCAAGGGCCATGAGGGATGGATTGAATCTAGCAACCTTTGCCATTCTGCTTTTCCTTATCAATCTTGCATTCTTGGTCGTAGGATTGACCCTGACCCTTTGTGTGAATTCATCAATATTGCCATGGCCAATATTATTATCGGTGATCTCCTTCCAATCGGTGGTAATCTTTGAGTGTAGAGGTTCACCCTGAAATTGGTATTTCATCTGGTCCTTGTCGTCCTTCCCTCTAGGAGTTTTACCTGACTTCTTTCCTTTGTCCATTTCGATGGCAGCCCCAAAAGGTCTCGCTCCTGATTCCATATATTCTGCAAGCAAAAAAGTGTAGTAAGTGCAATTGACCATGAAAACATTCATGTTAGCCAAAATTATAAAGATGAAATCCATTTTAAATAATCTATCAAGCATAACATGATACTTTATCTCCCAATGTCATTGGTCTTTTAGTTGAGGTCTTTGGGTTAGTCTGAGCCTAGAAGGGCGAACTTCCCTGGCTGGAATGTCGTTTGGGAAGGAAAATAGGGCAGAGGGCTCCCAGAGATTCTCTTCGGTTGAATTTTGATAATTTGAAAGGTTCACAATGAAGAAGACCAAGATTAAGCACGTGGGTTGAGATCAAATTTTGAATTGGGGTCATTTGGGTCAATTTAGGAGCATCCAGGGGTACTAGGTTAGAAAGCCATTAGGATATGGTTGTTTGGGAATGGCAGATCATAAATGGAATTCTGGAGACAGAACTCATGGGTCTGGGGTCTGGTAGGTTGCAGGGTGGTCGGAAGATGGTAATTTTTCATTTGTGTGCCTGGGCTTGAGGCACTGGGAATCCATTCTTTTTTTTCCGTTTGGAACGGCTATTGCTGGGTAAAAATTTTGGAGGGGGTGGCCTGGTGGTCAGGGTCCACCATTTGATTTTGTTTTTAGACCTACGGTGGTCATGAAGGTGAAGCCTAAAGATTGGAGGGGTGGGTGAGATTTTCCATTTAGAATGGTGGACGAGGGAAGGACCCCTGGATGGCAGAGCCCAACATGGATGAGAGCATTCATTGCTCAAGCTATATCCCAACGTCGAATGGAGTTTTAGAGCCTGGTGGTCCAAAGGACGTCAGGTATTCACCAAGAGGAAAGTGATGTCACTGTGAGGTCTTGGAAAACACAGAGAGTCCTTTCGACAGAGGAGTCTTCGACATAAGTTTCTTCGTGTCGGAGAGCGGTGTTGGCAATCACACAATGTCTTACCGATGAAAAATCCCATCAGCGTAACCTCTTGCTGATGAAGGGAAGTTAGCCCAATAGGGGATCTGGGCTGGCTAAGACAGAGGGTTTCACTATGAAGTCTTGGTGACAGCTAGAGGTCTAGCCGAAAGTGAAGGCATCGGCAAGACAAAAGGAGCTCGCGGTGAGGTCTTAGTGATGGATGAATGTCTCCCTGACACACCACTCGGTAAGAGCAGGATATGCTCGATGAAAGGTCTTGCTGAATCGGGGAGGTCTCAATGAAAGGAAACTAACCAAGATGGAAGAAGACCCACCATGAGCCTCACTGACAAGGACTAGTTTTGCCGACACAGAATGAGGGGCAGAATCCCAGGTACGGAATCTCAGATACCCAAGCCCGAGAGAACCAAAAGCTTCCTGACATGTGTTTTTCACTAAGAATCTACCAGCAAAGGGAGCATCCAGGCCCGAGGGTCACAAATGCCCTTGTGAACAATGGTCACATGAATATAAAGCTCTAAATTGGTCATGGGGATGCCATGTTGGTTTACTCAATTTTTGAGGACATGGGTTTTGTTTGTGGTGCAATATTTTATCTTTCACATGTTTTGATGGTTATTATCAATTTTAATCCCTGGAAATCATGAAAATAACATTCAAGAGGGCGGATAGAGGACCTACCTTGAATACTCAATGCGGGGAGGTATGGGATCCACTTACGATCGATGAGGTGATGGTGCAGGAAATGAGTGTGAAGGTCTCGAAGACGGTGGGCTCCTCTAGCAAGTTCTCTGATCACCCTCTACAACACTAACAAGTGAAAGTGATAGGATTGAACCTTCTATTTATACTCCATAATCAATGGCCCTATTAAATTTAGGTACAACGAGCAAGGAAGTTGGTGAATTTGAATTCACCGATGGCAGTGGGAGAACCAGGGTTCAGAAATCAGGAAGGTGTAGTACGACGACCGTTTGAAATTCTAACCCGAGAATCACTAGCGGAAAAGGGGAGGGTGGGGCTCTACTAGAGGTTCATTGTGAGGGATGGCGAAACACTCATGGAACCTTGGGAGTTGAACTCCAGAGTTCTGGGCTCTGAGGGGTCAGACGGCCATTAAGATTTCCACAGATTTTAGCAGATGGAGAATGGGGTTCTGGGCCCCGGGGTTCAGGAGGACATAAGTTGAGTGTCGTTGGCAACTACGGGCGCAATGGGGAAACCCAAACGGCCGGGCCTAGTAGGGCCAAGGGCCGTTGGTAGGGGAAAACTGCTAGAGAGACTCTGCGAGGCACCAAAACTTGACAAAATTAAAAAGGGGAGGTACTGTCAACTTATGCTAAGACTTTGAAGCAACATTTCCCATTCGGGACACCAATAAATGGGGCACACAAAATGAGGTGGTGAAAAAAATGTCTTGAAAAAGTGAAAGAAAAGAGGGTCCCTATTCGAAACGGGGCATTTGTGCCGAGGGCACAACAAGACCAAGGTAAATTAGTGTTTAATGCATGAAAAAAACACAACAAACAAGAAGGCTATCCCAACACCCCAAAATCATGATGACCTTGGTCGGGCTAGGTATTGGGATAACCACAAGCTCACAAGGATGCCCCAGCATAACACAAGACCTTAGGGATCTTGGTGGGTACTACGTGGGACAACCAAGAAGACAACAACAAAGAAAAGATCAAGATATGGCCCTATGTTGACTAGTCAAAGCACACCATGATATGATGGATCAAGGTGACCATTGGTGCAAGAGCACCCAAGGCCTTCAAGGAGCTCTTCAAGAATCAGAAGTGTGTAGGGGTCAGGAGGACCTTTCCATCATATTAGAACATCAATTATGGTGTCTTGGAGCCTATAATGGCATTTGGGATGAATAAAGGTAATGGGAATATCAAAAGTCCTAAGGGTCCTGAACGGACCATAGGACCCAAAAAACCTTGTAAGTGGATCAATAGTGTCCAAAGGGTGTAGGTAGGTCTATAATGTTTTAATTAGATCAATTAAGGTTAAATATTAAAGGGTAGATAGTTTTTAGTCAATACAAATAAATAAATAAAGTTTGGAAATTCAAATATTTGAATTCCAACGGTTAGTTGTGCTTTGGGTGGGTAAGTGAGTTTTAGGGGATTAATCAACTTTAATGTAATAAAACCAACTCTAATTGGTTGGGAAAGTTGGAGGATTGATCTATAACCACAAAATAATCATTTTTATGGAGGTTGATCAATTGGAGAGGTGACTGTACGGACTGCTATAGGAAATAGTGAAAGAAATACAGTTTTCTTGCAATTTCTTTGAGTTTTTTGATGAGTTTTTGATTTCCCTTGAAGTTATGATCATTTGAATTGTTTGGGAACTTGAAATTACATGTTTTGAAACCCTCATAGGTTCTAAGAGCAATAATAAATAAGTTTTCTGTACAAAACTTCTGATTGTCCTTAGGAAGACACAAATTTTCCACTAGTTTGAGGGTTTTTCATGGATGAATGATCCATTTTATGGGAATATATGACTGAGACCAATGAAATGGATCATAATTAACCTATATCATATCAATATAACAAACTAAAGTGCAGGAAAGAGGAATCATGCGATGTACACCAAGATTTCACAAAGCAAAGTGCTTGAAGAGGGAGGCTAGAGTATAGCAGTGGAAGATCTGCCTTAAGGAGCGGTGTTTTTTGAGTTGGGATAGAATATATATGTTTTCCTAATGGTGTAGGGTCAATAAACAAGTTCTAGAAGTGTGTGCAAATCCAAGATCCAAGAAGCCCTAGTTTTGAGACATTTTATGGAGGGTTTTATGATTAGGGATCTTAGATGTGTCATAGAAGGTTAGGACCTTAAGAATACTTGGTTTTGAGAGAATTTGAGACACTGTTGAAAGTTTCTTAATCAGGCGATAAAGTTAGAGAGGTGTTGCTTTGTAAAAGTAGGCTAGTTGAGTAGCCTTGAGCAAGGTAGGTGTATTGAAAGTACATGTTGGTCCAAAAGAATCACTATTGGTTTTTGGATATGTTGTGTAGGCCCTAAAAGGGTATCTCAATCCATATTTTATTTGTTAAGTGTTTTGGAAAGCTTGAGTGTAAAGTGGCTTAAACCAGGTTGCCTATGCTACAAGGGAGGACATGCTATATGGTGGAATTTTGATAAGTTCTTTGAAACCCATTTTGAAATTGATTTGATGTCTATTTGTGAGTCATTTTGAGAAGGTATCCACCTCCCTCTAAATTAGAGTGGTATCAGAGCAGTGAGTAGGTCCTTTTGGGATTGAATAATCAACAATGGCACCAAAAAATCAACTAGCAACAGAGAAGAGAAAGAAGGGAACAAGAAGTAGCAAGAGAGAAGGCTAGAGCAAGAGAAGAAAGGTAGTGGAGAAGTGAGAGAGAGACCATGCAAGCAAGGATAAATAACCTTGAGAGGAGTAGGAGGAGAGAATACCAAGAAGACCAAGAAGACAATGATGAAGAAGAAGAGCATGTGAGGGTAAATCAGGAACAACCAACAGATGAGACAGAGGACCCTGAGGAAAGGAGGTTACTGAGATTGTTAAAGGCAGTACAAGTTCATGGAGGAAAGAGTCACATAGAATTGCCTAGCTACCAAGGGAAGATGGATAGCAAAGAGTTGTTGGGATGGCTTGATTCCTTAGAAAACTATTTTGAGTTTGAAGAGATGGATGAAGAGAGGAAGGTTAATTTTTCCAAAAACAAGTTGAGAGGTACAACATTGACATGGTGGACTAGTTTTCAGAATGATAGGATGGCTAGAGGATTGGAAAAAGTTTCTACATGGGAAAGGATGAAGAGTTTGGTCAAGGAACAATTCCTACCATCTGATTACACAATTCATGTGAAGAGTATGAGACCAAATTTAAGGCAAAAGGACATGGATGTGATGTCCTATACTGAGCAATTTTACAAGCTTAGTATTAGAGGAGGTTATGAGGAAGAGGATGAGAAAATAGCCAGGTACATCAATGGCTTGAGGTACAATCTACAAGATGAGATTGGTTTGCAATTTCCAAGGACATTAGGAGAATGTTTTTAGTTGGCCATTAGAGCTGAGGAAAAGGTGAAAAGGAAGCAAGAAAGATTAAGCAATGGTGGAAGAGGAGGTAGTTCAAACAGGGGCAAAGGTAATAGAGAACAAGGACAAGGCAGCAATGACAGAGGCAAAGAGGTATTTTTTGATCCAAGAGGAGGATACACTCCTAGAGGAGGAGGCAAATTTGGATAAGGTAGAGGAACATTCACAGGTAGGTGTTTCAATTGCAATGAACTAGGGCATCCTTCCTTCAAGTTTCCTAAATGGGAACAAGTTGATAAGTGTAGAGATAGGAGAGCTAACTTGGTACAAGAAGAAGAGGACAAAAAGGAATAATAAAAAACATTCATGGCAGACCCTATGACTGATGGTGAGTTTCTTATGGTCAAGCAAGGAGAAAGACTTCATCAAGAGCCAAAGGTAACTATCTTTAAGACTAATTGTCTCAGTCATTGTAAGATCTGCAAATTACTCATAGATTCAAGGTCACATAGCAATTTAGTTTCAGTTGATATGGTAACCAAGTTAGGGATTGAAACTTTTGATCATCCTACTCTCTACAAGGCCACTTGGGTAACTCAAGGACAACATGTAGAGATTTGTAAGAGGGCTTATGTAGATTTCTCAATTGGATGATATCATGATAGGGTTCTTTGTGATGTCATTCCAATGACTTGTGGTCATATAATCTTAGGGAGACCATGGCAATATGCTAGAAGGACAGTGCATGATGGATACCATAACACATATTTAGTTCACAAAGGAGATGTTAGATACAAATTAGTGCCTTTGCCTTTGGACTAGTCAAATGAAAGTTTTGTGATCTGTTTTGAGAAGAGTTTGCAGGTGAATAAGCAAGGTGAAATAGGGGAAGACATTGGTAGGTTGAGAAAAGACAAGTTGCAGCAGGGTTGTGAAGGATATAGTCCTAAAAAGTAGAATTTGTGGGACTTGGACAGTATTAAGGTGGGGAATATTGCATGCCCTATAGTTGAGAGTAATAGAGATGGAGTTCTTTCACCAAGAAATCAGTGGAATGAAGGCAGAAATAGGGTACAAGGGCACTCTCATCAAAGTTTTTATTTTTTCAAGAGTGTAGATTGGTAGAAGAGGAAGACAGTGACTTTGGGAGATTACATACCCTCTCATTGGAAGATGAAAACATATGAGAGCAAGGGGTCTTTTGGCAGAAACACATGGGATACTTCTTGGGGAAAGAATTCTTTCTTTCTTGGGGAGAATGGTGCAGGAGCACCCAAGGCCTTCAAGTAGCTCTTCAAGGATCTTAAGTGTGTAGGGGTTAGGAGGACCTTTCCATCATATCAGAGTATCAATTATGGTGTCTTGGAGCCTATAATGGCATTTGGGATGAATAAAGGTAATGGGAATATCAAAAGTCCAAAGGGTCCTGAACGGACCATAGGACCCAAAAAACCTTGTAAGTGGATCAATAGTGTCCAATGGGTGTAGGTATATCTATAATGTTTTAATTAGATCAATTCAGGTTAAATATTAAAGGGTAGATAGTTTTTAGTCAATACAAATCAATAAATAAAGTTTGGAAATTCAAATTTTTGAATTCCAATGGTTAGTTGTGCTTTGGGTGGGTAAGTGAGTTTTAGGGGATTAATCAACTTTAATGTAATAAAACCAACTCTAATTGGTTGGGACAGTTGGGGGATTGATATATAACCCCAAAATAATCATTTGTACGAAGGTTGATTAATTGGAGAGGTGACTGTACAGACTGCTAGAGGAAATAGTGAAAGAAATATAATTTTCTTGCAATTTCTTTGAGTCTTTTGATGAGTTTTTGATTTCCCTTGAAGTTATGATAATTTGAATTGTTTGGGAACTTGAAATTACATGTTTTGAAACCCTCATAGGTTTTGAGAGCAATAATAAATAAGTTTTATGTACAAAACTTCTAATTGTCCTTAGGAAAACATAGATTTTCCACTAGTTTGAGGGGTTTTCATGGATGAATGGTCCATTTCATGGGAATATATGAATGATACCAATGAAATGGATCATAATTAACCTATATCATATCAATATAACAAAATAAAGTGCAGGAAAGAGGAATCATGCGATGTACACCATGATTTCACAGTGCAAAGTGCTTGAAGAGGGAGGCTAGAGTATAGCAGTGGAAGATCTGCCTTAAGGAGGGGTATTTTTTTGAGTTGGAATAGACTATATATGTTGTCCTAATGGTATAGGGTCAATGAAAAAGTTCTAGAAGTGTGTGCAAAGCTAAGATCCAAGAAGCCCTAGTTTTGAGACATTTTATGGAGGGTTTTGTGATAAGGGGTCTTAGAGGTGTCATAGAAGGTTAGGACCTTAAAAATACTTGGTTTTGAGACAATTTGAGACACTGTTGAAAGTTTCTTAATCAGGGGATAAAGTTAGAGAGGGGTTGCTTTGTAAAAGTAGGCTAATTGAGTAGTCTTGAGTAGGGTAGGTGTATTGAAAGTACATGTTGGTCCAAAAGAATCACTATTGGTTTTTGGATATATTGTGTAGGCCATAAAAGGGTATCTCAATCCATATTTTATTTGTTAAGTGTTTTGGAAAGCTTGAGTGTAAAGTGGCTTAAACTAGGTTGCCTATGCTACAAGGGAGGACAAGCTATATGGTGGAATTTTGATGAGTTCTTTGAAACCCATTTTGAAATTGATCTGATGTTCATTTTTGAGTAATTTTGAGAAGGTCTCCACCTCCCTCTACATCAACCATGACAAGTGATGATAGGGATCTTAAATGATAAACAAAAGCCAAAAGCATCAAAAGATCACAATTAATTTCAAACATTTTTTTCCATAGGATCAAGGGGATGGATGGGATTGATGAGGTCTATTAGGAAGGATGCATCCTATTGAGACCGATGATGGATACTAAACTAAAAGATTGATATGATGCAGGATATTCAAAACCAGTTGGATTTGCTGATACAAGTGGATTTCATTTGTTAAGAACCAACTAGATAAGGTCATCGCTTAATGACGTGACACAAGGGACATGACACAAGATAGGATATTAACACATCCTAGTGACCTAGGGGCTTGGGGGCTGATCAAAGATTAACCTTGCCTATGTGAAAGTACAGATCCCTCATAATTTGATAAAAGGTTGATGAGTAACCATGATGGAGACTTCGATGGATGACAACATGGAAAAAGTAGAAAGACCGATAATAGATGATAAAGGATAAAATGGACAAAGCCCTAGGGGGGAGATCAAATGATTTACCTTGCCTACGTTGAAGCATATGGACAACATAGTTCAACCAAGACCAAAGAGATAAAAAATGGATAAAGGGTGATGAGATGAAAATGGATGGACTGATATGATGAGACAAGATAGACCTATTGGATTGGATAGGATGATGGTGACTTCATGAAGCTCGAGGATGGGATAGTTATCCAAATCATCAAAAGATGAATTGGGAGGATGGTATGATGAGAAAGGATAGGATATTGAAAAGGTGTATAAGAGAAGCATAAATGATGGTGATGAGATAAATGGCATTGGGTTGCATGGAGGGAACAACCTATAGCTAGATACTAATGATAGGGGATTACAAAATGGGATGAGGATAAAGATGAAAGAATGAATAGATAGATAGGGATGGAAAATAAGATAAGGACTGGGAGATGAAAGGGATGCTAGGATAGGAAGATAAGGATGGGGAGATGGAAGGGATGACATGGGAGATGGATAGGGAGATGAAAGGATGTTATGATAGATGATGTCTCCAAGGACTATGTCACAAAGGAAGTAGATTCCCTCACTCTAGATATGTCATGTGTGATGAGGCATGAGGGATGGAAGATTAGTGGATGGGAAGATAAATGAGATAACTAGAGGAGGATAGGATGAGTGACTAAGGAATACGATAGAGCATGGATGAAGTGAATGTATACCAAGAGGTGTCTAAAGGATGCATAGATAGGTGCCCCTATTTTGATCAAGATCACAAGAAGGTTGGAGGGTTGGGAGATAAATGGGATATGATGGTAGGATGTGTTAGATAGGTGGGATGGAGGGGACAAATGAAGAGGACGTATAGTAGGAAGATGGGTGCATAGCTGGAAGCATAATGGATGGAGGGAATGCACGTCAAGAAGCTTCCCCCAAGTGTGAAAAAAGAGAGATGGGGATTTACACATGACTCCTATTTTCCAGATTTTCATCATGGTACTTATCAAAGGCACCTGTTTGCCAAGTTTTCACCATTGGAAAAATTATTTATCTTTATTTTTTTTTTACTTTTTATTGATTTTTTTGAATTTTTTGGTTTTTTGGCTCTTTTTTTTTTGAATTTTTGGATATCATGCAAAAGGACATGGATAAGGATAGGGAGGAAGATAATCAGATTTAGAAGGCATGCAATAAGGATATGGATGAAGGACTTAAGCATCAAGCTCCATACAAGGTGTTAAGAGCCCATGTTTGAAGTGACTATTAGATGTTGGTATAATCTTATTAGTATAAATGGATTATGCAAGAGGATGAATTAGAGGGATTTGATGGGGGAGATATGTGGGATAATGGATGGGATGCTGGAAAGGGTATGGATATAATGATGGGGTAGGTGTGGGATGGGGTGGTGTGTTCAAGACCAACATTGGCACATATGGTGATGGATGTGAAATGATAAGAGGATTGATGGATGGAGAATGTGCGGATAATGGAGGAGATGTGGTAGTGAATATCAAGACATATGGACCCAAAATAGACTTAGGAGATGAAAGTGGGGTATGATCAACTTTTGGATTAGCAACTTTGGATTTTGTTACATATTTTTCTTTGGTGGGCCTTTGTGGCCTATGGAGTTGATTTGGATTTTGGATTTGATTTTTCTTTTCCTCACCATGTCTTTTAGAGGGGACATGGGGAAATTTAGATTCATATAGATGTTTAGATTTATGCATTTTTGGCTTAGCATCCAAAGTGCTTTTAGTAGCAATGGGATGTGTGCAAGGAGATGGTTGATGTGGACCGATGGGGGTAGGATTATGGGGACTATTTGTAGATAAAGGATGTGTAGGCATGTGCCTTTTTGATCATGACTATGGGATATAAGAGTGGAATTTTTATGATGGGTGTTATGGATAGGTGATGGATGGATGAAAGGATAAATAGGATAAAATGGAGGAGGTGGTTTTGGGATATAAGTGCCAAAAATAGACTTAGGACTTGGAGAAGACATGGATGGGGGAGATGGAGGATGGGAGATGGTGGATGGAGGGATGTAAGGACCCAAAATGGATAGAGCAGATGAAGGAGGAATATTGAAGGTTCTTTTGAGGTGATACGCTGGAGGAGGAGGGATTAGTAGCAAATGATCTGGTGGAGACATGAGAAGAGCCTATATTTCTTGTGGAGGAGGCTTGTTTAGGATGTCTATAAGTTGTACCAACATCTTTAGAATGTGATTCTTGAGAAATAGGTCCAATGCCTTGCATGAAAAGTTGTTCTTTGACCTACATGGGCTCTAAAACACCTTGCTAATGAAGGCCTAAACCTTTTCCTTGATAGTTCATGTTCTTGAACATTTGATCCATGATAGGATTTGTGTTACTTATGATGTGAGTCCATTATTAGGGGGAGGATGATGGGTGGTAGATACACTATTTTTTTCTTCTACAAGGAGACCACCATGGAAGAATGTGAGAGTACCAAGGGGATATGCAAGTAGTGGGGGGATAGCAGTGTTAGGTGATGATGGGATAGCATCATTTGGATGGATGGTAGCACGAGAGGGATTAGGGGATATGATAGGATCTGGGTTTGTGGTAGTGGATTCATTTAATGGAGATGGAGATGGAGCAGTGGAATCTTGAATGAAAAAGGGGATTTTGGGATGGAATGGATGGGGTGTTGTGATCTATAGGTGACCTAGATGGGATGATAGGATCTTGATCTAGAGAAGGGAATATGTTGGCATGCTTTGGATTAGGCTCTTGGCATGACTCATCATGTGTGGGAGGCATGATAATGGAGTCTTGATGGGACTCTTTAAGTGTCAAAGATGGATGGATAGAGGATTCAAACATTCATGGGAATGGATTTTAATGACACTAGGAGTGGAAGAATTGGATTGTATTAGGGTGTAATCAATGAGTTCAATGAATCTCAGAGTAGGAAGTGGGTGCTTAATGGATTTGGTAGATGTGATGGAAGGAGATTGGGGATTAGTGGATTAAGAGGATGTGGTGGTTTTGTTGGTTTGAGTGGTGCTAGGGGTGGTATCATCAATTATAGGTGTTTGGTGGAGAAGGGTCTCATCACTAAGGACTGTGAATAATGGGTTGGGATGGCATGATTCCACAATTTAAAGGTGTGGAGTGGGAGATGTCTTCTTTTCTATAAGTCCTTCGAGAACTTCTAGAGTGAGAAAATTGAATACTCTAGGTTGAGATGGCATGGTAGGAGTGGATGCAGGATTATGGATTGGTGGGGGATTAGGACTAGAGATTGGTGGACTAGGATGAGATGGGGAAATGGGATTGGATGCAGGACTGGGAATAGATGGGAGATTAAGAATAGATGAATGGTTAAGATTTAGGGGTATTGGAATGGTAAATTATCACATGAGGATGCATGTGGTGGATTATAGTAAGGGTATTAGGATGGTGGATTAGAATGGGAAGATTGAGATGGTGGATTGAGATAGGGAAATGTGGATTTTGGATTAGGATAAGAAGATGTGGATGTTAGATTAGGATAAGTTGATGTGGATGTTGGATTAGGATAGGAAGGTGTGAATGTAGGATTATGGTGAGTAGATTAGTATGGAAGATTAGGGTCGTGGGTATATGTGGATGAATGATTGAGATAGGAGGATGTGGATCGGGGATTAGGATAGAGGTATTGCAATGGTAGATTGGGATAAGAGGGTGATGGAGATGAAGGATATGATGGATATCCCTTGTCAAACATAGCATAAGGAGCATGATTAGGCATGGATAAAGAAATAACAAGATAAATCAAAGAGGTGATTGAATTTTGGAAAGTGGGTGGAGAAATCTTACTAGTAATGATAGTGTGAAGGGGATCTATGCCATATTCTTCTTGATTGATGAGACTTTCATTATCGTTGTTGACATAATTAGGGTTTCCGTTGACTACTATTGATGGAGGATAATGATTCATGATGAAGAAAGGATAAAGAGGATGGATCAAAGATTTGGGATGGGAATGGACTAAAGCTCTAATCAAGATTTAGGTTAAGCTTAGATTGGGATTGAATTAGCACTCAAAAAAGGATGATTAGATGATGCAATGGGATTGATTCTGATAATCGGATTTGATTATCAAGGATGACTACAACACTGAATATGCTTTGAGATGGAAGTAGATTTATTGGGTTGAAGGTGATTGGATAGGGATGATATTGGATTGGATTTGAATGGATTGGATTGACCGATGATTGATAAGATTGAATGATGGATTGGATGGGATGACAAAAAAGATTGGAAAACACCATTTAGAGATTACCCTAGGTGACTTAGGATATTGATTGATAGGATTAAAGGATAAATGGATGATTACAGCATTGAATCCACTGTGAGATTGAAAATGGATTGATTGGGCTGATGATGATGATTAAATTAGGACATACGACAATCCTAAGTAGATTTTGATGATGACAATGAGATCAGACACTTAAGTCAATTTGGATAATCACCTGAAATAAAGTTTAGAGGATTTGGATGGGGAAAATGATGATAGAAATGGAAAAATGACTGGATAGAATGAGGGAAGGAGGTTCAAAATAGATGCAAGATTACTCAAAAAAAGTAAACAGATGACCAAGAGGGATGAGTGACTACTCAAAATGAGTAAATGACTGCTAACAATAGATGAATGATTCTCAAAACGAGAAGATGAAGGTTTGTAATAGATGAAAGATTACTCGAAATGAGTAAATGAGTCATCAAGATTGCTAAACGAGAGTACAAAATGATTGAAGGAGGTTTCAAATGGATGAATGTTTACTCGGAATGAGTAAACGGATAATTGGAATGACTGAACAAAATTTTGAAATGATAGGAGGTGTGAAGTGGATGAATGTTTACTCAGAACGAGTCAACGCATGATCAAAATGGCCAAATGGGAGTTTGAGATGATAGATGAAGGTTTGAAATGGATGAAAACTTACATGGAATGGGTAAATGAATAATCAAAAAATTTACTCAAAATGAGTAAACAAATGATTGGAAAAGAGGGAACAAATGTTTAGAATGGATGGATGAAAGGTTGAAAAGAGTAAACGATTGATCAAAATGAATGAACAAAAGCTTAGATTAGGACATTAGATTGTAGAAAGGATGACAGGTTGAATAGGATGAAATTGAAGAAGATGGAGGGAGGGATCTTAAGATTTTTTATTATATCTAATGATCTTGATAGCAGATGGACTAAAGATTAGATTGGGATTTTGGTTAAAGCTCAGATTAAGATTGGATTGAAGGATATTATGGGGTGGTTCCACTAGTCAAATTTGGGAATTGGATGTGTTTATTTTTCTTTTTTCCCAATTTTTACTGCAGAGGGGCGAATTTTCCCTTCTGGAGTGAATCTACCCTCAAAGAGGAGAAAATTTTCCCTTATGGCGTGAATCTACCCTCACAAGGGGGATAATTTTCCCCTCTGGAGGGAAAATTCACCCCACTGTAGGGTAGATTCACCCCACTGCAAGGCTGATTTTCCCCACTATAGGGAAAATTCACCCCATTGCTTTGTGGACACTCTAAGTGGGTAAATGGGCTATTAGAATGAAGAGACAGGTGATTGGAATAGGGTGTTAGATAATTGGATTAAGGAAATAGATGATTGGATTAGGAAAATGAATAGGAGTGGATGAATAAGCACTCAAATCTAGTAAACAATTACTTAGAATGGATGGAATCTCAAGTCATGGAAATGAAAGCTCAAAACAAGTAAACAATTAATTAAAAAGGATGAACAAATCTCAAAATCAAGAGATGGATACTTAGAATCGATGAAAGATTACTCAAAATGAGTGAGTGGAGGATCGAAAGGGATGAAAAACTACTTGGTCAAATAGATGTTTGGAATGGTTAAACGAAGGTCTGGAATGGCTAAACAAAGGTTTGGAATGGTAAAAATGGGGGCTTAGAATGATCAAACGGGGGTTTCAAAGGTTTAGAATTACAAAATGGATGTTTCGAATGACAAAAAAGAGGCTTGGGATGATTAGATAAAGTTTTGGAGTGATTAGACGATGGGTTGGAGGCTAAATGGAGCTAAATGGGGTGATTTTGGCTATTCAGGATGGAAAATTCACCCCACTGTAGCAAACAGGAGGGCATATTCACCCCTTTATAGTAAATAGGGGGGAAAATTCACCCCTCTGCAATGAGTAGTGATTTGGTTTTGATGAAAATTACTATGGAAAGGACTTAAAATTATAACAATAGGGCCAATCTGTCAAAAAGTTTACTAGTTTCTCACAAGCACAATCCTACAATTAGTGTTAAGGGTATGGCTAATAAAGGTCTTAATCTAGGATGCACAAGGTGTCTAGGGAGTCCTCAATATACTCTCGGTACATGAGGCATAACTGTGAACACCAGTCCATCACAAGTGTGAGTCGGGAAGCCCAACGAGATATTGAAGGGCTCAGACCAACTCCTCACATCTATCTAGGCATTACCCTAGCTTAGATGCTCTGCCAATTATGACACGACTAGATTGAGGTACAAATTTTTCTCTGCACTCTTTGTATACCTTACCGGTACGCGTTGTTGGGATCATCTCTTGGGGTGATGAAATCCCCAAGCAGGTCCCACTAGAAAGAAGAAACTAATCATTTCCAACTACTCCCTAGGCTCACACAAAGTGCAAGGGGAAAATGAAAACAAACTAAATCCCCCTTTGGGTAACACCAAAAGAGATAGACACAACAAACAATAGATATTACCCCCCTATTTAAACTATGTTCTGAGATTAATGAAAAAAGCACAAGGATAGCTTTGGAAATCTGCATAAATAGAAGGTCCTACAAGTTAATGTTATTTGTTTTATCCCTCTTTCTTCATAACAATATGTTGGAAAATGTTAGCAAAAATGCCAATATCCTTGCAAAAAATAATGTTAGGGGGTTAAGATATGAAAAAAACAAAAAAATGGAGTAAAAACTAAGCTAAAATGGTCATTTTACCCCTCAAAATTTGTTGTTTTGGGGCATATTCGCCCCTCTATATTAACTAGGAGGGAAAATTTTCCCCTCTGTAGTAACCAAGATGGTGTAGTCACCTTTCTATAGTAACTAGGAGGGTGTAGTCACCCCTCTATAGTGAACTAGAGGGTGTAGCAACAAGAAGGCATAGTTGAACTTCTATAGAAGCAAGAGGGCGTAGTCGCCTTTCTTCAGTGAAATGTTAGCAAGCAAAATTCAAATTAGGGGTCTAGTTGCCCTTCTGTAGTGAAATGTTAGCAAACAAAATTGAAATCAAGGGTGTAGTCATCCTTCTACAGTGAAACATTACCAAAAAAAATTCAAATCAGGGGCATAGTCACCCTTCTGTAGTGAAATGTTAGTAAGACAAATTCAAATTAGGGGCATAGTCACCCTTCTGTAGTGAAATGTTAGCAATAAAAATTCAAATCAGAGGCATAATTGCCCTTCTGTAGTGAAATTTTAGCAAGAAAAATTCAAATAAGGGGCGTAGTCTCCCTTCTACAGTGAAATGTTAGCAAGCAAAATTCAAATCAAGGGTGTAGTCACCCTTTTGCAGTGAAATGTTAACATGGAAAATTCAAATCAGGGGCATAGTCTCCCTTCTGTAGTGAACAAGAGGGCATAGTCGCCCCTCTACAGTGACCAGGAGGGCATAGTCACCCTTCTGCAGTGACCAGGAGTTAGTAGTCACCCCTCTATAGTGACCAGGAGGGCGTAGTTGCCCCTCTATAGTGACTAGGAGGGCATATTTACCCCTTTGTAGTGACCAAGAGGGCGTAGTCGCCCCTCTATAGTGACCAGGAGGGTGTAGTTGCCCCTCTGTGGCCTATTCCTGCAAACAACTCAACAAAAACAAACATAAAATAGATGACCTCACTTGTGGGTCCCACTGGGCATACTAGAAATGTGATCCTAAATGTTAGTTCCATCCTAAAGATGCAAAATAACTAAAATACAACGAGGAAAAATACAATGGGACACCTCAATATTAGCCCAAGGAATGAGAAAGCAAATAAACAAGATAAAATGAAGATTATAATATGCTTATACCTTCTTAGCTACTGAAAATCCTTGGTTGGCCCTTGATTTTGATTGCTTTGTGTACTCCTTGGATGGCTCTTGATGTGGCTAAATGTAAGGTTAACTATGTGGTGCGATACAAATACAGATGACTAAAATGAATGGCTAGATGAGAGAATATGAGTGCACAAAATGACAACATAAGTTTCCTCAAATTACTAAGTGTTGTAAAGGCCTTAAGGAGGGAGGTATTTATAGAGGAATTTTAATTCTCTAGAGAATTAAATGGTTGAGATTTATCTAACAAGGCCAAGATGAAGGGCTAAGGTGAGTTGAAGACTCACAAGCCCTCACATTTTGACATGTGGAAGGTGAAGTGGCTAAGGGTGAGATGATGTGTAGGTGATGTGGAAAGATAGTACATGATGTGAAGGAAGGACATGTACCTTTGAAGTACATTGAGAGATGAGAAGATTCCTTGAAGGAATAAATGTGAATTACATGCTTGGGAGAATGTAGTGGATAAGAGAGGGTCTCCAAAAAGGTGGGAGTTTCTCACATGTGGATGAGGTGACAAGTCCCATGTTCTAGAAGTCTTGGAAGAATAAAATGTGAGTTAAAAATTCACATGGAGAGGAAAGAGACCTAGGATGAATAAATGTGAAATAAAAATTCACATGGGAAAGAGGGTCAATGCAAAGAAAGGAAAATGGAAAGGTTGACTAAAAATGGATGCTAAATGTCGCTAATGACCTTGATTAAGGTTGTACAAACACATAATTAGGATAATTAATGGAAGATTAGAAGCTAGCAGAAAATGTAGGAGGATTTGACATTAATCCTTGATTAAGAGGATGGACATACTAATCATAAATTAATTAAATTAATCCATATTAGAGAGGGATTATGGAGGATGTGAAAAGGAGAGAGAAAAGATGAATTTTAAATTAATTTTAATTGAAAAAGATTAAAATGACTAAATTAAATAACTTGATGTATTTATTTAATTTAGAGAGGAAAAGGTGGTAAGGTAAAGCATTTAATTGTTAAATTAAATACTCTAAGGACTTTGGATAGAAAGTGCAATATTAATTAAATAAATTAATATTGATATAATGGACAAATAAAGAGATGAATTTGATCATATGAGAGTAGTCAGATTTAGATGTCTACAATAACAAATAGTTTAAGGTTTTAAATGCTATAAAAATTTTGGTACATCACCATTTTAATGTTTTATTCAAATTTATTTATACCTTTTTCCCCCAAAACACCAAGAAGGGCTAAATTTCAATAAAAATCTTGGATTTCATTTAGTGATGTGCAAACAGGTCCCCCACTCACTAGATTTACCATAAGGTTGTCAAAGAACCATAAGCTTTCATAATCAATAGTGCTTTTTTTGGCATGCCTAGTGGGACTGAAGTTTTTTGAACATCTAATTAGAAGTAATTAGGAGAAGGTTTATATGTTCTATATCACCTATAAGAAGCAACCAAGTAAGAAGTGTTAGCCCATGATTTACATCTTTATCTACTTCATCAGGAGGTCAAACTATCCAAATTAGAATACTTGTATACCCTATCCATAAGAATCTATTTTCAATGTCTCATCTAGGTACCCCCACTCATAGAAATTTTGTAACGTAGGATAGTGGTAGTATGCAAAAACCACCTATGCCCCTAAATGTATGGCCTGCCATACTTGCTAATGCTCTCAAGGCCATCCCAAAGTTTTATGCAGAGGATTTCAAGGCCCCCTCAAAACATATCCAAGATATAGCGAAGGTATACGAAGTACATAGAAGAGAATATTGCTCTTAGGTTACTAGCCATGACTTTCAAGGGAAAATCCCAAGATTGGTATAGGTCTTTGGCTTTGGGTTCTATCTACTCTTGGGACTAGCTCAGAGACAAGTTGTTCGAGTAATTCTCTTAAAAGGGAGATCACTCCTTGTTGCAACAATTAATCACCATCAAAAGAGCACCGCAAGAGGAAATTAATGACTTCAACAAAAAATTTCACAAAACCTACCAAAGGATTCCTATAATTGCTAGGCCTCTAGCCATTATAATGTTCATATTTTTCTTGAAGGATTTTAATTCAAATATTGTAGTCATGGTTTAGTCTATGGGAGGAAATATTTTTCCTAATGCATATTATTTGAATGTGTGTGAAAAAAATAATCTAATCGATGTAGGGAGGCTTCCACTACATCCTCCAATGTCCATGTTCATAGAAATCTCTAGTGGGCCCTAGGAAGAAGCAACTCCAAGCGCCTTCACTTGATAAGAAACCATGTTGGCTATACCACCATCAATGTATGTATACCGTAGTTTTCAACAAAGCACATTGGGTTCTTCTTCATTAGTATCAGATGTCAATGATATGAAGAATGTCATGTGGTCCTTTGCAAATGAGCTAGTCCTCATTCGACAATAGAAAGTAGCACCTCCAAATCCTTCTGTATAGGCCTATTAAGGAGGAAGGACATCTTACTAAGAAAATGTATATAAAGGAGCTTCTAAAGGGGGAAGTCAGCAACTAGTGCCCATAAAATAGATATTCTCAGCTACCATGATCCTTCAAGCCATTAGGAAGATTCCAAGCAAAGATTTAGTCTTAGGATAAAACAAATTGGTGGAGGAAAATAATGTGTGGTGCTTCCTATGTAATGATAGTCATATGCCCTGGGGTTGTTTAAGGGGAAATATTCAACCTAAGATTGTAGAGTAGAGAAGCCAAAGAATTTTCTCAAGTTTGGAAGAATATTAGTCTCTCGAAATGGATAATGACTATTTTAGAGTTCAAACACAAGGAATGTATTTAGAGCAGGAGTTGGATATCACACCAGACCAAGTAATTTTCTCTTGGATGGAAGAAGAAGTTGTAGTATTTGTAAATGATGCTCCAATGACTAGTGCCCCACAAGTATAGTTGGAATACAACAGAAGGTCCAAAAGAAGGCTCACTTGAGAGTATGTGTAACAAGCTCCATAGCATCCACAACCACATCAGCCACAACTCCAAGAAAAGAAAGCAACACAGGCCTGACCCATTTAGTAGTCGCAAGCTCCACAACTACTAGAGAAGGAGATAGAAAAAACACTGAGCCCACCCACATTAGATCAACCTCTCATAAAGATGAAATAGATACCACCATTCAAACCCAAGGCCCTGCCAGTTGGAATGCTCAACGTGGTTGAGAAATTCAAGAAAACTCCAACTAATGTATGTCTATGGGACATTATATCAATTCTGGAACAAAAGAAGTTACTCCAAGAAGCATTAAATAATGAAGAAAAAATATCGTGGATGGATGTGATTCCACCACATGATCAAGTTAAAGACAAAGAGCCCACATTGGAACACCAATCTTTGAGAATCTTGTCATACATGAACATCACATACAATGCAAAGGTGAAAGACTAAGCAAGCCAAAGACCACACCTTTCTTTATAACACTTATTGTAGGAGATAAGCTTTTACAGTAACATTATTGATTTAGGAGCTAGTACTATGGTCATGCCTAAAGAAGTGGATGATTCCATGAAACTCAAGTACGTGCCTCCTAAGGAAGAGATCATGCAATTACATGGTAAGAAGGTTTTGAACATCAATCACATCAAGGATCTATCTTTGACCCTTTTCTCATGTCTGATACAAATGGTCATGTAAGAAATAGTTGTGATAGACATCCCCCCTAGTGTTTGGGATGTTCCTTTCAAGGGACTTTATAGTGAAGCTTAGCAAATATTTAGTAATTGATTGGTTTGAATCCTTGCACCTAGAACATATATTATAAAATATGTTTCTATGCTTTGAAGTAGAGGGAGACATATTATGTAGAAGTGTTAGAATATGAGGACACGGGTGATGAAACCCCTAAAGAGGATGTCCTCCTCAACCATTATATTGACTTCGACCCATTCGGGAACTTCCATGCCACTGGATTAGGCACTTATGTGATCTTTGATGATGACCAAGTCTACCAAAAATTGGTAAAAGAATAGGAAAATCCTAGTGGTCCATGTGACAATAGTCAATGGACATTATATTTTGATTGTGCCAAATACAAGCTCATTTCTAGAGCTAGTGTTCGATTAGTATCCCCAACCAGATCAGAGATCCTCAAAGCTTTATATTTGTAGTTCCCATGCTTCAATAATGATGCCGAGTATGAGGCCTTGGTCTATGGTTTGCTTCTCACAGAATGGATGGGAGTGAGAAGAGTACAAGCATTTCAAGCTTCAAAGTTTGTTGTAAGCCAAATTTGTGGGTAGGCAACTATCAAAAATGTAAGAATAAAGTCTTATAGACAAAGAGTATGTGATCATATTGAGATCTTTGAAGCTTTTAACATACTGGTTATCCTGAGGTCCTAGAATAATGTTTCCACTTAGATGGCTTTGATTGGTTCACAATTTGAGCCAATTTCCAAATTAGCGATGAATCATAATATAGTGCAAATCATCGTTCGATTGTTAATTCTTCACAATGACCAAAATTTGTAGGTTTTCAAGGATGATATTAAAACTACTACCTTTTATAGAAATCAAGAAAAGTTTTCAACAATTCACAATTTGATTCAAGAGAAGCTATAGAAGGGAAAGTGATACATTTAAAAAGTTATAAGCTATCTTGAGGTTTGATTTCTCTTGAAAATATTTTAGACTATGGAGATGCAAGAAATAACAAACAAAGATTCATTATTGATGAGAAAGACTATGAAAATTTCAATGTCAGAAATAGAAAAAAGTTAGCTAGAAGAGATGTTCAACAAAAGGGTAAAGAGAGACTAAAAAGGCTATGTTCTAGATATGATAGGGTCATAGCTTGGACCTATGATGATCTTAGAGGATATGAATCAGGTGTAATTCAATCCACCAAAATAAAAGGCCAGTCAATCCAAAGGTCAAAGCATTGATGGTACAAGATCTAACCAAATTAATCAAATCAAGGATCATATACCCAATCAAACATTTCACCTAGGTGTCTAATCTTGTACAAGTGCAAAAAAAGAAAGGCTATATTGGGCTTTGCATGGATTTCAGGGTTTTGAACAAAGCTTCACTAAATGATCATTACCATTTTCCCTTGATGGAGCAGATTCTATAGATTTTTGCTGGATCAAAGATGCTCTCATTGCTTAATGATTTTTTGGGTTATACGCAAGTCTATATAAAGGAATAAGATCAACATAAAACATTGTTCACTACCAAGTGGGGAATGTTTGCATACTAAAAAATTCCCTTTAGGCTCTCTAATGTTGATACGACCTTTCAACGAGAAATTTATATCACATTCAAGGGATTGATTAATTAGATGATATTAATATATCTAGATGACTTAATAGTTTTTTTCAAAACCAAAGGATGGTCACTTTTATCATCTAGAAAGGGTCTTCCAAAAATTCCAACAATTTAGGATTTTCTTAAATCCCAAGATTTTTTTTTAATTTCCCCAAGGCAAGCTACTCGGTTTTGTGGTATCAAAGGAATGAATGGCTATAGATCTTAAAAGGGTAAAAGGTACAATGGAGCTACTGCTAACAGTCAATCAAAAGGGGCTATAATCCTTTTTGGGGAAGATTAATTTTGTTAGCCAGTTCTTTTCATTTTTCATAGGAATCCCAAGACCTATCATGGTAATCTTAAAGAAGAATCTAGCATTCAAATGGACTCCTAAAGGTAAGACAACTTTCAAGAAAATAAAGGCAGCCATCTCCACAACCCTAGTGCTAGGTAACCCAAACTTCTCCAAGGTTTTCTTGCTCTATGTCTATAGTGGCGAATACAACATAGCTTTGGTGCTCATTCAGAAGGAGGAAGAAAATAGTGGGGAGTGTCCCATCACATTCCATTCTAGGAATTTTAAAGGATATGAATTCAAGTACAATTTTGTTGAGAAACATACTTTTTCTATTGTTAGAATCCTTAAGAAATTCTAACATCTGTTATTAGCCAACAAAATCACCATCCTCATTTCCCATCCCATTGTTTATGAATATATCATTGAGGGTGAAATAAATAAAAGGAGGGCCAACTAGATTACCAATATTTTTGAGTATGATGTATACATTCAACCAACCAAGCTGGTTTGAGGAAAAGGTCTTTGTGAATACCCTAAGTAAGAACTATGCTCCTTGGCAGAGGAAGAGACCAATCAAGCCTATACAAATAAGCTCAAGTTCGACAAGTCATGGGTGATGGATCAAACATGATATATGCAAGAGGGCCAATATCCAACCAACATTATGCTTCACAAAAGACACTACTAATAACTACAAGGCACTGGGTATGTACTCATTGAAGGGATTTTGTTTAAAATAAATTATGATGCCATCTTGCTCTACTACTTAGATAAGCCATAGGAGGAAAGAGTTTTGTATGAGTTCCACAGTAGTCCTAATTGCAGCTATTTATCCCCCAAAAATACTATTTTGAAGATAATGTAGGTAGGATATTACTGGCCTTCCATGTTTTCTAAGGTGTATCAGATGGTGTGAAAATGTACTTAGTGCCAATATTTTCTTGGTAAGCAGTAGAATTCTGCCATGCCATTGAGCTTGATTGTAACTAAGGAACCTTTTTCTCAATGGGATTTGGATTTCCTCAAAATTATAAATCATGTCTCCAACAATGGCCATAACTAGATACTTATGTAAATTGATTATTTCACAAGATCGATGGAGGTTGTTTCCCTAAAAAATTCTATGAAAATCAAAATTATTAATTTTCTTGATGATATGGTAGCAAGGATTGATTCACCAAAAACTATCATATCTGATAATGCATGAGATTTTGTGGGTTTCAGAATGTCAAAATTTTCTCTTAGGCATGGGATCTATCTCAAGACTTCATCAAATTATTACCTGCAAGGAAATGGGTTAGAAGAATCAACCAACAAGAACTTGATTAGGTTAATTAAGTGCATCAGGTTAGAATGAGAAAATGAATAACACAAACAGCTATGAGCTACTCTATGGGTTGATAGAATCATGCCCAAATAAATCTTGAAAGCCTCTCCTTATGAATTAGTGTATGGAAAGGAGGTGGTTTTAACTCCTTTTATATAAATTCTGGCATTGCAATTATTAAAGGCTTTGGAAGTTGAAGAAAGTAGAAAAATGGAAGGTTGGTGGAACTCCTAAATCTTGAAGAAGGAAGGGAAGAGGAATTTGAATCCATGATTGGGCACTGCCAGATAGTCAAACAATGGTTTGATAAGAAGGCCTCCAACCTAGATTTTGGGAAGGAAACCTGGTACTAAAATATGATGAGTGCATTGCAAAACTAGGACAACATGCAAAATTTGAAGCACTATGGAAGGATCCCTTTTGCATTCACATGTGTAAAGAGAAGAACACATATGAGATAGAATACATGGATGACAACATTCTAGATATACTGGTAAATGGTATTCATCTAAAATTTTTCCAATAAAGCACATAGATT
This sequence comes from Sequoia sempervirens, assembly GCA_007258455.2. Taxonomy (NCBI): domain Eukaryota; kingdom Viridiplantae; phylum Streptophyta; class Pinopsida; order Cupressales; family Cupressaceae; genus Sequoia; species Sequoia sempervirens. The sequence goes on from VDFB02075321.1 coordinate 27,868,909, forward strand.
CTTTTAAAATTTTCATAGTTATGTACCATATTTAAATTTTTTGTAAAATATGATTTTATTTTTATGAATAAGCCATTAGAGTAACATAGAAGTAAGCAAAAATGAATTATATTATATTCATTGAAATATTTTACATTATAATATGACTTTGAAGCTCTGAGAGAAGTTTGAAGCTTTCTTGCGCAAACCCAAAAAGAGTAACATTGTAATAAGCAAAAAGGGAGGTGACACATATAGAAGTAGTAAATTTAAAGCCTCCAACCATCACTAAGTAGTTGAAAATGGTACTTCGTTGATTTCTTCTTCTTCTTCTTCTTCTTCTTCTTCTTCTTCTTTTATTTCTTTAGGGTGGTAAGGGGGGTTAAAACACAACACACATAGGCTCAACACACAATGAACCTCAATCCTCGTTACTATGGCTACACACTATAAATTCAAAAAAAAAAAATCCTAATCAAGCCTAAAAATGTGCTCCATGCCATACTCCCTCAATAGGAAGGGAGTCATAGGTCAAGACAACGAATGATGCCCCTCGAGGTCCATGGTGTGAAAGTTAGTAAGGAGGGGTAGTTGGGGCACATCCTCCCCATAATTGACATGCCTGCATAGGTCCATAGCACTTAGAATTCTACCACCGAGGATAGCCAATTGCACGATATTTACAAGCTCACCCAAATGCAAAAAATAGAACATGGCATAGCACAATTCAATTATCCAAGGCTTGGAGATGTCCAAGTCAAGTAGCGAGGCCATGAAGAGGGAGACAACATTGGAGTTGCTTTGTGGCTAGTTTTCATCCTTCACGTAATCCTTGTTGAGCACCCCCTTGAAATCCACAATAGTGAGGTATCCATTCTTCTTCACCAGGAACTTAACTCTATTGTTGGAAATCTCATCTATGAAGGAATATTATGGCCTTCATGGTAAGAGTAGAATAGAAGTGCCTAGACTAGATGACATAACAACAAACAAGCTAAGGCTAGTGAAATGAGATACATTAAGGAAAGCTTGCTAACTAAAACAGCTACTTCAAATGAATATTTTGCTAAGGAGGCATAGTTATTTATAGAAAAGGTCTACCAATGATCTCAACAAACAAAAAGGTAATCTCTTGTTGAATGGAAACAAAGAAAATATCAAAGCAATCAGAGGGTGAGAGATGAATCATATGAAAAATTTTGTACCAAGCCTTGAAAAATAAATTTGGGTGGTGGGAGTAAATGCTCACATATATCAATTTCTACCATGTGTCCATTGTTGTCATCAATTCCAGCTTGCTTACTTATGAGAGAAGACATTGATTAAGGCACCAAAGCTCTTACAAATTAAATATGCATGCATTTTTAGAGTACCTTGTTGTACTATAGAAAGAAAGGACCACTTGCTTGACATGGGAATAATTAATAATAAATTAAACTTAATGATGCCTTGATTTAGTGTTGTGAAGTGTTTTACATGTTCACACTAGGTCTTGGGCCCTTGCAAATTGAATAAAATACATTTATTAATGTCTTGTGAAGGTGTTGTGAAGTGTTGTAAAACATTTCTACACTTTTCTAGACTCTTCTCATTATAATTCATCTAAATATCTCTTGTTTATTTCTTATCATGTCCTATTTTAAAGTGTTGTAATGACTTGTAACAAGATTTCATGCTTTTCTAGGCTTAATTTCACTATTTACACCTTTCTTATGCTTTATTTGAACACTTTATGCACTCATAAGTCATAATTAAGTGTTTTTTTGAATGTAAACCCAATAAAAAACATTAAATGTGACTTAATTCCTGACATCCACTTTCAAGCACAAGGTGGGACTCATTCACCATGGGTGGGGAATGAGTCCCTCCTGGCTCCAAATTCAAAATGTTGTTTTCAGTGATGTGAGTTATGTGTATGCATATGTCAAGTGTGCATGGAATCTGCCTTTTATTGTCCTAAATCTGTGAAGGTGTAGAGTTCTTTTCTATTCTTGAAATTTTTGTGAAATTTGGAGTTGTATAATGCATAAAGTGGAGTTCTTTCTGTTAAAATGATGAGTTTTGACATAGAAGTGAGGTTGTTTGGGTAATTATGCTATGATTTTTAGTAAATATAGTATTTTAAGGTTAAAATGTAGTTTGAATAATTGATACTAATGTGTTATGTTTTATCGTAGTTTGTGATTTTCATGTAGTTGGCCTCGGAAACTCAGTGATAAAGGTAATGAAATTGGGATTATAGAGATAGATACTTATAATGTCAAGTAGTAGTCTATTTCTAATACAACATATGAAATGAATCCATGACTAGGATCATTATGTGAATGTTCTTCTAACTGATATATACCAAATTGTTACAAATTATTAGAATTGTTTTGATTATTGTGTGTGGTCTGGTGAGAGGGATAGTGTAGTATAACTCACTCGCGAGTGCTCTACTGCATTGCAAGTTTCTCTCACGGTGTGTTGCGATATATATATTGTGCACAACATTTGTTTGTATGTAGGATTGCAGGGACTAAGCCTCGATTCCACCTGCATTGTTAGGACAGGGCGAGCATCATAAACACCCAATGGGTATGATGTGGAAAATTGGAGTTGACAAGAAATTTCCTCACCCTTGTTCGTCACCTCGTCCTTGTGGTTAACAATGTGGTTTATTTGCAACCCTGTCATCTTTTTTGGTATCATTTCTTTTCTTATTGAGTTGTTGAATTTCCATTGACTAGTTGATGACATTTACGTGTTGATATAGTTGTCGTTATTGCTTTGTTGTGATTTTGTATGCACACATTTTGCTTCACTGTACGACTTCCAAGAGTAAGTCAAAGTTTAGGGGGGGAGGATTTAGTGCCCCTCCATGGTAGTCCATCTGGATAATTGGGTAAGTTTCTATTTGTGTTATCATGGATTAGTGTGTTAATGGCTTATGCAATAAACGTAATATTTTGATAGCGTGGTCTACTCAATTAATTAAATTAGAAATGATTAAATAAAATTGGATATTAAAATTGAATTTCAAGGTTGTTTAAAATAAAATAAGAAATTAAAGAAATAAGAAGGATTTGTTTTCAAGCTGATTTGTAAAAGCAAGGAAAAGAGGATAAAACACAAAAGCATGCACATGCACGGCTTGTGATTGGAACTTAATTAGGAAACTTGTTTTATTGGGAAAATATTGCCTAATTTGTCTGAAAAAGAAATCGGAATATTCAGCTAGTTTTTATTTTAAAAAGAAAGTGTTGGAATGGATGAGGGGAAGTAGGGATTGTGATCTTATTTTTTGGCCATGATCTGCTGCCTAAAGATCATCATACGCTGCCATTGGTTGGGGAGTAGAATTTAAATTTTGAAACGCAGCCTTAGCATTTCCCCTATAGCCTCCTCTAAACTTGGTGCACCTTGTTCTTGGTGCGCTTCCTCCATCAGCTGTAGCACAACATTGATAAGTGATTTGCAGCCATTACAAAATTATATGCAGCCACCCATAGTTCATGCACAGTCTATTCATAATTTTCCTGTCAACAATATACAGAGAAATGAAGAAAATATAGAAAAATAGAGTACTAGAAATAATTTACAACATAATGCAGAAAGAACTCCATATCATTTGGTTTTAGTTGGGTTGCAGACATCAAAGAAGAAGGTTGAGTGGGAGATAACAAAGGAAAAAGGAAGAATTTGTTAAGGATAAGCTGCTAGCTTTTGTATCTCATCAATAAGTCAGGTTGGATTAATCAACAAGATGTTGAGGTATGACCTATTGCCCATTTCAAATCACTGCTTGAACTAAACGATGATTTTTGTTTTACCCCTTATCCTATTTTTAGAACAATATTATCTGTTTAATTTTATTGAAGATCTATTCTTGCTTGGTCAATGCAATGGTAGATGCGTCCTTTACATGTTTCATTAATTTGAAGATCTTGAGAGTTTCTTTTCTTTTCTATTTTAGGCACACTGTGCTTTGCCATTCTGTGAGGGAGAATCAATCTTTATTAGTAGATTCTAGTTGCTTGCGATGTATAAGAATAGGCTACCTTCCCATTATAACCGAATTTGTATTTGTGCAAAATTTCATGTTATGTATCCCACAACCACCATCCTTCCTTTCCCAGCCATAAATCTTAGTTGGCTGTAGATTGATTTCTTTGGCAACCTGCCATATCTGAAGTAATTGAAGATAGAATGTCATAGAGGTTAAATAATCCCTCTATCCTTCATCAATCCCCCTTGCTATTTGAATCTCACCATTCCTTTATGCTTCCGCACATGAGGTTAGAGAGAAGAGCATAAGTTGTAGCATTTTAGGATCCAACTACAAGTAGTATTGTTGGAAATGATTTGCCTATATTTATGAATCACAGGTTCTTATGATAAAAATAACATGCTATGACATATAGATCTAAATAACCTCCTTTATTCTATGATAGCTGTAGTATTAGAAACTATAATATTGTCATGGTTTAATTAAGCTCCTTGTTTCCGTTAGCAACGTGTCACAACTTCAACACTTGATCATAATAGAAAAGTTTAAAGGCTTCAATAAACTCTCTGCTTATCAAATAAAAATAAATAAAACAAAACAAACAAAAAAAACAAAACCCTTAGAATACAATGTTGCCTTAAATCCTAGCATACGTCACAGAGAATCTCCCTCATAAGCTCAAGGTACAAGATTAAAATTCTAGTCTTCGAATTTTTAAATTACCATGCTTTTTCTTCCCTCATAAGTTATACAGTCCCTTGAAAAGTAAAAAAAATTAGTTATACTCTTTTGCTGAAAAGGGACATGTCTTCTTTCAATGACTTGGGAATAAAACCATATTCCATTGATTCTTCATAAGTTGGGATTTTTTTTAAGGAAAGAAAAGTTTTAAGATAAAGAAAAATGGGTTGTTAATAATATTCCATTATCTAAGATAAACTTTTGTTTTATTATCCTTTACAAGAAGGTCTTTAAAGGGTAGGAATATATGAGAAGGAAATGTTTCACCTATTTATTTCATTTAGAATTTAAGTGAATGATAGTCTCACTAATTTAGATTATTTAGAATTCAAATGGGTTTTATTTTAGAAGGAATAAATAAAAGAAGTATATCTGTATATATTTATATGATTTTAAGGAAAATTAAATATAAGCTGACAAATATATCTAAGAAAATCAAATATATGTATATATTTCCATATGTACATTTAAATTGAGAATCTTAATTAGATGAGTATTACAATTAAGGCTAAAAGGTTGTATTTCTAGTCAAGGTATAGATATCAGATGTAATTCTTGTACATTTCAAATTTATAATATAAATACATATATTTGAGATAAGGGTTCGCTAAATTTAGCTAAGGGAGTTCCATATCAACCTACTAGTTGTATTCAGGTTAAATGTTAAGGTTAGGTACATCTGTGAATATTGTTATTAGTCTATCACAATGAGTGAGTTTATCAATCAACTGCAACATAATAAATTTAGAGTTCTTTTTGAGATGGTGTTATAAGATATGTGTTTTACTTTGTCCCAGGTTGTCCTTGATTATCCTTGTGTATTGTGAGTAAGTAATTAAGTGAATTGAATTTGTTGGTTTGTGTAGATAAGTGAATGATTGTAGTTTTGATAAATGATTTTTGATTAACTATACAAACGAAGGGTCTATGTAAATGAAAGGAATTAGATGATCTTTTGCATGCTGATCTCCCTTATATTCATTTAATAATTGATTTGAAGTTTCCCTACATGGATAGTTCTATAGGAAACTTGTGATTGTTATCATGGTTTGAATTGGTTGTTTGTGTGAGTTGATTTATCTTGCTTGACTTTGAGTGATGGAAATTTGTATTTGATATGTCTTATGTTTAATTTAGGTTGAACTTTTGTACAGTTTGAAAGTATGACTTGATTTGGCATAATGAGTTATCTTGATTCTTGAGTAGATATTTATGTACCTCCAGGGGCTAGGGGAAATGGTGTGTGTGTGTGTGTGTGTGTGTGCACATTTGTTGTTGCAACTTTTTGTCTATCTTTTCACCTCATTAATTTTTGTGTGGGTGGTACCTCCTAGTTTATGGATTTTGATGCTTGGATAGTCCCAAGATGGTCATGCCTCGTGTGTTATGTTTTATAAAGAATGCCTTTATGTCTTGAGGATTGAGGTACACCCATTGCTTGTCTTTGATTTTAGGACAACCGTAGGGGAGAGTGGCTCTTCTTGGGGCCAGTGTACAAGTGGTCACCCTTGAAAGAGTTTCCTTAAATAAGTGATAACCTAATTAATGTATCTAGTGGGTTGGGTTAGTTAACACATAACAAGATAAAAACATGCACCTCACCCCTATTGTTAGCGCTCTCAAAGGTTAAGGATGGGTGGGAAGACCTAGTTGGTAAGGTCACTACCTTGTCTCTGTGAAAGGAAAGTGGCTTTGCATGAGTAACCCTATGGGGCAGCACCTTGAGATAGGATGTCTGGATAACCATAGATGGAGGCGGAACCTTGAGCTAGGTTGTCTGGATAATCCATGTATAGATGGAGGCGGCACCTTGTGATAGGTAGTCTAGCGAATCCATGTAAGGCCATGCGATGACACTCTCCCATTGTGCCCTTTATTTTTCTTGTTCCTATTGCCTCTGGAGTTGTTTATTATCATTTTTTTTGTTTATTGATGTGGATGAAAGGTTCCCTTGGATATTTATTGTTGGTTGATTTTGCAATCTCATTTGGAGAGTTTTGGATTCTATTATTTTTGGAACCTCTTATGGTTATTTAGTGTTGATCTTCAAAATTGGAAATTGGTTCTTGTTTGATATTTCATTACTCTTTCTCTGGTTATGTGTTGGAAATGTTATGGGTTATTATCTTGTGATTTGTTATTCTTTTTGTGGACTCTTGTTTACCATTGGTTCATTCGACTTCTTGGGTGAGGATCTTTCTTGTTTACTCCTAGCACAGGGGTGGTCGGGTGGAATGTGCTACGCACCCAATTGGGTCCCCATTCGAAGTTCGAGATGTGCAAAGTTGTACCTATTGCAGTAACTTCTAAGTTATGTCAGAGTTCGATCCAGCTTGTAGCTTGTATTCCTACAATTTCAATTTAATCTTTCCTTGTTATTATACTCTTCCCGTAGATGTTGGGAAACAACATTGTATTGAAGTTAATGTTGAGCAATGTATCTTCATATTGTTAATGTATGATCCATGTTCGGGTCATTTGATTGGGTGTATGTCGAACTCTCTTGTAATGTAAGATGGTGATATGAAAAGTGATGCAACTATGTAACCCCAAGGATTTTTGTTAGATGTTGTACTTATATTATTAATTTTTATGTGATTTATGTTGTTGAATATTATTTCTTTAAAAATAAAAAATTGTGTCGTAAATTCTTGTATGTTAGTTTCCTTTGGGGTTGCATGGCGGGGCATTACATATAGACTCATCCACATTAAAAACACCATTTACCTTACCAGTACAAAGGGTCCCACCTTCACCATCATAAATTGAGTTCATTCCCCAACTTCAACATATCACCACCTTGAATATCCTCAGAAGTCTTCAAAATATTATCCACCATATCCATAGAGCATAAACCTTGAATCTTTGCCTTCTTTTCCTTCCTAAGCCCATCATCTACAAACTCCTCACATACCTCCTTAATTTTACACTTAACATGTGGGAGGGAAGATTTAACATTAGAAGCAAAGGGTTTCTTCCCAACAGTTCAGGGCATATAGTCAAGGTTAGTATTGTACCCATATGACCATGCCTCTAACTCCACTTTAATTTTCATCGCAACATTTCCCACTCCCCTTCCTCTTCATTTTCAAAATAGCAGAGTGGGGAGCTTCAAAAATATAGTTTTCTTTAATAAAATCAACTATAAGGAACATCAAACCCTCATACAAAAAAGGGTTTCTAGGGTTCTTCTTGAAATTATAGATTCCCTCCTCCAAAGAAAGCAACAAATAAAATGGGAAGGAAATGAGCTTATCGTACAAAAAAATATTCAACATAATGAAGTGGTGACCATACAATGTTGTGTATCTTCCATCTAGGGTGAAGTATCACATTGCCGCCATAGCCACATCTTGCTAGATATGTTTAATCTTAGACCTATCATACCCACCACAATCTAGTCTAACCATTTTAGTACACTCTCTATCCTAGAGAAAATTTTACTTAGTCAACTACAACAGGTTCTTATCTTTATAAAAATTCGTTCCTTCTATCAACATCCCAGTCACTTCTATAATCAAATCTTCAATAATCATCGTATCCCTACAAAACATTCCTAGAACATGGCCATGTCAGGCATCAACAAAATGTTTGGAGACACTAGACTTAAATCCATGCAACCTTTCGGTAAAAGTGGTCACACCTCCCTTCTATAACATAGCCCAAACATCGACATTAGCCTTGAATTTTTCATAGGAAATTGGTTTTGTTATATGTCTATCTACACCCATCATCAAAATCTTCACAAATGTAGAGAGAAACTAAACACAAATGTGATTAGATAATAAGGAAAGAGGGATATGAACAACCAAAAAGTGTGTGTGTATACTAGGAGTGGTACCAAGAACAATAATGGAAAGGAGGCACAGGAAACTTAGATTTGATTGCCACAACTTCCAATAAACATCACCTATGTGGAGTGTCTAATAAGCTAGAACCAACCATGATAACCACAAACTTCTATAGCTAAGGAGATGACCAATTCCAATGTACAAAGATTTTTCATTATGGAGAAAATCACTTAACTCAAAGGGAAGGACATCATTCACCTCCCAATACCTTGTAGATGCCACCCCAATATTTGCTACCCAATTAGCCACCTGATTTGCCTCTCTAAAAGCATGAGAAAGATATATTTCATCAAAATCTTGAATTAAAGCAAGGGTATCCAGGATGAAATTTTCAATAGTTCATGATTGGGTAGAACCCTTCCTAAGAAAATTAATAGTATTAAGGGAGTCCCCTTCAATCCATGGCTTTGAGATCCCCTTGTCTCTATCCAATTTTATGTTATGGTAGGTTTCAATAGCTTCAGTGAAGTGCATATGTTCCCAGGTATGTTTTTATATGTTTTTGTATGCACATAGGTGTGTTTTGTCTATACTTTATCCATCTCTTTTAATTAATATGTAGGGTCAAATTTATATTGTGCTAAATAATTATTGTTTTTTTATATATAATATTCTAAATTTGTTCATCTATTTTAGTATTATAGATGGAAGGATTGATAATTTCTGAATTTATAGGATAAAGTTTAAATAAAATATCATTATTTTTTCATAATTAAAAAGTATATATTGGGAATATATTGTATATTTAATATTTTTATTGAATAAATTATTTATTTGGATAGATTGCACAGGCTTCAACACTTAATTTTTTAATTAGTGAGTAAAATTATTTTTTGTAAATTTTTTTTTTATAATCTCTTTTATAGAATATAAAAATTATAGCAATAATATACATAATTTTTGGAGTAGTATAATTTGTATTTCATGGATACAAAAAAGGAAGAAAAATAATCTAGAATATGAATTGAAGAGTTATTTATATTGGTAAAATTTGTATTTTTTTTTTAATCTCTCATTAAATATTTTTTTAGCTGTCCAAATCATGTTCATCTGTTAATATTTTCTTACATTTTATTCTCATCGATTCATTAAAAGAAGAAAATTAATATAGAACATGAAGTGAAGAGTTATTTATAATGGTAAATATGTACATTTCTATTGAATGGAATAATCTCTCATAAATTTTTTTTTTTGGTTGTCCAAATAATGTTCATTTGTTAATATTTTCTTACATTTTATTCTCAAGCCTAGATGAAGTATTTTTGTCGAAGAAGGAAAATTTAGCTTCTCGTTTATCATTATTTCTCATTGGTTATGTGTTTCATTTCCAATGTCTCACTAAAACTCTGACAATTATTCTTTTCATGTGTTTCTCATATAGTACTCTTGAATTTCTTCTTCAAAACAGGTGGTGTTATTGAGGCCATTTCTTGAAGTAAAAGTAACTTGTGAAGGAATTTTTGTTATTAGAAGTTATTTCTAAAGGGATTTTTGTTGTTTAGAGTACTTTTGTAAACTAGAAGTGTTTCTAAAGGTATTTTAAAATTATTTTAATGGTATTTTTCTAATTAAAGATCTTTTGATAGAATATTTTACCTTTTTCAAGTATTTTTTTCTAACTAGAGCTGTTTTAAATTCATATTATAAGGAATTTATCATTATAATTATCTTGTGTAAAAAATAAAATACTTCCATAACCTTTATAATGCTATATCCAATTTTTTGTTCAATAATTTTCCTAAATTGTAGGTTTTTGTGTAGTTTATTAAATCTTAGTAAAATAAAGTCTCTTTCTTAGATTCATAGGGTGATTGGATAGTATCTTTTGTAATCCCTTTTATATAATTATTTATTTATTCTACTAAATCTTATGATATTAAATTCCTTTTTTATACTTCCTATTTTATCCAAATCTTCTTTTCTTTAAATTAATTATCTAAAAGAAAAAGGAAAAAAATAATTATGCCTATGTTTACCATCATATCTAGGTGGAAAGTGCAAAAAATAATTGTAGATATAACTAGACTAACTAGGATCAACTGATTTTCACATTCCCTCTACATTCATACACAAAATTAAATAGAGTTTGATGATTGGCTTATTACCACAATAGAGAGCCAATATCCTAGTGTTTTGGTCCTTTTGAGCTGTTGTAGTGTAGAGAAATGTATCCCTTTACATTTTCACACTTTTTTGGACCCTCCCAATTAAAAATGGACTTAATAATATCTTAATTTAATGTTGTAAAATGTATCCTTTTACATTTGTGTCATAGAAAAAGGTCCCCTTGTCATTTTCGTGGCCTCCTAGGTCTTGTTTCATGGTGTTTGTCTATTTTTTTTTTTTTATGTTGTGACATAGCTTGAACATGCTTATTTAGGGACTAAAATTCAAAGAACAACATCTTGTGAAGGTGTTGTGAAGTTTTGTTAGACATTTCTACACTCTTCTAGACTCCATTTATTGTAATGTACCTAAAAAACACCTTTTTATTTATCAACAAGTCCTATTTTGAAGTGTTGTAAAGTCTTGTAACAAGCTTTCATGCTTTTCTAGGCATATCTTCACCATTTATCCTTTTATTATGCTTTATTTGACCCATTTATGCTCTCATATGATTAATTAAGTGTATTTTTGAGTATTATATCGACAAACATCATTAAATACAACATATTTTGTGACACACATTTTTAGGTCCTAGGTTGGATCCATTTTCTATGGGTGGCAATGAATCACCCTTGGCACCAAATTCAAAATACTTTAAATTTCCTTTTAGGATTTTATTCAAAAACACTTGATGTTGGCCTTTGAGTAGATATGAATGGGTAAATAAGGAAAAAGTGTCTATAAATAAGTAATTTTCACCTCATTTCAACCCCCATTCATCAAGTTCATTTATTCACCTATTCATTAAGCATTCAAGCGTTTTACATTTTTTCAAGTAGTATTCAAGCACTTTGAAGTAGCCATTGACATTACTTCAGAATTGCATCATCAAGGGTTTGGTAAGTTGATAGCATTTGCATGTTGTTATTTTATCATTCCTTTGCATTTCATTATTTTATTAAGGGTTTTATTACCAAAAGTGGGGTTTGACCAAGGAAAACCCTTATCTAACCTTAAACCATTTCCCCACTATTCCATGTTTGTTTGTAGCCTTTTCTGTGAAAATTAAACAATATTTTTTGTGTTGAAGATTGGTTTACAATTCAACTAGGTGCTTCAAGTCAACTCAAGTCTATTTCAAGCTTGGAGAAGGGTTTTTTTTGTTTCCTATAGAATTGAGTTCGGCAACCCAACATGTAGTGATTTCCAAATCTGGTGTTGTAGAGTTGTTTGCTGATTTTTTAAGAAATTGGGAGAGGAATGATTCATAACCTATGGTGAATGAGTCCCACCTTAGGACTAAAAATCTGAAATTTGTCAAATTCTAGATCCCGATAGTCAGAAACTAGTTTTCTAACAGTTTTTCACTAGGAGGATTGTTTCACCACCCTAGGTGAATGAGTCCCACTGTGAAAAATTAGTGATTTTAGCCAGCATCCATGACATTCCAAATTATTCATACTTCACCTAGGTGCACTCTAATTTAACTCATTTCCTTTTGTTCTACACATTTTCTTCATTTACTTCATTATTTGCATATCATAATGTGTTTTCAAACATAGCTTTAATTTCACTTTTACATTCATATTCTTTCATTTAGAACAGTCAATTGCATTTAGTTAACTTAATTTAGATTAGAAAAAATCACACACTACATAATTTGAGTGAACCACTATCATTTTTGCTCTTATCTCTCTCCTTTTAGGTGAAAAACCCTAGAAGAGCAAGAGTTGTCCATAGGAGCCAAAAATCAACGGTTCAACATTTTAACACTTATTTGTGCCCTCTTAATTAAATTTAGCTTAATTATTCCTAAATAATTCCTTTTGTTCATTTAAAAACCTAATAAATTACATTTTCTAAAGAGGAAACATGAAAATAATTAATTCCTAAACATAACACTTTACCTTGAACTATGCGTGTTCAAGGAATAGGGATCTGGGACCCATCCGACCATGGGCGAACGGGTCCTCCCTAGAAATTTGGACCTAAATTTAAATTATTATTTTTTATGGTATTTTGACATTTTAAAATCCATATTTCAATGTCGTCTTGTGATATTTGAATTCTAGAAAACTAAGGATGCATACTTATAAATACAAGGCTATTTCACTAAGTTTCACCTATATTTTCAAGATAACTTAAGAGCACTTTCAAGAGAAATTTCACAAGAAAATTTTTTATGATCAAGAGTATTCAAGAGTATATATATCAGATATTTATTATAGGAATCAAGATCTATTCATCATGCCAAAGTATTCTTGCATCATGCATGTTTTTGGAGCTAACATTGTGATATAGGTTTCAAGATCAAGTTCAAGCATTCAAAGCATTATTCAAGTGTCAAGATTCACATCCAACTCAGCCATTTCATACATGTTTTAGTCTTTCTAGGATCTCCATTATTAATTTTTCTACAAGGGTTTGTTGAGTGGTAACATAAATTTGTTCATTCTTCATTGCCCCTTTAATTTGATTATTTCAATTCAAGGTTTGATTAACAAATTGGGGTTTGACGAAGGAAAACACCCATTCACCGAAAAAAAACATTTTCTCTCTCTTATGTGTGTGATTGTAGATTAGGTTGAAGAAGGATTGAAGACCTTTCAGAGTGCAAGACTAAAAAAGTTGTCATAGTTGTCATCCAATCATGGAATCTATTATGAAATAACTTGCACAATAGAAGAATATGATATGAAATATGCTGAAAATACTTGATAAAAATTAAGAATAACAAGTCACTTCAAGGGGGAAAACCTCCAAATATCTCTAATGAGAACACACTTCACAACTTGATGATGAAAAAAAACTCACAACCTCCTATATATACCTATTTATACCTAGGATATCAGCTAGGCCAATTTAGACACACCTATATAAGTCTTAGGCTGACCTAAACAACTAAATAACAATATAATAATGATAATAGGATTTAATAGAGTTAAAATAGCCACAAGCCAACTATTCATAACCCAATGTACACTAATATTAAGGGCATAGCATGCCCCCCTTCTTCAAAGAAGCATTGTCCTCAGTGCTAATAAAGTTTGAATTCTTTTGAATGAACTCCTCATCTTCCCATGTGGCATCTTCAAATGGTAAATTCTTCCATTTGATGAGATGCTCAATGAGAGTTATATTCCTCAACTTATTTGTGCATGTTTGATGAATGCACTTTGGTTCCAATATTATTCTTCCTTCTTCATTGAGCTTTGGTAGTGTTGCTTGAGTGGGAATATTATGCCCAATTACCTTCTTTAAATAGGAGACATGAAAAACTGGATGTATCTTTGTTGTTGGTGGCAACTCTACCTTGTAGGAAACACTACCAATCTTTTGCATAATTTGTTATGGACCATAATACCTTGGAGAAAACTTATTATTCATTTTTTGTTGCTTTAGTGAGATTTTCTTATAAGGTTGTAATCTCAAGGAAACCCAATCCCCAACTTCAAAACTTCTTTCACTACAATGTTGGTCTACCTATTGTTTCATTCGATTTTGTGCCATGGCTAAATTTTCTTTCAGTTCTAAAAATACTTGTTGATGAAGCAAGTGGTCTTCTACTACCTAAACTCTTGGTGACACCTTTATTGATGATGTGATGGAAGGAGGTTGATATCCATAAAGTGCCAAAAATGGAAACATTTTTTATGAGCTATGAAAAGAAGTGTTATACCACCATTCTACAAGTGGTAGCCAGTCTACCCATTGAGACTATTTCTTTGAAGTGAAACAATGTAGATATCCTTCCAAACACTTATTAACAACTTCAGTTTTCCCATCTAATTGAGGGTGGTATGAAGAGCTATGAGCCAATTGAGTAGCCAAACATGAGAATAAATCTTTCCAAAAGTAACTAGTGAAGATTAGATCATGATCAGTAACAAATAGCTTTAGGTGTACCATTTAGCCTTTGGATATTGTCTAAAAAATATTTTGCCACTGTACTTGCTATAAAATGATGTGATAATGCAATGAAATGTGGATATTTAGTGAGGCGATCAACTACTACCATGATGACATTATCACCATCAGATTTGGGAATCCCTATGATGAATTCCATGGATACCTCTTCCCAAAATTGGCTAGGAATAGAGATGGGTTGCAAGAGACCTAGTGTCTTAATTGTCTCCCCTTTATTCCTTTGACAAACCAAACATTTAGTCACAATTTTTTTAACATCACCTTTTAGCCCTTCCCAAAAAAAATATTTCTTGACTTGATGATATGTCTTAAAAAATCCTAAATGAACACCCATTGGAGATGCATGCAACTCTATGAGAATCTTGTGTTTAAGAGTGGAACTCTTGCAGAGATACAAACACTCTTTATACCAAAGAGTATCTCCCTTCCAAAAAAACTTATATGAACTACTACAATCACTTTTTAATGGTTTGATGAGATTACTTGTCTCAACATAATTTTTCCACTCTACTTTGGCTTCCTTCACCCAATTTGCTAGTAATATTTAAAGGGCACACAATAAAGCTTCATCTTTCTCATCTTTCCTTGAAAGTTCATCTACTACAATATTCTATTTCCCTTTCTTATATGCAATCTCAAAATCATATCCTAACATCTTAGTGAACCATTTTAGTTTCTCTTCAGAAGATAGTCTTTGTTCAAAAAAATATTTTAGGCTATCATGATCTGTCTTAACCTTGAAGTGTCTAGCCAATAGATAAGGTCTTCATTGTTTAACTACATGGAGGATTGCTAGCATTTCATTCTCATAAATAGTTTTTAGTTGATTCTTACCCTTTAATTGATGACTTTCAAAAGCAATTGGTCGACCTTCTTGCATGAGCATTGCTCCTATCCCATTTCTAGAAGCACCACTTTCCATAATGAATTCCTTAGTGAAGTTAGGAATGGCAAGTACTAGAGTTGTACACATAGCCTCCTTCAATCTCTCAAATGTTGTATTGGAAGACTCGTCCCAATGAAAATAATCCTTCTTCAGTAGAGTGGTGAGAGGTGTTGCTATATGACCATAATTATTCACAAATATGCTATAGTAGCTTATGAATCCCAAGAAGCCCCTCAGTTTCTTAGGTTTTTGGAGTAGGCCATTCCATGATAGCCTTAATTTTATTAGGGTCCACCTTTACTCCATGTGAAACTATGTGTCCCAAATACTCCACCTCCTTAAGACCAAAAGAAAACTTAGATGGCTTAGCATAGAGTTTATGATCTTCAAGTATTTGTAATGCTTGATCCACATGTTTCAAATGTTCTTCCCAATTCTTGCTATAAATCAATATATTGTCAAAGAATATTAACACAAAATTTCTCAAGAGCTTGTTAAAAATGGAATTCATCAAACTTTGGAACGCAGATGGTGCATTGGTACGACCAAATGGCATAAAAAAAAATTCATAATGACCCTCATGGGTTCAAAATGTTGTCTTACAAATATCTTCCTCCTTAATCCAAATTTGGGGATAACCAGATCTAAGATATAACTTGGTAAAATACATAGCTCCATTCAATTCATCTAGCAAATCATCAATGATTGGAATAGGAAATTTATCTTTAATGGTGTACATGTTGAGCACTCTATAATATAGACACATGCACCAAGTATCATCCTTCTTATGTACCATCACCACAGGAAAGGAGTAAGCACTCTAGTTATGCCTGATAATTCCTACCTCTAGGATCTCTACAATTTTTTTTTCTATCTCACTCTTTTGTATGCGTGGATACCTATAAGGCTTGATTTTTGGTGGTTGGATACCTAGAACTAACTATATGGCATGATCATGATCCCTCTTAGGATGAAGTCTTTTATGTGTATCTCCAAGAACAACTGAGTGATGATCAATTATAGCTTGCAAATATGGATGAGCAGGAGCATTAGATTGAGAGACTTCTAATGAACATAGCTAGTCCACAAATCCATCCACTCCTTTCTTAAGAAAATTTTACATTTGATGAGATATTACCATTTGTGGGGATTTTTACTTCAACCCCCTTAACTCTACTACACTTCCTTCTAAGTGAAATCTCATGAATATTTCTTGGACATTCATCTTAGTCGTTCCCAATGTAGTAATCCATTGTACTCTCAAAAAAATATCTACTGCACCCATGGATATCACATACATTGGGGTATCAAGTTGATAATATCCCATGGATCATTTAATGCTATGAAACTTTCGTAAACAACTAACTATACCACCATCTACAATCAAAACCTGAAACTATGGAGCTAGATATATAAAAAAATTTAGATGAGTAGCTAAGTTTTTGTTGATGAAATTATGAGTACTACTAGAGTCAATCAACATTGTTACCTTATGCTTCTTTAAGAACCCCACCACAATGAGAGTTTGTGGAGCACTAAAACCTAAGAGTGCATGATAATAAATGATTGGTTGAGAATAATGTGATTCCTCATTTGAGTCCCTTTCATCCTCTAATATGGGTTCATCATCTTCTTCCTCACTTGGATCTTCAATTTAGAACAATTTATTTTCACTACATTTATGTCCTCGACTATATTTGCTATCACAATTGAAACACAACCCTTTTTCTCTTTTCTCCTGAATTTGTTGTGGAGTCAACCTAGTAGGTTGTATTGAATATCCTTTCTCTCTTGTCACATTAGCCCCTTGCTTCTTAGGAATCAAATACTTCTCCTCTACCCTGCATGCTAAGATAAAAGATTCATTTATGGGGCTAGGGATAAATATTCATACCTCATGTTGAATGTGATCCTTGAGACCCCCCAAGAATAAATCATTCAAGTTTTCCTCTGTAATTGTATCCACTCTTAAGGATAGATTTTGGAATTGTTGAATATAATCCCTATTTGTTGAAGTTTAGCCAGTTGGCTGAATAAGTTGTCTACTATGCTATTGCTATATTGTGCTTGGAGTTACTCTTTAAAAATTGGCCATGACACGATGAGCCCCTTTTTCCTTCAATGAGTGCAATGGCAATGATACCAAATGAATTTATCTGGTTCTAGATATAGGGAAGCCATCATGACCTTGTGTCCATTTGGGATTTGGTGTACTTCAAAAAAATTCTCCATTTGATTTATCCATGTTAGAGGATCCTTGCCATTGAACTTGTGCATATCCACCTTTGGAAATAAATTACTAGATCCCATATGAGTACTAAAGCTTGTGTCAATGTTAACTGACCTAGAATTTTCACCTTTGCCGCTTGAGAACTCATTTCTTGGTTTAGCCATGTAGGTGCTTAACATGTTTTGTATGTCTGATATATCTCCTCTTAGGTCACACATATCCATATTCATTAAGGAAATGTATTCCTTGAACTTACTGATTTCCTCATTAGGATTAATATCCTCTATTGTTACCCCATCCTTATCAGGAGTCTTCCCTAAACTGACAACATTCCTTTTGCCCCTTCTTGCAGGCCCCATCATGATGGAATCCACTAATTTTGAAATAAATCACACAAATGAAGCTTAAATTATCTAAATTTTTTACTATAATCTCTTTTAGTATTTCTTCAAAAACCCAATAAAAATAAGACTCCAATTTGACAAGATGTGTGAGATATGCATATTCCAAAACAATTGTATAGAAACCCTAATTCTACAATAATTTTCTTAATTATACTCCAATTATTCTTAAATATGGACTGTAGCTTCTTTAATGTGTTCTTAAAAAACCCTTTCAAAATTAGAAAAAAATTCACCAAAATATGAAAGATATCCTCTTCCCAATATTGCCTCCAAATTTGAGAAAAACCTTGCCTCTATAGTGCCAAGATCATGCTCTTATACCACTTGTTATGAAATAACATGCACAATAGAAGAATATAATATGAAATATGCTGAAAATAATTGATAATAATTGAGAATAACAAGCCACTTCAATGGGAAAACCTCCAAATATATCTAATGAGAACACACTTCACAACTTGATGGTGAAACAAGACTCACAACCTCCTATATATACCTATTTATGCCTAGGATATCACCTAGGTCGACTTAGAAACACCTATATAAGTATTAGGCTGACCTAAACAACTAAATAACAATATACCAATGATAATATGACTTAATAGAGAGTTAAGATAGCCACAAGTCGACTATTCATAACTTGATGTACACTAATATTAAGGGAGTAGCAGAATCTAACCTATAGATATGATTTCTGACTTTTGGACACTAGAACCTAGACAAATCAAAAGTTATAAATTAGTATTAGAGTCTCCCGAAAGTTGCAGAAAAACCCTAACAAAAGACCCATTCACCCATGGGCGAATGAGTCCTAGTTAACCTTCCAAAACTCACTTTTGGTAACTAGTAAACACATTTCTTCCCTTCTCAGATCTACAAATGTTTTGTTGGCTCTACTAATATTGAGTTTTATATTGCTATTTCAAGTATTAGATTACATTTTAGAGTTGATTTTTGATTTTTATTTTTTCTCCCCAATGTTTTGTTTGACATTGACCCCCATCCTTCAAGCATAAGGAAATCTAAAGATTCTCACATTGAGTTTATTCACTTAAGGGTTCTTAGTCAATTCTTCGAAGGGATCTCATTTTGTAATGAATTAGAGAGAAATAGATCTATCATACCCCCTTATTACAAAATTTCCATATTTGGTGGTAACCTATTTTCAACCTATTCATTTTGGTGAACATGAATTTTGAGCATCATAATTTTCTGATTTTGGAGTCCATTTTCAACCCTAGATCTAGGATTTGCATAACTTTGCATTGCATTTCATTGATTTGCATCTCATTTAGGGTTTTAGGTTTGCATTTTTGCATTCTTTAAAATCTAGAAAACTCAAAAATCTCAATCATTTTGTAGTTTACATAACATTGCATTTCTAGTTATTTAAATTAGAAAAATGAATCAAAATTGTACCTCAAATTAGGTCTTCTTGCTTTTCATTTAGCATAATTTTTCACTTGCATTTAGACCTCATTTTCTAGAAATTTGAAACTATAACCTCTTGTCTAAAAATAGAATATGAAAACCATATAAATCACCTCAAAAAACTATAAATTAATTTCTAAAAACCCTAAAGTGAGATCCATTATCCCATGGGCGAATGAGACCCTAATTGGGGATTTTTCTAAAATTTTGAGCATTAAAAACACTTTTTCTGCATTTTGTGTTTTTGTATTCAGCTGCTTGTTTCAATTTCCAATTTTTTTGTTATCTGAAATTGTTAATATTAAGCATAATTTGTCAAATCCAATGCATTATTTGAATTCAAATTTGTATCTAAAAGACATCATTTTCAAATTTTTACATAGCATAATCTGTTGGCAATGCAAGGGAAGACAACTAAGAGTGGGGGTGAATCAGTTGTCATAAAAAATTAAACTTACTAACCTTATTCTTAGATCTGATAAATAAACATGGAAGCAAAAATCATCACGACATCAGAAACACACATAACACCAAGATATTTTACGTGGAAACCCTATTAGAGGAAAAACCACAATTGAGATTATTCCACAAGATTATACCCCATTAAATGTATATAAATAATAATGGGTAATGAACATTAATTTTGGAACACTGCTTAGAGCTCACTACTCAAATACAATGAGGCTTACTACAAGATTTTTCACTAGGAAAATAGTATCTGCTAATGCCTGATTATAGTTCTAGTTAAGCACATGAACACTTCTTCACACTCTACTCACTCTTCTTCACGCTCTTATTTTTCCTTCAATTGATTAGGAAACTATTCACACACCATATCATCAAAAGTAATAAGCAATCACTCATATATATATGCAACTAGAAATTACATCATCTCCATGTTGGCTCCAACAAAATAATAAATTATGTACAAACTGTCAGCCCAAATCAATAAAAAAATATTAATGTGAATCAACCAATGTCAGCCACAAAATAGTATGGGCCCAAAATAATATCCTCAAACATGAAACACCTTCAAAAATTATTCCTCAAAGATCCACAACATGCTATAATCACCCTATTAGCCATGAACAAGAAAAACATGAACACAAAAAAGAGAGTCATCAATCATGAGCATAATGATCAATGTGGACATACACAATATATAGAGCACAATATAGAAACATACAAAAGCATCATGAATCACCATAGAAGCATCCACAACAACTCAAATTACTAGAACACATTATCCTCTTTTAGGAAAACCAATTGAAGCAACAAAAAATGTCAAATCACAGATACTCATAACTTGATCAAATATTCATCAAAATCTTTCAAACTTAATGTGGATAAACAAGATATACTAAGAAAAATCCCTTTAATCCACAACCTCTAATCATCAATATATTGAGCTAGCCAACATACAGAACCTCATTGCATCACTGACAACCTGCAACTTATTTTATTACAATTTTCTTTATATCCTCGACATATACATCCTTTAAATGCATTAATTCCAATAGTGTTGACATCAATGACAACCAGATATCAACAACATCCAACAATCTCCCCCTTTGGCATTGATGGAAACAAATGACGTGAAAAACACCATCAATGCAACTTTCTCTTAACACTTTCTCCCCCTTAGATTTTGACTCTTCTCCCTAGATAATTAATAATTTTTCACATGAATCTTATCCCCCTTTTACATCAATGAAAAAGTTACACATTATCTTTCTCCACACAAGCTCTGAACCACATATCTGAACATCTGACCACTCCCCCTGAGTAGCAGCTAAGACAACATCAATCTGGATCAAGATATGACTATGAAATGCACAAACTAATGAAATTCAATGCATCTGAATTCTAATTGCCAGGGGTAATCACCCTTATCTTCCCTCAGAGATACTCAAAAGTATCCTTAGTAAAAGGCTTGGTAAATATTTCTACAATCTATTCCTTAGTAGGCACATACTCCAATATGACTTCCTTTTCACTCACTTTCTCTCTCAAAAAGTGAAAATTGATATATATATGCTTGGTTTTTGAATGCAGCACCAAATTCTTAGAAATGTTTATTGCACTTGAATTATAATAGAATATAGCAATAGGTTCATCATACATAACTCTGATATCTTTCAACATTTGCTTCATCCACAATACTTAAGTACAATTGTTTTCAACAACAATGTATTATTCCTTTGTAGTAGATAAAGAAATGGCATTCTACTTCTTACTTAACCATGAAATCAACTTCTTTCCAAAGAAAAATGCACCACCACTAGTACTATTTCTTTCATTCATGTATCCTACCCAATCGGCATTAGTTAAAGCACTCAAAGTAAGGTCATCATATTTAGGATACCACAAGCAAAAATCAATTGTCCCTTTCAAGTATCTAAAAATTATCTTCACAACTATCACATGAGATTCCTTAGGATAATCTTGAAATCTTGTGACAATGCATATGACATTCATGATATTAGGTCTAGTTTTAGTCAAATAGAGCAATCCAAAAATCATGGATCTATATCTAGTTTGATCTGCTTTAGGTCAGTCATCATCTTGTGTCAACTTGCATCTGGTCACCATAGGTGTACCAACTGACTTTGAGTCTACCATACCAAACTTCTTTAGCAATTCTTTCACATACTCAGACTGAGATATAAAGACCCCTTTGGCTAACTGAGTAATTTGCAATCCGAGAAATAATTTCATTTCCCTAATCATAGACATCTCAAACTCACTCTGTATTTCATGAACAAACTTCATGCACAAACTATCATCTCCTCCAAAAATGATATCATCAACAAATACCACAACAATCAATTCTTTATCATGATCAATCTTGAAATACAAATTACTATCAACAATACCTTTATTAAATCCAAGCTTCAACAAATACTTATCCAATCTAGCATACCATGCTCTTGGGGCTTGCT
The DNA here is from genome assembly GCA_007258455.2 of Sequoia sempervirens. Classification (NCBI taxonomy): domain Eukaryota; kingdom Viridiplantae; phylum Streptophyta; class Pinopsida; order Cupressales; family Cupressaceae; genus Sequoia; species Sequoia sempervirens. Next base: position 27,891,394 of record VDFB02075321.1, read on the forward strand.
TGAATTCATATAGTTCTTTCTTCAACTAACAAAGCATATCTCCCTAATTAGTCAATTCAAATCTATCAGGTTGCTCAACATACACTTCTTCTAGTTCACCATTTAGATATGCAAACTTGACATCCATTTGATAAAATTTGTAGTTTTTGTAAGCAACATAAGCAAGAAATAGTCTCACAACTTCAATCCTAGCAATAGGGGAAAAGGTATCTTCAAAGTCAATTCCTTCCATCTGAGAATATCCTTTACACACCAATCTTTCTTTATTTCTAATAGCTTTGCCTTTCTCATTCAGTTTGTTTCTAAAGACCCATTTAGTTCCAATTACATTTTTATCCTTAGGTCTAGGAACAAGAATCCATGTATCATTCTTCTCAATATACAGTAATTATTCTTTCATTGCTTCCATCCAATGTTCATCTTTGCATGCCTCATTGACACTATTAGGCTCAGTCTTTGAAATCAAACAATATTCTTCTACAATTTTTCTCCTAGTTTGAACACCTTTGTTCTTATCACCTATAATCTAATCTTCTAAATGATTTAATCTTACATACTGTATCATAGAAAAATGGCTCCTTGTCATTTTCATGGCCTTTTAGGTCTTGGTTCATGGTTTTTGATCTATTTTTCTCTAATTTTATGTTGTAACATGTCTTGAACATGCATATTTAGATATTAAAATTCAAATAATGAGATCTTGTGAAGGTGTTGTAAGACATTTCTACATTCTTCTAGACTCTATTCATTACAATTTACCTAAAAATCACTAAACAAGTCCTATTTTGAGTCCCTAAACATTAAATACAAGATAATTCTTGACACCCATTTTTAGGTCCTAGGTAGGACCCATTCACCATGGGTGGCGAATGAGTCCCCCTTTGCTCCAAATTCAATTTTTAAAAAATTTCCTTTCAGGCTTTTATTCAAAAACTCTTGATGACAGCCCATGATTTGGTATGAACGGGAAACTAAGGCACAAGATTGTATAAAGAAGTTATTTTCACCTTATTTTACATCTCTCATACAATCTCATTCATTCAAGCATTCATTCACACATCATTTTAGGCATTCAAGCATCTTATAACATCTTAGATCAAGCATTATTCAAGCACTTTGGAGCATTCATTGATATTACTTTAGATTTGCATCATCAAGGGTTTGGTAATTTGATAGCAATTGCATGTTATTAGATTATCATTCTCTTTCATTTCATTGTTTCATTAAGGGTTTGATTATCAAAAGTAGGGTTTGACCAAGGAAAACCCCTATTGGCTAACCCTCAACTATTTTTCCCCTATTACATGTGTGTTTGCAGACTTTTGTGTGTAGATTTAACAAGATTTTTGGTGTTGAAGATTGGTTAGCAAATCAGCTAGGTGATTCAAGTCAAATCAACTCTATTTCAAGCTTGCAAAAGGTTTTTTGTTTGTTTCCTATAGAATTGACTTTGGCAACCTAACAAGCAGATAATAAAACTTTCTTTCAAATCTAGGCTTGTTAGATCTTGGCTTTCGAACTCTTTCTAAACATCGAGGAAAAATGACATATCTTATTGCAACAAAAAAATTTAATATGCAATTTCACTTTATACTTACCTTATCCTTTGGCTTCCCTTTTGATAATAAGTGCTTCAAGCTTGTCTAGTTCTCTTTCTTCTTCTTCAATCTCTCATTTCCTCCTCATTCTTGGACAATTTTCTAAAAGAACTTTCTCCTGGATCATATCTCTGCTTACCTTTTCCGAAGATAGTAGTCGTGAATGGAAATTCTATCTTAGGAAGAGCATCACAAAACTCACTTAACTGAAAAGCAGTAAGCTTACCTATCAACATGTCTCTAGTTGCATTTGTCACAGTATGGATCTCCTCAATAGCAGTAGCTTTCACTTTGTATGTAGTAGGCAAGGATCTGAGAACTTTAGCAACAATAACTGATTCTTCCAATGTTCCACCAACACATCTGATAGTACCCACAAGTTCATTCACTCTTTGCATGAAAGATGTAATGTTCTCATCATCACACATTCTCAACATTTCATATTTCCCTTTAAGGATTTGCAGCTTAGCAATCTTCACATGAGCATCATGTTCATAGAAAGTTTCAATTTTTTTCCAAATGTCATAACCAATCTTCAAATACATTACATTTATCATTTCAGAATCATTCATAGCACTCAACAATGCTTCCTTATTGTATTTAACATCCTTAATCTTAGCAATAGTAGAATGACCATTATGTGGGATGATATACCTATTCCTTGTAATATTCTAGTAGGGTTAACCAATGCATCTCAAATGACACTCCATTCAAGTCTTCCATAGAGAATAATTTGTTCCATCAAATCTCAGACTATCCTTCTTGTACGTTACCATCCCAAATCACCTCAATCTATTAAACTTTTTCTAAGGAACTTGCTCTGATACCAATAGTTGGAAACACAAGGGCAGACAACTAAGAGGGGGGGTGAAATATTTGTCACATAAATTTAAACTTATTAAACTTATTAACCTTATTCTTAGATCTAATAAATAAATATGAAAGAATAAATCATCACCACATTAGAAACACACATAACACCTAGATTTTTTACGTGGAAACCTTGTTAGGGGAAAAACTGCGGTGGAGATTAGTCCACAAGATTATACCCTGTTAAAAGTATAAAGAATAACAATGGTGAATGTACATGCATTCAAGCACACTACCTAGAGCTCACTGGTCAAATACAAAGAGGCTTACTACCCAAAGGAGGACACACTATCTCAGTGAAAAATTCAAATTACATCTGCAAGATTTTGAACTGAGAAAATAGCATCTACTAATGCCTGATTATAGTTTCAGTTAAGAACATGAACACTTCATCACACTTTGCTCACTCTTCTTCACACTATGCTTCTTCCTTTGAATTATTAGGATATTATTCACATATCTCACATCATCAAATGGAATAGACAATGACTCATATATATCGACAACTAGGAATTACACCATCTCCATGTTGGCTCCAACAAAATATTAAAATGTGTACAAAATGTCAGCCCAAATCAATAAAAAAATATTAATGAGAATCAACCAATGTCAAATAGAAAATAGTAAGGACCCAAAAAATATCCTTGAACATGAAACACCTTCAAAAATTATTCCTCAAAGAACCACAACCTGCTACAATTACCCTGTTGGCTATGAACAATAAAAAACATGAACACACAAAAGAGAATCATCAATCACGAGCACATCGATCAATACAGATGTACAACATAGATAGAGCACAATCTAGAAACATCCACAAGCATCGTTAATCACCATAGAAGTATATGCAACAACTCAAAGTACTAGAATCACATTATCCTCTCTTAGGAACACTAACTAAAGCAACATAAAAACTATTAGAAAAAAAACACTCATAAATTGATCAAATATTCATGTGGATCTATAAAAATTAACATGGATAAACTAGATATAATTTACAATAAATCCTTTAATCCACAACCTTTGATCATCAATATACTGAGCTATCCAATGTATAGAACTTCACTGCATCACTGACAACTTGTAACTTATTTTATTACAATTTTCTCAATATCCTCGACATATACAACCTTGAAATACATTATTTCCAATAGTTTTGACATCAATGACAACCACATATCAGCAACATCCAACATAATTAGAAAATTTTCTTGTTTTAAATCTAAAAAATTGCTTTTATATACTTGCATTGGACTTTACATTCTAGGGAATTTGATTTCATTTTACCTATTATTCATTTTGGATGCACCTCAAGTTTTTGAAACCTTAATGAGATTCACAACTTGGTGTCCTATTTCTAATACTATTGTGAGATGTATTTTGAGACTCATGTCATCTCGTGATACATCACTCACTGCGGATCTTGGGTTTTCAAACTCTTGTCACGCATAGTGTTGACACTATTCAACCCACTATGGATGATACCCTTAACACTTCATTTCCAATGACTTCCCTAACCACAACCAATGTGATTGATGTTGATATAATTATTTCTACTATCCCTCACAAGAACCTTAGGAGAATGGTTGAAGAGTTAGAGAGATTGCAAAATATTGTAAGTTCTAAATCCATCATTAGTAAGGTAGTTCCTCTGATAGAAAGCATAAGAAATTTGATCAAAATTTAACAAGTAATATAAATGGTGTGTAGCCTTACTCACATCATGCAACATCACATAAAAAATAAAGAGAAGAAAACTATAAACCCTTTGATCAACTTCATTAAAGTTCAACCTCATAATGGGCTAATCAAAATGCCCCCGGACATTGCTTTCTCACGAAATGACATACTTAAACATGCACCTGATGGTACTCTTTAAATATATAGAATAATCAATGACAAGAATACTAATGAAATATTAATTGATCCCATTTATGTAGAGAATGTGATCACTGAAAAATTCTTATTTTTGCATGAGCTTTATCAAGGCACTTATGAAAAACTAAAAGAATGGATTAAAACACACAATGGTTTTTCTTTCCCTACAATTGGTTTGATAAATATTCCTCTAAAAGTTGGACCAAAAACATTAAGTGCCTCATTTTCTATCATCTTGTTGTCAGACCAATTTCATGTGAAGTTAGGCTACCCATTTTTTTTCTCCATGAAATTCGTCCCATTGGTAGTGCATAAATGTTTAAAGTTTCCATTTGGAAATCAGATCTTTGTTGTGCACCATAGTGGATTTAATCCTATGTCTTCTCATGGGAATTTCTCATTGGATTTATTTTATCCCCAACCTATGGAACTTATTAGGCCTCTTGAAGACTTCCTTTACATATCATATTCAAATTTAAGGTAAAACACATAACAGAGTTATCCCTTAGCAATATGCGTCAGCCCATGAATGAACCAAAATCCCTTCTAAGTAACCAAGATCAAAACATGACAAATCCTTTACCCATTTCCTATAAGAGAAAATGAGATAACCAAATAAGTTCTACTGTACCTCCTAAAATCAAACGATTTTATAAAACTAAAGAGAAAGTGGTTGAAAAACCTCCTATGGTTCCTTTCATTCCTCCCTTGAGGGGAGAAAAGAAACCTATGGTTGATAAACCCACTCCTAAACAATCACAACATGAAAATCGAATGAAATAAATTCAAATGCTAGAGAGCGTAGGCATAGACCTCGTACTATTATTGGTTTTTTTCAAGAAAAGGAAGAAAGGAACATAGACTAGCCAAATCCAAAAATATCTCAAGCAATGCATGATGTTTCTCGACCTTCATCAAAAGACAAAAATACTATATCCCAAACACAAAAACAAAAAACATCTTCTATGGATATTATCAGTGTACATTTTGTTGTGATAAACTTAGATGATGATAATGAAATTGCAAATATTGATGAAAAAGTGTATAAAGAGTTAAATTTATTTTTTTCCTATTTCATGAGCTTAAATAATAACAATCATGATGATCCTCCTACAAAGAGTGTTTTTTCATGTGCTAAACTTGGTCATTGTCCTAGTTTGGCACTTTACGTTGTCCCTTCGGTTAGTTATCTACCCTCCACATATGATGAATAAGATTAGGATATAGATGACCTAGTATAGGTTGACTCACATGTTCCTTACTAGTCTTGTCTTTTTTTGTCTTTTTCATATTCCTTGTGTGATTGCATGTGTGTAATGTGACCCCCCCGTATTGTTTTGTTTGATATGTCTTAATTCACATTCCTCTATTTGTACCTTCATTCTTCTATATGTCATAAACCTTTATCTTTTCTTTTTTCTTATGTTTTCCTTTTGGGGATAACACAAGGCTTCAAGAAATTTAGGTCTCGTCCATGTTGACCCAAAATATTTTTCTTTTTTTTCACTCTCTATATGTCATTCTTCCTGTTACATAAGTTATTTAGGGAATGGTGAAATCTTCAAGCTTTATAATATCATTGTAGCAAATACATATGTTGACCCCAAATCTTTGGATCCCTTATATGCTTGGAATTTCATTTTTTGGGTAACCCCTTTTCATGGTATAGCTTCATCTGGAAACATATGCTTGACATAGGGATTTCCAAATAAGTTCTTATGTCTTGTTTAGCATTTATCATTTGCTACTTTAAACTAATTTCTCATAGCATGGTGTTAGAAATTTATTTAAAGTGGGGGCATACATGGGTATGTGTAGGATCATGATGGGCCACAAAGTGGTGATATGATGGGCATGTGTAGGGTATGTGGCTAATGACTCTTTTTTACCCAAAACTGATGAAATGAAAAGGGTTTTTAAAGGATATTCTCAAATTTCCACCAATATAAATTATTCTTTACTTTTAATTTAATAAATAATTATTATTCATTTTCTATTTGAATTACAACTAAAGTCTTGATTGATAGGCTAATTGAAAAAAATATATAGCTTTCAAACACTATCACATTTTTTGAATCCAAAATATGCATCATATTATATGCTTTGCATACTATAGGATTTAAAAAAATTAAAAAATTCATGAAGTTTTGACCAAGTTAAGGTGGCCAGACATAAGAGTTTTTATATATTTTAAAAGTTGTAATAAAAATTTCATAATTAATTATTTACTTGGAAAATAATTACAAAAAAATATGTATCACATTGGGACATGAGTCCTCTACTTATATCTAAAATCTTATAAAAAAATATTGTCATTTTATTGTGGTTAGGGTGGTTAGACAGACACTTATTTTTTAATTGCAATTTAAGTACTGCTACATTAAAATTTCAAATTTTCACCAAATAGATGTTTTTTTAAAATAAACCTAGTAGTTTAGAAACTACATTCAATTTTGTATAAATTCTATTCTTACATATTTTTGAAATAATATAGATAACTTATTCAAATTTTTACTTCAAGTTGCCTAAATTTTATTTTTCTAATTTTTTTTCCACTTAAGGTCCTATTTTTTCCATGATGTTTCATAGTGTGATCTTCTTAATTATTGTGATGTGTTTTCTTCGTGGTGGATTCATTGGGTTTGATGTCCTCCAAGAGTGTGACCTTTCTTAGCATATGACTTTCCATCTTAGTGGTGATGCTACACATTGCATTCCCTAAGTTACAAATATTTTATCCAATACTTGTCCTCTCTTGGAGACATTAGGCACGATGTTCCTTGAGAGGATACGTTACATGGAATTAGAAAAATACATTTTGACATGTCTTATCCTATTTAAATTTTTTTTCATAAGTGTTTAGGATAACATACTTTCCTAGCCTTGTGAATCTTGAAGTTACAACCCTTTTTTCATGGCTACCGAGAATAACACACTTTTCTTTCCTATGGAGCCTTGTTTGTTCATAAGTGTTATTATAATGAAACTTGTTAAGCCTTATGAAACTTGAAGTTCATATTGTGTGGTGCCTTATTAAATTTATCAGAGGTATGACTTTGGTATGGTATGGAAGCCTAATGAGATTCTATACGGTTGATTTCACTAGCCTGTGTGAGCATGCATTGTTTGTTTGCATAGTGGATAATGAGTTCTACTTATAAAAGTTTTGGGACAAATAGTTGAGTTGTGATCCACATCGAGTTATACAATCGAGGATTGATCCACCCTATTTTTCTCTTCTTACTTTATTTTAGTCTTTTACTTTGTATTATTGAGTATCTTATCATTAGTGCATACATATATATGTTTAACATAGGCATGTGTCTTGTTGTGCCTTTGTTGGTTTTTCCATGAGATCTTAGATCTTGGGGGCTTGATCATCCTCCTTGATCTTTATTTTCTTATCCTTACAATGATTGTACAATTAGACCTCTCTTGATTGTCTACTTTAGTGTGATTTTAATGCAAGGTCATCCTCTCACTAAAGTGGGGGCTAAATGAATTCGATAAAAATGTATCCCTTTACATTTTTACAATTATTTAGACCCTCATAATTAAAATCGGACTTAATAATTCCTTAATTTAGTGTTGTAAAATATATCCCTTTAAATTTTCACACTTATTTAGGTCCTCTTAATTAAATTGAGCTCAATTATTCCTTAATAATACATTTTATTCATTTACAAGCCTAATAAATTACATTTTCTAAAGACAAAACCTAACAATAATTAATGCCTAAACAAAACACTTTACCTTGATCAATGTGTGTTCTAGGAATAGGGACCTAGGACCCATTTTCCCATGGGTGAATGGGTCTTCCCTAGACCTTTGGACCTTTTTTTTTTAATTTTTTTTATAGTATTTTAACATCTCTAAATCCATATTTCAATGTTGGCTTGTGATATTTGAATTTCAAGAAATTAATGATACATATCTATAAATATAAGGCTATTTCACTAATTTTGACCTAGATTTTAAAGATAAGTTAAGAGAACTTTCAAGAGAAAAGTTGATGATCAAAAGCATTCAAGAGAAAATATATTATAGATTTATTGCAGCAATAAATATCTATTCATCATGTCAAAGTCTTCTTGCATCATGCATATTTTTGGAGCTAATATTGTGATGTAGGTTTCAAGATCAAGATTGAGCATTCAAAGCATTATTCTAGTGTTTATATCCACATCCAATTCATCCATTTCATACAATTTGCAAACTTTCTAAGATATCCATTATGAAGGTTTCTACAAGGGTTTGTTAAGTGGTAACATAGCTATGTTCATTCTTCATTTTTTATTTAATTTAATTATTTCAATTAAAGGTTTGATTACCAAAATAAGGTTTGACAAAGGAAAACCTACATTCAGCCAAAAAAAAAAAGAATCTTTTGTGCGTGTGATTGTGGTGCAGGAGCAACCTTGTGAGATCTTGCCTCCATGAGGCCATTTTAGCTCTTGAATTAGTCTAGTTGATTTCATGATTGAAATAAGGCCTAAAAGGCCACATTTATCATGTAATAGGGCCTATTTGGTTAATTTGGTGCATTTTGATACATAATGTAAAAGTTGCACAAATGGACCAAGAGCTAGCATAACAATATTTGAAAAAAAATGCAATATTTTGTAAAATAAAAGAAGGTGAAGGGTTAGGAAGTTAAGAAGTCAGTTGTAGAAATTTTATAGGCTTTGAAAAAGTAATTTTTAACCTTCAAAAACTTTGGGGTGACCCCATAATAGTGGTTTACAGTTTTTGGCCAAACTGGACACTGAAATTATTATTTTTAACTAAATATTCACATTTGGGCACCTATAGCAGCTAAACTGTGAGGAATTTGAAGATGGTGCAATCTAGAGTCTCATCAAATTTTGTTTGTAGATTCTAAAAATATTTTTTTCAAAATTTTTGGAATCAAATTGCACTTCTATTTCCATCTCCCACGAAAATAGATTTTTTTCAGAAAACAACATTCTTAAAAAGTGACGCACACCGTATAATGCATAATTTTTTTTCCATGAAGGATAAAATTCTAATTCTTTCAAATTTAGATTTTCAACTCTGATATCTAGTGCTTCCACTTTGTTAGATAGTTTTTTATTGAATATTTTTTCCTTAATCAAGTTTCAAATTCAAATGAATTACAATTCAGACACAATGCAACTGTATAACGTGTAACTTTTTTTGTATATGTCAATTTTTTTTTTTGTTGGATCAAGGACTTCAATATCTGGTGCACTGATATTTTTCAATTTTTTTTTTGATAATCTTCTATTTTTCCACATGTGAAGAACAAATAAATTCATTTTCGATGAAAAACCTATGTTTAATAAAACTTAAAAAACAAATACATAAGAAAACCAAAACATATTAAAATTATATTCATTGGATAGCTTGTTCTGAGGAATACCATAATCATTTGAAATAAATTTTAAATGAATTCATTTGATTCCCAAAATCTAAATCAAAAGTGATTTTTTATCAGCATTTTGATAGGTGTAAAGGAGATGCATTTATAGGTATGGTTTAAAACTAGAGAGGTTCTATCCAAGGGGGTTTGATCTAAGGTGATTTGATCAAACCCTCTTAAATTGGAATCCTTAAAATGGAACTTTTTAAGGCTTAAATCATTATATTTTCTAAAAATATGTGATTTCAGCTAAAATTTGTTCCTCTCAGGAATTGTAAACCACTATTATGACAATACCCTTTGAGGAAGGTTGGGAAATAAATTTGGAGCAAAAGATTTCAATAAAATACTCATATTTTCTATATTTTTCTAGCATTTTATGTGTTTTATGCCATTATATGAAAAATATTTGTGGATAAAACACTTCTTTCTCCATGGTATGTAATAGCCTTGAGAATCTACTTTAATGTTATTTTTGCCTCATGAAAAAACATTTAGTTTTGTGAAAGTTATGGAAAAATTACTCCAAGTAGCCAAAACCCTATTTTAGGGTAACAAGAGTCAAAGAAAATTGCATTTATCCTTTTTGAGAGCATGGAAAGGTCTAATTATTTGAATAGGTTTTTTTAACATTATATTTCATATTCCAAAGGATTAGAGTCATTGGTGAAGGTTTTGGGCTGAAACCAATAAGCCCTAGTTATGAAAATCATGGAAATTCTGGAAAAAAATAGTGAACAAAGGAGTCTAGGTGAGTTTTGTTCATAGTTTTAAGTCCTTCATGAGTTATTTTGGTTTTTTAAAGGTTTTTATGATTAGGTTAATCCACTTCAAGATTGGGATTGGTGTATTTTTAAGTTTTTGAGATCATTTAATGACTGTTCTAGGTAGACAGTTGTTGTAGTCATCATTGAGACAAAAGTTGAAGGTTTTTGAATTGGAGTTTGGAAAAATGTCTTGAAAAAATGTTTTAGGATGGTCTAATATGATTTTTCAAACATAATTACAATTTTTTTTAACATTATAAAAAGTTAAATGGGCTTGAGAAATTGATGTTGCTTTGTGGGTGTGGCCTAAAGGGCCTAAAGGCTAATTTAAGACAGTCCTAACCAATTGAGGAAATATGAAGGGCATAGACTATAATTGTTTGATTTTGATAAGTTGATGCTTACTAATGTGTCTTGAAGGTCATTAAGTGATGGGGAATTCTGTTTTTCAATTTTTAGTGTTTGAACCAAGTGCCTTGAAGAAGGAAAGATTGTATTTGTGAAGTGTAAACAATAATGGATGATGAGTTTGTTAAATGGAATTGAAAAGGGTGTGTCTTCTTCCTTTGGATCTACATCATAATGGTATCAGAGCCTACGAAAGATTTGGGCTAGTGAGTTTTGGTGTTTTTTTTAGGTGTTGGTTGTATTTTTGTGCAGGTTAGAAGAGCCTGGTTGCTACCATTGTGAAGGCAGAGAGAGTTGAGGAAAAGTGAGTTGTGAGACCATATAGAAGAGATGGGGATATTGAGAAGGTATTTGTAGGCAGAGGAAGAGAGAAAGAAGAAGAGACAAGAAAATTTTGATAGAGATATTTCTGAGATAAAGTAAGAGTTGAGTAGGTTGGAAAAAGAGTTCCAAGAATCCATGATGAAGATTGAATAGTTGATCAAAAAAGAGACAAGTTGGCACTTGAAGATAAAAAATAATAATTTTATGGCCTATAAGGAAGATAATCAAGAAGAGAAGAAGACAAAGGAAGATAAAAGAGGAACAAATCTTTGAAGATGAAGATGAGTTCAAAAATGAACAAGATAGATGTGTTGCAACCATTTCCAAGCATGAAGGTGATGAGAAAGAAAAGATAAAATATTATATTTTAGAGAATGAATACTTTGAGTTGGTAACAAGGATAGATGAAGTGATTATCAAGGAAGAATTAGTCTTGGAGATTTGCAAAGAGTTAAGAAAAGATGGAGCTAATTTGATCTAGTTAATGTATCATTTCTTTATAGTACTAATATTTTGGATAGTGAAAAATTTATAGATCAAGATCATGCATCTAATTGAAGACTTACATAGGAAGGTTAAAACATTTCAAGGCATAAATGAGAAAATTCACAGAGGAAGGGAAACATGGAAACTAGTTGGCATAGACCAGCTCAAAAAAAAGTGAAAATAAAAATTTCATGGCATAGAAGAGACTATATGGAGGAGCATTTACTAATCCAAGAGGACTTGGATTCCTTTTTGTTGGAGAGAATGGTGCAGGAGCTCCCTTGTGAGATCTACCCTCCATGAGGCCATTTTAGCTCTTGAATTAGTCTAGCTGATTTCATGATTGAAATAAGGCCTAAAATGTCATATTTAACATGTAATAGGGCCTATTTGGTTAATTTGGGGTATTTTTATACATAATGTAAAAGTTGCAAAAATGGACCAAAAGTTGTCATAGCAATATTTGAAAAAAAATGCAATATTTTGTAAAATAAAAGAAGGTGAAGGGTTAGGAAGTTAAGAATTTAGTTGTAGAAGTTAGATAGGCTTTTAAAAAGGAATTTGGAACCTTCACAAACTTTGAAGAAAGTTGGGAAATAAAGTTGGAGCAAAGATTCCAATAAAATACTTAGATTTTATGTATTTTTCTAGCATTTTTGTTTTTTAGGCCATTGTACAACCATTATTTGTGCACAAAACCCTTCCTCCTCCACACTATGCAATATCCCTAAGAATCTAATTTAATGCTCATTTTGTGTCATGAAAAAATATTTAGTTTTGTGAAAGTTATGGAGAAATTACTCTAAGTGGCCAAAACCCTATTTTAGGGTAACCAGAGGAAAAGGAAATTGCATTTTGTTAGAAACCAAGATCTAAAATGCAAACCAAAAAATAACCATCCATAGAAGAGAAAAACAAAAAATTAGAGAGATTGCATAAAGATGTGCAAAATATTATTATTTAGGGATTCTTAATTACAAGATATGTTTTTCTTTATAAAAGCAAAGATGCATAACCCTAATCTTATCTTGAGAAACAAGATAGCTCAACAAGATAAGGGTGAGAATAATAAACCTAGGAATTAAATATTACCTAAGTAAGGTTATTCAAGTGTAATTAAATATTAATTACACTAACACCCCCCATAAGTGTAACTTAGGGAGACTAGAAAAACATGCACCTAAACTAAGATGAATGTAAGAAAGCATGAATGGTTCCTGGCAACAAGGCCTGATCAAGTACCCAAGTACAAACTCAATAATGAGGTAGAGAAGGAAAATCCAGTGGGACAAAACCCACCTACAATGAGATGACTGCTGCAAAGAAGCACTATAAGAATACTATGGAGTAACACTAGAACCACAATCTGATAAGCAAGGAAAGATACTTCTATCTACAAGAAACCAAAAATGGAATCATAATGATGTGACAATAGACCCGATGCCACAAAACTCTAGAAAAATCACAAACTAGAACAACCCTAGAATCCATGAAGCAACAATAGATGAAATGATGACATAATCTAGAAACTGTGTATCTTGATGTTGATGCCAAACTAAGACTAAAAATATTCCATGGGAAGGAGTACCATTAAGAATCTAGAACATTAACTATAAAAACATGGCCCTCAAACTGAGAAGGATTTGAACCAATGCGGATCAAGAAACATAAACTCCCAATTGAAGTGTGAGTCAATGTGAATCTGATATGTGTCAAGCTAGAGCAAGAATGTGGCAAAAAGAAACTAAGAAACTAGATAACACATGTGAGTTGCCAAAAAATCAAGATGAAGATGAAGATCAAAGTGAAAACTACACTCTAATCAAATTATTATGCAAGAAACCCCCTTGATGGAACTTTATCTCAATTCATTTATTACAATAACCCAATGATTGTAAAAGGAGAGAATTCTAAACATGCATAAATAGAAAATAATATGATGTGGTACTGAAATGAAGTGAAAATATTCAAGTTTCACCTTTCCAACTGCCCAAACATCCAAGTAATCTCCAAAACATCCATCCATAAAAATTTGGAATAATGATCAACCTGGGACAAATACAAAAGAAAGTGCATGGAAAACAAAATAGAGATCCTCAATACCTTTTCAACACTGAAAAGAAGACGAAAATTGGAGATCCTGGCAAAACGTTATGAGCTCAGAAGCCAAAAATGAATATCTGACTTCAAACAGAAATAAATGTAGATAAAAAGAAAAATAATAAAAAATAAACAAAACCACTAGAAAGTTCACAGAACCAGCTTTCCAACGATATCTTGTTTTACCAATTTTGATACAGTATGCCCAAGTTATGCCAAAAAGAAAAAAAGTGCTCCTTTAGGGAAAATCAGGGCTAGGAGGGGACTTTGAGCACCGTATGATTACTAACATCATGCTGATGTCAGCACTTCAAGAGAAAAAAATTGATGGCATGGAGGCTATTGGGGTAAAAAAATTCCCCCTTCTGGAAAAAATTTCGCGGTTGCTAGAAATTTTTTGCCAATAATCAGAATATTCTGCGTGAACTGGAATATGCTTCTTGTCACTAGAAGTTTTGTGGTGGCAGGGGGCTAGGCTCAGGTCTGGTCCACCACAGGACCATTTTCGGGAGTTGGAGGAGCTTGTGGGGGCTGAAAGGGCTGACGACATTTGTGCTGGCACCACCAGTGGTGGTGGCGGACCGATGGCCGCTCTATGGCCGCTGGGTGGTGGGAGCCTTCAAAATTGGGAGCACCAGCACAAACATTGAAAAAAGCACTCTTTTTTTTCTGATTTTTAAGCCTCGCAATGCATGTTGGGGTGGCCGTATAGTCCCCTAGGCAATTTTTTTTCCTTTCGGACCAACTTCACCAAAATTGACAAAACAAAAGGTAATTTTAGGGTTTTTGGCCACTGTGAACGCAAAGGTGACCACCATTTTTGCTCAAACTACTCTGAAAATTTTGCTACCTTGAGAACTTTAAAAAAATATCCTAGCTTGAAACCCTCATGGATCTGGGAAACAATGGAAAAAATCTGCAAAACAAAATCCAATCCCAACTTTTTCCAGTGCCTTGAATCTAATGGTGAAGCCCGATCTGATCCAAAATGCCTCATAAATGAACTCTAGTCATGATACCCTCGAGGAATCTCGAGCAAAATTTGCAATGATTTTCTTAAAATATCTAAGAAGGGGTTGTAAATGAAGGCTTTGATACTATGTTAGAAACCAAGATCTAAAATGCAAAGTAGAAAATAACCTTCCATAGAAGAGAAAAACAAAAAAGCAGAGAGATTGCATAAAGATGCGCAAAATATTCTT
The DNA here is from genome assembly GCA_007258455.2 of Sequoia sempervirens. NCBI lineage: Eukaryota > Viridiplantae > Streptophyta > Pinopsida > Cupressales > Cupressaceae > Sequoia > Sequoia sempervirens. Next base: position 27,906,431 of record VDFB02075321.1, read on the forward strand.
TTTTAATGATTCTTAATTACAAGATATGATTTACTTTATAAAATCAAAGATGTATAACTCTAATCTTATCTTGAGCAACAAGATAGGTCAACAAGATAAGGATGAGAATAATAAACCTAGGAATTAAATATTACCTAAGTAAATTTATGCAAGTGTAATTAAATATTAATTACACTAGCACATTTATCCTTCTGGAGAGCATGAAAAGGTCTAATTTTTTGTACGTAGGTTTTCTTCTATGTAATTTTTCATATTCCAAAGGATTAGAGTCATTGGTGAAGGTTTTGGGCTGAAACCAATAAGCCCTAGTTCTAAAAATGATGGAAATTTTGGAAAAAATAGTGAACAAAGGAGTCTAGGTGAGTTTTGTTCGTGGTTTTAAGCCCATGAGTTATTTTGGTATTGTAAAGGTGTTTGGGATTAGGTGAATGCATTCCAAGATTGGGATTGGTGTATTTGTAAGTTTTTGAGATCGTTTAATGACTGTTCTGGGTAGATAGAGTTGTTGTAGTCATGATTGAGACAAAAGTTGAAGGTTTTTGAATTGGAGTTTGGAAAAAGGTATGTGCAGGATCATGATGGGCCAAAAGGTGGCAATATGATGGGTATGTGGCTAATGACTTTTTTTTCACCCAAAATTGATGAAATAAAAAGGGGTTTTAAAGAAGATTCTTAGCTTTCCACCAATATAAATTATTATTTACTTTGAATTTAATAAGTAATTATTATCCATTTTCTATTCAAATTATGACTAAAGTCCTGATTGATAGACTAATTGAAAAACATCTATAGCTTTCAAACTGTATCACCTTTTTTGAATCCAAAACATGCATCACATTCTATGCTTCACATACTATAGGATTAAAAATAGAAAAAAATGAATTTCATGAAGTTTTCACCAAGTTAAGGTGGTGAGACATATAAGGTTTTTATATTTTTTTAAAGTTAAAAAATTCACAATTAATTATTTACTTGGAAAAAAATTACAAAAAAATCTGTAGCACATTAGGACATGAGTCGTCTACTTATATCCAAAATATTATAAAAAAATATTATCATTTTATTATGGTTAGGGTGGTCAGACAGACACCTACTTCTTATTTTTTCCCTAAAATTTAAGTACTACTTCATTGCAATTTCAAATTTTCACCAAATAGATTTCTTGTTTTTTTAAACAAACTTAGTAGTTTAGAAACTACATTCAATTTTCTACAGATTCTATTCTTACATATTTTTGAAATAATATAGATAAATTTTTCAAATTTTTCTGTCAAGTTGCTTAACTCTGATTTTTCTATTTTTTTTGCCACTTAAGGGCTTATGTTTTCCATGATGATCCTGTACATACCCAGAAATGTCTTGATAATTTTTTTTAGGATGGTCTAATATGATTGTGCAAACTTAATTACAATTGTTCTTAACATTATAAAAATTTAAATGGGATTGAGAAATTGATATTGCTTTGTGGGTGTGGCCTAAAGGGCCTAAAGGTTGATTTAGGATAGTCCTAACCAATTGAGGAAATATGAAGGGAAGAGATAATAATTGTTTTATTTTTATAATTTGATGCTTACTAATGTGTCTTGAAGGTCATTGAGTGATGGGGAATTTTGTTTTGTAATTTTGAGTGTTTGAACCAAGTTCCTTCAAGAAGGAAAGACTGTCTTTGTGAAGTGTAAACAATAATGGATGATGAGTTATTAAATGGAATTTGAAAAGGTGTGTTTTTTCCTTTGGCTATGCATTGGATTGCATATTTAGGTTGAAGAAGGATTTAAGACCTTTTGAAGTTAAAGATTGGAAAAAATTTCAAAGTTGCAAAAGTTGTCGAAGTTGTCCTCAAATAAAAAAATATAACCTATAGATCTAATTTCTCATTTTCAACACTAAAACCTAGAGAAATAAAAATCTATAGATTAGTATCAGAGGCTCCATAATTTTTTAGAAAAGCCTAGGAAAAAAACTAATTCACCTATGGGTGAATGAGTCCCAATCAGCCTTTAGAAACTCACTTTTGGTGACTGGTAAACACATTTATGCCCTTCTCATATCTACCATTGCTTTTATGGTTCTTCTAATATTGAGTTTAATGTTATTGTTTCATGTGTTATATTGCATTTTAGAGTTGATTTTTCAATTTTAGCTTTTCTCCCCAAAGTATTGTTTGACCTTGACTCCCATTCTTCAAGCATAAGGAAATATAAATATTATAACATTGACTTAATTCACTCAAGGTTTGTTATTCAATTCTTTGTGGGGATCTCATTTCCTAATGAATTAGTAAGAAATAGGTCCGTCATACCCCCTTATTACCAAATTTCCATATTTGGTAGGAACCTATTTTCTACCTATTTGTTGCAAAGAGGAGAAGTTTGATGTGTGTTTTAGCAAGCCTATTTGACATAAACCTTAGATTTTAAAATTTAATTTATCACATGGATGAAAATAGAAACTAAGACAAAAACCACATATTTGAAAAATGGATACATAGAGGAGCTTGTAACTAAAAATTGGGCCTAAATTTAAATGACAAATTTGGTAACACCCTTGTCCATAAAAATGTTTTTTCAAGATCTAAAAACTCTAGAAGTTAGGTTACAACATTCTCTTTTCTTTGTGACTAGTTGTTGATGAAACTTCTAGATGTATCATATACACATGAAAAGAGGGAGAAATATTGTGCCATATAGGGTATTTTCTAAGTTAGACCACATTTTGGTGTTTCTACCACCTCATACATTAAATAATCACATGATCAAGAAGGTGTGCCCTAGGTCAAATAAAGGCCAAAATAATAATTGATTAAAACAATAAACAATATATGATAATGTTACCTTGGTGTTAAATATTTATCGAAGTGATCCACACAATGTCTTTCCACCAATGGTTATTTAATGGATACTTGAATGGCTTGAAGATCCATAATAGATTAGCCTACAAAACACAATACATTTTTGTAGCTAGCATGTAGAGGATAGCTGAATATATATTCATAATAAATGCATCATAATAACTCCATAATTTCCTTCTTCCATTTCTTATGTCCAAATAAGGATATAACCTATTTATATATGTATTATAATTGATAATTTTGATAATAGGTTGACATAGGATATTTTTAATCCTTCAAGGACCAAAACCAAATCATTAAATTTGCATTAGGCCCCCTTTAAGGATAAGGGAACTACCTTGTCTGGGTTCTTTTCCCCCAAATTTATTGAGATGCCAAGAAATTTAATGTATTTTTATGATTGATCCTTGAAATAAATAAATTATTATTATCTTTAATCTTGTAAGAAAAATAGGGTGTCAAGGTAATGTGAAATTGTTAGGGGTGACAATTTATGACACTACATTTAGTCCCTACTTTAGTGAGAGAGGATCTTATGTTCATACTCACACTAAAGGAATAAATTATTTTATCAAGTTAAGGGATGTGTATACCCCCAACTTAGGATCTCATCAATCCACAATGTTAAGAAAAATATGAAGCAAATTTATTATATGCAAGATAAGACAACATTTTTTCATACATAGAGCAATAAATGGAGTACACAAAAGATTACACAAAAAAATTATCAAAAAGAAACAATAAATACAAGGAATAGATGAAGCATACTCATGGAATACATAAGGAAAACACACAAAATAGATGAAGAAAAAACATGAAATACATGATGCAAACACGTGAAAAAAATATGAAATACACAAGGAAAACATGATCCACACATAAAGAAAACATAATTAGGTGTCCATGCAATATGTTGGGTTTCACAAGGCTAGAAAGGTATATTATGATCATTTTCTCATGAAACACATGGCTCCACTATAAATTTAGTTGGGTTATGCTAGGTGCCAAGTAAAATTTTTTCAAGTCCATAGACCAAAAATCTCTATTACACTAGATCGATGAACTTGTTTGAAAATCATGGTTCAAGGAGTGCATAGAAGTTTAACATCACAAGGGATGAATTGATAACCACACCTCTAGGCGAGTTATAAAAAACACCACCATCAAGGGTCTATATAAATATTTTTTTATTTCACAAGACATTACTAAAATGGATAGGGTGATATTTCTCCCCTTAAAATGCCAATATACTTGCTATGTTGATATTTTAAGGAAAAGAAGTGGAAAAAGGGATCCTCAAAAAGAATACACACCTCCAAAAAATAGTTTTCCTTGCCTCCCAAGTGCATAGGTGAGGAAAGCCATGCTAGAGGCTATCATTTTGTTATCATAGATGAAACTATGGTTGCATGCAAGATTGTGCTACCATGAATGACATTGAGAAAATATATGAAGCTAAAAATGCCAAACAGTTAGGAGAAACACTATAGAATAAAGAGACCATCATTTAGGAAAGGAACCACAATAAATAAATTATATTTTATTTCTCAAGTCTTGGCATTCATGGGTATGTGCAGGATCATAATGGAGAAAACAAGCCCTTAAGTGGCAAAAAATTAAGAAAAATCAGAGTTAGGAAACTTGACGTAAAAATTTGAATAAGTTATCTATATTATTTAAAAAATATGTAACAATATAGTCTGTAGTAAATTGAATTTAGTTTCTTAACTAGTTACTAGATTTAAAAAAAAATAAAAAAATCTATTTGGTGAAAATTTGAAATTTCAATGCAATAGTACTTAAATTTCAAGGAAAAAATAAGTAGGTGTCTGTCTGACCACCCTAACCACAATAAAATGATATTTTTTTCTATAATATTTTAGACATAAGTAGAAGAGTCATGTACGGATGTAATGCATATTTTTTTGTAATTTTTTTCCAAGTAAATAATTAATTATGTTATTTTTATTACACCTTTTAAAAAATATAGAAACTTGTATGTCTGACCACCTTAACTTGGTCAAAACTTAATGAAATTCAATTTTTCTTTTTTTAATCCTATAGTGTGTGAATCATAGAATGTGATACATGTTTTGGATTCAAAAAAATGTGATACTATTTGAAAGCTATAAATGTTTTTCAATTAGCCTATCAATTGGGACTTTAGTTGTAATTCAAATAGAAAATGAATAATAATTTTTTATTAAATTCAAATTAAAGCATAGTTATATTGGCGGAAAGTTGAGAATCTCCTTTAAAAACCATTTTCATTTCATCAATTTTGGATAAAAATAAAGTCACCAACCACATGCCCTAAAAATACCCATCATATTGCCACTTTTTGGCCCATCATGATCCTGCACATACCCTCATTTGGAATGACCATGCACTTGATGATATGCACAAAAAGAGTGTTTTTTATAAATTTTCTTATGTTTTGGAGGAGGAAGAGTAATCAAATGGGCTTTGAAAATCCTTGAAAAAAAAAAGCTCTTGCTCAAATAAAGGATAAGGAATTAGAGACAATAATTACTATTGTGAAGAAAATTTGGTGCTCTTACCACAAGAAGTTATAAATGCAATAGATGATGGATTATTAGATGTAGACAAAGGAGAAGGTTGGAAGCCTAAAGCCATTTTAGCAAGGTATAGTTTAGTCTTCACATGATCCTCATCTCCTTGTTCCATGTTTTAATTACATCGAATTTTAGAAAGAATTTTAAATTCATTCCTATAATGTTTTTCCAATTCTAAGGGAGAAGGAGAAATCTTGTTTAGTTTTTTATGAGAAGAATTGTTTCCTTTGCAATAATACAAATTATTTTTAGGTGTTGAAGTATTATGATTAGATGTTGTTAACACATGAGGTAAAAAAGTTAAAGAGACCCCATCACCATCATGAGATGATTTTTTTGGATGTGTTGATGTTGAAGAAGATTGAGAAAATGAAGCACATGACTCCTTAGGTTTATATTGTGATATTTTACCTTCTCCTACAAAGGAGGGTGTAAAATATAATGAACCCAAAAAATAAATAAAAAATGTATTTGAAGAGGAATCCATACTATAATCATTATTTTCTATTTGATAAGAGGAATAAAAAGATGGTGTTGAAACAACATCTGAATTTATAGGCTTTGATGGTAAGATTTTATACTCCCTAATGAAAGTAGGTGTAAAATCTAACAAACCCTGGCCAATCATCATCCAAGAATGTATTCATAGTATCATTAAAATGGAAGGTGATGGCTCTACTTTTGAAGATGGAATAAAAGTGCTAAGAGATTTGGAAATGTTATCCTTTTCTTGGGCATGTAAATAACATTATTGATATTATTTAGCCATATATATCTTTTTATTATATTCATATTTTATTGTATATTGAAGAGTATATGGGACTACCATCATGGCATGATTATATGGTCTATCTAGAAGGTTATATGAGGGGATCTATAGTGGCATGGATAGGGGTAGGTAAAGTCACAGGTCCTACCTTAATGGGTAGTGTGATTGTCCCTAACTATTGTCATAGACACATAAAATGTTACCTTAACTTAACAACACTTTACTTTACCTATCCTACTATTTAATTAAATAAATATTTATTATTTTTTTAATTTATTTATTTATTACCCTTATCCACCACCTTTAATTAAATAAATTATATATATATTTAATTAATTATATCCTTATTCCAAATCCTCTAACTAAATTAATTAATTAATTTAGGCTAGTTAATTCCCATTACCTTATCCTCTATTATTTAATTCCCTCTTATCATCAATCCTTATCTATTTAATCCTAGCCATTTATTCCATTCACATGGATCACATGTCTAATTCTTGCCTCATGTGAAAAGTGCACCCTTGACATGTATAACTAATCACTTGTCCAAATTCATTGAATATAGACACTTTCCAAAATTCAAACTAAATTTTCATCTCATCCTTTTATTTAATATTCCACGTTTTAATCCTAAGCATCCACATAAGTATGTTTCCCTAATACTAATCCTAAACCTAGACTTTATCCCTCATGTGGCACTTGTCACAAGAATACTTTAATTTGAACCCTACTTCTCATTCAATCCTAACTATCCTATTGAGAATTTTTTGAAGATGATTTTGCATTGTTGTCATTGATGTAAAAACCTTGGATCTGGAAAGTTGAGCTCTAGATGATATACAAACTTGATCTATCCTATTGTATGCTATAATGTCACACAATGTGGATATTATGCTTGATCAGGATATGGCAGTAGTTCTTTTTGGGACATTTGTTGAATTCAACTAATGTAGTATAATGAAGTCTAATATTTTGATGATGGTTGTTGTGCTCAAAGCTTACTCCTAGTAACCCTTGATATCTGAAACTTCATGTAGCATGTTTCAAGTTTTTGTATATCAAATTGTGGTTCTTCGGTTGACACTAAAATTTATGATAAATAAGATTTGGTCTTGGTTGTGGCATTCTCATTGAATCTAGAATATATTTCATGTGATCTAAAGTTTTCTATCTTTTGATAATTATGTATGACTTATTCATAGGTTCCTTGGTAACATGGTAAGAATATCTTTATGTGCATCATGTCTTTTGGGTTTGGTGCTAGTGTGCAAGTCCTTATTGAATATCTCAAGGTCGTTCCTCATGCTAATATGTTTTGTATTGATCCAATTCAAATTATATATGGTTGACTTGGAAGACTATGAATACATTGTTTCTGGCTGACCTAGAAGATTATGAAGGCATGGATTGGTATAAGAAAAGTTTTTTTCATTGATGAAAAGTGAAGAGTGGTGTATGATGTGTGTGAGCAGATTAAAAGGTGAAAAGGAAGAAGTAATCTATTTTGCAGAGTTTGTGTGAAGAAGTTGTGCAAAAGGTTCCTAATCAAATCTGTTGTAAACAAATATTGTGCTCTTAACTAGAACTGAATTCATCCATATGTAGATGCAAGTTCATCAATTCACTTTTTTCAATGAAACTATTTTGTAATTTATTGTATTAATTGGAAATTGATCCCATCGATAGTGAGCCCTTGTAAAAATCACCTTAACCAATGTTCTATAATTGAGAATGTGGACACAAAAAAAGGATGCTTCTCTTCCTTGTCCATAAAATGGAATAAAGAGAGAGAGAGATCCAATTTCACAATATCCACATTCAAGAACACCTTAGAGATCTCAATACAATGAAAAGTGCATTAGAGATATGAATATAACATATCCTTAGGGATGAGTAAAACAAAATAGGGGTTAGACACCAAGTGCAAACTTGGAAAATGAAAGATTTTTGAAAACACATTGTGATATGCAAAAAGACCTAGAAAGATGAATAGAAATGCAAGTAAAAAATAACAAGAAATTAAAACAAAAAGTGTACACCTAGAAATGTGTTGAATATTGGAATGAATACTATAAATGTTATTGATCTTGAAATTTTGACCTACTGGGACTCATTCACCATTCTGGGTGAATCAGTCCCAAATTTGGAAAATTGCATCGAAGCCTATTTTAGTCAAATGGGTATCCAAATCTATAGAAATATCTAAAAGGTACAATGAGACTCATGTGACACTAATGGAGAATTATTTGACTTTAAATTTTCTAAAAACTCAAAAGTGGAAACAAAAGCTCTCAGTTTGTTCTTTCTACTCCTCTAGGTGTCTAGATCTGAAACCCTAATTTTTGGCACTATAAGTGACCTTTTATGGATACTTTGACCTATCCAATAAGGATATGACTTCAAAAATTATACAACCCATTATTCAATGATCTCAAGACTTTAAATTTTCTATATATACAATCACACAAAGAGAGAGAAAGAGAGTGTGAGAGAGGATGTTGATTGTTAGAGCACATGGGTTTGCCTTGGTCAAACCTTGTTTAGGTAATTAAACAAAAATAATGAAATAATGCTATTATAAAATTTCCATGATGATATATCTTGAATTGATGCAATAGTGGATGAAGAATCTATTGGCACTCTCAAATTTTGCAAATTTGAGATGCCCATTTCAAAAAATTTGCCTCTAGACTTTCAAAAGTGCACTTGATGAATCTTCCTGAATGACCTATTTTGGAGGGTCTTAATTTGATGCCAGTTGATTTTCAAGAAAAATACCTTTACAAGCTCACTCATGTGTCTTATTTGAATAGGTATTTCAATTTTCAACTTCCCATGATGAATTTTTTTAGGGTTTCGAAAAGTGAAGCTGGAGGGTTTTAACATTTTTCTACTGTTTGCAAACTTTCAACTTTGCATATGTATTTTTCAAGTTCGAGCTTGCATCTTCCAACTAGTTGATCATCATACCAAAGCAATTGTTACTCTACATTCTCCATTCCAAGATGAGCTCACATGTAAGGTTTCAGAGCTTCATGAGTTGATTTTCTCTTTTTAGTAGATCAAAACCCAATGGAATTTATTCAGTTTTGCATATGTATTTTCAGAACCCTTCCTAAGAGGTCAACTTTGACCTTCATCATTTTGTGGAGATTGATGATTGAAGCTAATTCATTTTTCACACATGTTCACTGCATAAAAATGAGCTAGTGTGCCTAGTGGAAGCTCACTAGGAGTTGATTGGGTATTTTTCAATGAGGTGATTTGGTGAGTTTTAATTGGTTCAAAACAAGTTGTAGAAAGTTCAAGCAACTTTGACAGTGAATAACTTTCACCTCCTAGCTCATTTTTTTGAACCATTTGTTGCATTCAATTCTTGAGTCTAATGTATACATGCCTGCAATTTTTTAGGGCTCTAGGAGGTCATTTGACTAATTTCCCAGGCTAATTCTAGAGCTAACTTGTCTAGTTTCTCACATTTTGTAAACATGTCAGAAAGTGAATTTTAATGGAAACCTAGTTTGTGTTTCCACTCCAGATGCATTTAGAGGCTATTTTTAGTCAATTTGATCTTGAAATTTCTTTGAAAATGATTTTTTTTAGCTAGGCCACATGTGGTTTGACATGCCTTACACAATTGTGAGTTTTTGAGTGTTGCATTATAGCTTGTTTGTCGATACTTGGGTTATGAAATGCATGAATTGAAAGGAATTATTCCATCAATGGACTCTCAGCTGTTATTGTTTGTAATACCCTATGTTACTAATAATTTTTAATACTATTTGTTACTCCTATGCGTTAGTAATGGTGATTAGTTCACCAACTTGGTGTGTGAGGATGCCTCTTGTATTAGCAAATCTTATTTTCTTTTGTTTACTGGCTTCTAGGAGCGAGCCGATTTTATGGGGGGGAGGATGTAATACCCCTCCTCTTACTGTTTGGATATATTATTTTCTATGCTTTGTGACTGTGATTGTCTGTACTGTTGTTTGGTGTGTGTGGATGCATAGTTTAGTTAATTGTTGCTTGTGACATTATTAGTATGATTTATGATACTTGATGTAGTGTTTGGATTATTTTATTATGTAATGATTTCTCCTTAATGTTTTATATGTTGATGTTAATTGAATTCAATATTAAATTATGATGCAGTTGATAAGTAATCATGTTATCTTATGATAGTTTGTTTAGAATGTTATTTCATCATTGATATTGTAATTGTTAGAATAGCTTAGGTGAGAGGATAGTGTAGCACCACTTGTTTACGAGTGTCTTGCTACGCTGCAATTCCTTCTCACGATAGGATGTTTAATTATATATATATATATACATGTGCTACTTGACATTTATTTGGATGCAAGATTGTAGGAATAAGTCTCGATTCCACCTACTTAGGCAGGACAGGGCTAGCAATAAATTAACCCAACGGGTAAAATGTTGAAAAAGGGAGTAGATTTGGAAGTATCCCCGTCCCAAGTCTGTCGTCTGTTGTGAGTCGTTGTGTCATGACTGAAGTTATGTCCTTGTTGTTGTATAGTTTGATTATTGAGTAATTATTTAATTTATGGTTAGTGTTTAATTAATTAATCTTATGTTATAAAATAATTAATTAATGTTGCATTGTTATTTGATTTCATTGTAATTTAGTAAAATGTTAAATTTAAATATATTGTAATTAAAAAGTATTTAATTAATTAGAATGCAAGGAATTAAATTAAATTAATATTGTTGAAGATAATTAAATATTATCATTTTATTAATATTAAATTAGCAAATCTTGTGTAGATAATGTCTTGAGAAAATAAATTATTATTTTAATTAAAATTATAGATAAGTGTGCTTTTAAAAGCTAGAAAAAAGACCAATGAAAAAAGAGGATTTTGAGAAAAGAAAGCGGAAGAGCTTTATTGATTCTTTCCTTTTTGATTTATTATTTTTATGAGGAAATTATTGAGACATAGGGTTTTTCTTTTTGTTTGGATCTGGAAAAGAAAAGGGAAGAAAAAAGACAGTTTGAGGTTTTGTGTTTTTCCTGGGTAAAATTATTGTGGTTTTGAAGAAAAGTTATATTGGAGAAGAGAGCAGCAAGAGGGGATCGAGAGGAGGCTATAGAAGGGATTCTTCTTCAAACGAAGGACTCCAGGTTTTCTCTTTTTAAATTATTAATACTTTGTTGATCTGTAAACAAATCTGGTTGCTATGTTTTTGAAAATTGATTAAATGAAGTTATGTGATTTGAAAATTTATTCGTATGAAACCCTTGAATCTTCTGTAGGAAGTTTTAGTCAAATCATTTTGATTGAAGATTGAATTTGCATGTCAGATCTACATTGGGTTATTGAAAATTATTTTGTTATTATGTTGAAAATTCATGCCCAAATTCATTTGTGTATGATAATAAAAAAATTGTTTATTTTATTTTAAAACCCTTCGAAATTTATTCAATAAAATTTGTTTGTGAAAATTATTGGTTGGAAAGAAAATCAATTTGTGATTATGTTGAAGTTTACCTTGAAAAGAAAATTCTTTTTATTACTATTTAAATTTGTATGCCCATATCTATAATGGGTCTATTAGGTAAACAATTTATTTATATAATTTGTGTGGAATGGTCTCTGTATATATATATAAAATTTATACCTATTTCGAATTCCTAATATTGTGTATTTTAGAATTTCAAATTATATATATACTTTTCTGAATTTCAATTGAGGGTATTTCATTCCAAGTGAAATACATATAAAAATAAATAAAATACAAAAATATAAATAAATGAAATGAATTTTAAAATTATTTTTTATTTATATTGTGGGGGGTGGACGGCCGACCGTGACCGTACCGTCTACAGCCCCAGTGGTTGTAGTATGCAGTCACCACTGGCTGTGCCCAATAACCATACCGTCCACAGCCCCGATGGCTGCAGTATGCAGTCACCACTGACTAGGCACAGCAGCCGAGGCTATTGGGCACAACCAATGGGGGCTGCGTACCCCCATGGCCCACAGTACAATGTACTGTGGGAGATGGCTTCTATTTGGCCCTTTAAAATTTAATCTGTTTGTTTTTTTTTAATTATTTTTTATATGTTATTTAAAATTTGTTTTATATTTTATATATATATATATATGTATACATATTTATATATCAGGTTAATTTTTATAATATGATTTAAAAATAGGATTTTAATATATGTTTTTTAATATGATTTAAAAGTGGGATTTAAATATATGTGTTTTTAGTTTATTTTATTTATATATATATTTATATGTATATATGTGTGATGGGATTGTAATTTTATTATAATAACTATTTTTTTCTTCAAGTTATAATATTAAAGTGTAATTGTAAAAATTAGGAATAAGCTATGAGATTATAATTAAGTTGAGTAGTGCAACATTTTAGTGTAATTGTGTGTAGTATAAATAAATTGTGCTTTGAATGTGATCGAATATTCTTGAGTTGTTGAACTATTTATTTGATGAAATTTGTTATTCATTGTAAATTGTTTTATGGCATTGTTTATGTATCAGTTACTCTCGAGTTTATTCATTTTATTTAATTTTATTTTCTTTAATTTGGGTTTAGGTCATGTTGAAAACCCTAGAGTTAACTTTTCTATTTATAGGAATCTAAGATGTGTTTAGGACTTCTAGAGGTGGGTTATTGATGTTAGTTGTGATTTCGTATTTTGATGCTTGGTCTATGTTTTGACCATTGTTATGATTTAGTTTGCTCTTGGATTGTACCATTTGTGGTTATGTTTCATATGATTGTGGGCGAGATGGTTAATCCTTGCAGATGAACTATTTGATTGGTTCAGTATTTCTTGTGGTACAATCCTATTGAGTTGGTTATTTTTGTGCTTGAGTGTTTAGAGAGAGTGGCTCTAGTGGGGGCCAATGCACAAAGGGGCTATCAGGGTAACCCACATAGAGTTAGTTTAATTAGTGATAACCTAAGTAATAAACCATAGGTGGGGATTAAGCATTAACAAGATAATTATGATGCCTTGTCCATCTGTTAGTGCTATCACAGACTAAAGGGGATCGAGAAGGCCATGGTTGGCAAGATCATTGCATTGTCTTCATGAAAGATTAATGATTCCGCATGAGTAACCCTATGGAGCGGTGCCTTGAGATAGGCTATCAGGAGAACCATAGATGGAGGTGGCACCTTAACTTGGTTGTCTAGAGAATCCATGTAGAGATGGAGGCGGCACCTTGTGATAGGATGTCTGGATAATTCATGTTAATCCATGTGATGACACTCTCCTCTAATATTTTGTTTGTGTTTTTTTACTGAAGTCCTCTGGAAGTGGGTATGTGTAGGATCATCATGCAAAATATAGGCCCTTAAGTGGCAAAAAATTCAAAAAAATCAGTGTTAGGAAACTTGACGTAAATATTTGAATAAGTTATCTATATTATTTCAAAAATATGTAAGAATAGAATTTGTAGAAAATTGAATGTAGTTTCTAAAATACTAGGTTTATTTAAAAATAAATAAAATCTATTTGGTGAAAATTTGAAATTTCAATGCAGTAGTACTTAAATTTCAAGGAAAAATAAGTAGGTGTGCTGACCACCCTAACCATAATAAAATGATAATTTTTTTTGTAAGATTTTATATATAAGTAGAGGACTCCTGGATGTGATGCATATTTTTTTATAATTTTTTTCCAAGTAAATAATTAGCTATGAATTTTTTATTACAACTTTTAGAAAATATAAAAACTCATCTGTCTAACAACCTTAACTTGGTCAAAACTTCATGAAATTTAATTTTTCTTTTTTTAATCCTATAGTATGTGAAGCATAGAATGTGACGTATGTTTCGGATTCAAAAAATATGATACTGTTTGAAAGTTATAGATGTTTTTCAATCAGCCTATCGATTAGGACTTTAGTCATAATTCTAATAGAAAATGAATAAGAATTATTTATTAAATTCAAATTTAATCATAATTTATATTTTTGGAAACCTGAGAATCTCCTCTAAAAACCCTTTTGGTTTCATTAATTTTGGGTGAAAAAAAAGTTGTCAGCCACGTACCCTACAAATACCCATAATATTTCCACTTTTTGGTGCACCATGATCCTGCACATACCCAAGTGATTTATCAATTTGTCTTTGGTTATTGTTGGAAGTAGTCTTTGATATTATGTCTTGAGTTTCATTGATGTTGTGTTTGCGACTAGTTGTAATTTTGGAAAGTGGTTTATTGCTTGTTCAGAAGTGGTTTGTTGTTATGCCTTTTGGTTTTATCGTTGCTTGGTTTCCTTGTGGTCTTTGATGTTAAGTTGTCTATTTGGAGTTAGTCTTTGTTATTGTTAGACATGATTGGTCGGGGATCCTTCCTTGTCTACTCCCAGCACGGGGGTGGTTGGGTGGAACATGCTTCGCACCCCATTGGATTCCCTTTTAGTTGCGGATGTATCTTTCATTACAGGGTTTGGCAGGTGCTGTTGATCTAGTGTTCCTTGTACCAGATGTATGTTTATATCTCTGATGTAATGTTTTCATTGATGTATCATTTCCCACGTGTGTTGGGATGACCTCGATGTAATTTTTATATGTGGTTATTAAGATGTAATTTTAGATAGTTGTATTGTATTATCATATTGATGTAATGTTTGTTCAGAGCATGTAATCATTCAGGAACGATCGTTTGTAATAGTTGTTTATGTTGTGTTAGATCTATGGAAATATAAATGCTTCATATCTTTATTGTTTCATTCATTTTCATATGTATATATGTTATTAATATGGATATATTTAATGGATATTTTAAATGATGATATGAGAATGAATGGATTTATGTAATTGTTTAATTATGGTTTAATCTATTATTGTTGTTATGGGTTAGTATAGTAATGTCACCTCATGTACCCCAATGGAATTTTTCATGCAACTTAATACATTGTTATATTGGAATACTTAAATACAATCTTATGTTCTAAAAAAAAAAAAATTCCGTTGTTATTAGTTCCTTTGGGGTGTGCATGGCGGGGCGTTACATTGTTATTAGTTTCTTCATTTGACTCAAAGGAGATAGTGATGCCCACCTGAGTTACTATGGGACAATGTCACACCACTGTACAACCATGCTTAGTTGTTTAAATGACTACATGAGTCTAATAAAATAAATCACCCATGTAGGTTAATATTGTTCTCATTGTATTTTTATGTGGATTTCAGAGCTTCAAAAGAAAATAAACCTGAAATAAAAATGTGTTCCTTGGAGAGCATCAGGGCTATTGCAAACATAAGGAAACACAATGGACAACAAACTTATGCTTACCATCACAAGGGGCTTAGGGATTGGAAATGGAAGACTAGATCACTAGAATGGATTATCGAATAGAGCAAGAGGAATTGATAGTTGGGACTTTAGTTGGAGATCTTTTGTAATCAATGGTTCCTCTAGATGCTTAAACAAAGTGGGAATTTCCTATCAAGGTCATGGTAAATACTTTGCTACTTTGGGAGGACCAATAATCTTGGAAGGTTTGGGTCATCCCACAATAATGGGTTACACTTTTTGGACAAACTTGACATTGAAATCAACATTTTCAAAGAAAACTTCACTTTCTGACAATTATAGTAGGTAAACTATTAGGAATTTGGAAATGATGTAAACAAGTGATTTCTGAGATTTTTTCTCTAGATTTTAAATGTATTTTATTTTTAAAAAATTGAAATTAAATTGTAATTTTTTTGCGTCTCCCTTGATAACTAGTTTTTAATAGTAAACAACATTTTAAAAAGTGGTGTGTACTTCGGCTTGGATAAATTTTTGTCTACAACTTGGATAAAACTCTCATTTTTTTGAATTTAGGTTGGTACCACAATTATCTAGGGATTTCATTTTGTTTCATATCATTTTGTTGAATATTTTTCTTTTAATTAAGTTTTGAAGTCAAAAAATTTATAATTTAGACATAGGTGCACTTCGGGTTGCATAACTTTTTTGGTATGCATTGAAATTCAATTTTTCTATTTTTTGTTAGAACAACGACATCAATACCTAGTGGATATATTTTTTTTTAAAAAAAATTCCTCAAATTTACTATTTTTCCACAATGACTTTTCATCGAACTTGACATTCAGTGAAAAACCAATGTATAGTAAAACTAAAAAGTAAAATATAAAATAAAAATAAAATATATTAAATTTATAGTTGTTGGAAAGCACGTTTCGATCACTACAATCATCCAACTTGGTTTATCAAGTTGACTCCATTTGTACCTCCTTCCCAAGCTTCGATAGTCAAAAGAATGCATAAATTTTGAAATGGTGGAGGGGAAGGTGAAAAAAGGGGGTTCATTTGAACCCCCCTTATATGGTGCAAAAGGGGGTTCATTAGAAGGGAGGGGGGTTCATTAGAATGGGGGAGGGTTCATTAGAAGGGAGGTGGTTCATTCGAACCCCCTTCATTAGAAGGGGTAAACCATTTTAAAATTTTTGATGAGCATTTCTAATTATTCTTCATTCAAAAAATTATAACCCACTATTGTGGGTTTACCCATTTATAGCAACTCAAAATTTGGGAAAGAGAGTCTAGGACATTGCATTCTTGTTTGGAAACCTAAGAATTTTATGGATGCAACTATGGATTGGATGCCAAGTTGTGCAAAAGTAGTAGTTTCTTGTAACATAAGAAAACATAAAAAAATTCCTTCTATAGTTTTCTTTGAGAAAAATGGACTTGAGAGAAGCTCATTTTATTTATATGGGCTGATAGAAGCCAAAATTGAGATGTTCACAAGGAATTGGAACTCAGAACTACTAAATGCATTGGTGAGATATGAAGTGTGGTCTTGCATTCAAGTTTGGAGTTTCAATAACTATCACTGGTATCTTAAGCAAGAGTGGAGGTAAATGAGATAGAAAACAAGCAAAGGGAAAGTCCCACGACCTGTACGCTACAATATGGGATGTTATCATTAAAATGTGGTCTCAATAAAATGCCATAAGCAACAAAATATGCACAAAATGGACTTGTGCTAAGGTCTAAGAGAAATTCAAATAAAACATAGTTCTAAACACCAACAATAAATAGGAAGTTGCGCACGAAGATTGTAGAGTCGGTTTAAATGATTTGTTGAAATGGATTTTGAATATTTCAAGAAAATACATAATATAATAGATGCATTCCTAGCAAAGCACAAAGTGGAATTTTCAAAAACTTTAAAAAACCTTCAAGCAAATGCATTTAGGGATGGTTTGGGCTTCAAGATGAGAAGAACACAACCATGAGAAGAACACATCCATGAGAGGGGTGCCATCATTATTGCACAACATGTTTTGTTGACAATCCAAAAGGAACTTTCAAGAAAATGCGCTAAAACTAAAAGCCACACACCAAAGGAAGGGTCCACACACTTGCAGGAAAATGCAGGAGTGCTGAAAAAACAAAATGAAGAGTTGAAAATTCTCGAGAAACTCAAAATTAAATGCTTTTGCAAAGGAGAATGTCTCATTGAACAACATATTGGCATAGTGAATTTTTTGAAATGGCCTCTGAGATCACCAAAGGAAGTAGCCATTGCGCACTTGGAGGATGCCATCATTCTGTAATGAACTCTAAATCAAACAAAGGGTATCAAAATAAAATGAAGGAGGCTTGAGATTTGATGTAGAGTGTTTGTTGAAAAGTCTTCACAGGCTGGAATATGTTTGATAGCCATGAATGGAGGAAGTTGCATAAGGTACGAAGAAGAAATTTAGGGAAAACAATAGAGAAAAAGGAATATTAGTGACCATGAATGAATGCTGGATGCAACAAGATCCTATCTGTTGCCCGCCAGTTTGCACCTCCAAGATGCACACTGCTTAAAACCCATGAAACAAAAAAAATGTGACACATGGATAGTGTGGGGCCCCAGGAAAACCTCTGTGCATGGGTAAAGAAATCAAGTATCTTGTTGATAAATTTTAATGTTTCATTTTATTTTATCAAAATAAAAAACATTAAAAAATAAATTTTCCCAATGATAATATTTTTCCCTGCTAGCTCACAAATTTTTTTTGCTTGTTCATTATTTCCCACAGGGTTGGTGAGAAGGAGAAAAAGTGGTGGGCCCGTAGCATTTGAAATGACAAAAAAATTAGGATTAAAATATTGCTTGAGGAATAAATGTAAAATGGGGTGAGTGATTTTTTAAAATCTTTTGTCTGCTTTTGATTATTTTGAAATGTTTCAAAATTAAAATAATGGGTAACTATTTTAATGAGTGAATGCATAGATGAAAGCTATAGATATAAAGGTGAAAATTATAACATGGGAAAAGTGAATAATATATTCACTTAGATGTTGCTGAAAATATGCATAATGTGCATGGAGGGATAATAAATATAGTGAATAAAATGTTCATTATGTAGAGTATTTTATTCACTAGAAGTGAATAAAGTAAAATGTGGGTGTAGTAAATAAAAGTGGATTTATTCACTTTATAAAAAAAGAATATTTTATTCACTAAAAGTGGAATAAAATAATGTGCAACAAAGCAAAGAATAAAAAAGGGATTTTCATGGGAAAAGGTTGAGATAAGAGGTATTTTCATTTAGTTGCTGGTAAATGATGAAATTCATCACATGGGTAGATTTTCATTTGCAGAACAACTTGAGCAAAGGAAGAATTGGATACAAAGAAGAAAGATGAGAGGCTTTACAAATTTGTGATCAACAAGAGAGAGACTTCCATATGGCATCTCTGGATTAGCTTTAGGGCTTCTTCTGGATCCTTCTCTTCTTCTATTTCTTATCTTTTCTTCTAATTTTTTGTGAGATTTTGAGGTTTTGAATTGGGCTAGGTAGATAGAGAATTGTTAAGTCTGAGTCATTTTTTGAGTTTGTAAAGCTATAATTTATGATTTCATGAGAAAATGTTATCTAGTTTGTGCAAATAAATCATGAAAGTCATGGATATCTTCAAATTTTATCTATATTTGTATATTTTCATGCATTTAAATTCAATAATACCAAATATCTTTGAGTTTGGCATTTCAAGTCTCTAAGATTTTTTTATCTATTCATTGTTTTGTTTCAATGAAATGGTTAAAAATGCTTTGAGCAAATAAATACAATTGAAGTGTGTAGGTTAGATTTGATAAGCAGAATTTGATAGATAACAAAAGAGAATTTGTTGATGCAATGCATTAACTATTTAAATCCACTGGATGAATTTAATTTTTTGATGAATTCTTTTATGTGTTTGACTCCATGGCCCAAAATTAGGTATTGATTTATCTTGCAGCTTAGTGCATCTCAGAAACACTTTATAAATTCAAAATTATTTTAATCCCTATTGTTTGGTGTTGATTCCTACTTCGCAATTGTTGATTAAGTGTTGTACTTCACAATTGTGGATTAAGTGTTGATATACCTAGAATTTAGCCAAATTTGAAGTTTTCAATACTTTATTGGTGTATTTGCACTGGGACTTATCTGCTATAAAAAGCAATGTTAGTGTGTATGAGTGAATTAAGTTTTGGGCATTGTATAGGTTGACCCATCTTGGTTCTATAGAGCTTGAAGTGCAAAAGATCTCAATCTTTGACTGAATCTTTTTAGCTGGCCAAATCAACCTTTGAATCTAAGCATAAGACATTAGCTAAGTCTTTAGGATTCAATTGTTTTGTTTATATTTAGAACACCGACAAAATATTTCATTTAATACCTTAAAAATGATCTTGTGAAGCCTTAAAATTCTTAACCCTATCTTTCTTTATTTGAGATGGATAATGAATGATGAATTAGGGTTTAGAAGCTTTTTTATATAGGCAATCCTCTCAAATTATCATTAATTTGATCCTCAAGGCCGACATTAATAAAAACTAAACTTAAAACCTGTTTTTTCCTTCTCAAACCTCAAAAATAGCTCAAATGGGACTCATCACTATCTTGAGTGAATGGGTCCCACATGGGCTCTTTTCTAGCTCAAATGTCAGGGAATGAAGAGATTAGGCTTTTATGTTGATTTTGTCAGGTCTTTCATCAAAATGAGCCCCATGATGTGTAATATATGGTCATAGGGGCCTATTAATGATGATGTAAAGTGTAATTAGGGCCAAGGACACAAACTTCAATGTGAAAGTGTGATTAAATACACTTCTCAACATTAAAATGAGGTCCACATAGCCCAGAAAAGTGCAACATTCAATGTTAATGTGTAAAACACATTACAACACTAGATTAAAACTAAGTATAATTCACAAGTGTTCTAGATTAATGTGAGAATACAATTAAATATATTTAATAATATTAAATTAAGGGAAAATAGGTTCATTAGACTTAAATGCTTAATAAAAGTATAGAAAAGTGTGAAAGTCATTTACAAAACCCTTACAAGGAATGCATTTTACTCAGTTTACAATGGCCCAAAACCTAATGTGAATGTGTTATCCACATTACAACAATAAATCATGGAGAAATTAAGAAAAAATCACAAGGAGGGCCAAAATGAGACATAAAAAGTAGAAGGGTTGCTTTTTTAGTGTCCAAAGAGAATTAGCATTCTTTGTGGTTTTACCCTTCTTGGGTTTCCACGCAAATCTAGTGTTCATTGTGCATGGTGTTGTTATGTGCTTTCATGTTCTTATCTGTTAGATGTTTGTCTGATTAATTTAAGTTTTCTATAGTTTAATTAAAGTTAAAAAATTGTTTTGGGATAGTTGATTCACCCCCCATCTTAGTTATTTGTACTATTCAACAATTGGTATTAGAGCTTGGTCCCTTGGAGATAGAGCTTAACCACTTAAGGGATATTTTGGCAGTTTGAATAGGTGGAAGGAGCTTATTCATTTGAGGAAGAATTGAAGATAATGCTAGATGATATGGAATGCATTGAATCTAAAAATGAATAATTGAATGAAAATCTTGAGGAAAACACTTGTATCGCAAAGCTAAGGGAGAAAATTGAGAAGTTTAAAGAAAGACACAAAGAGGTTAGCTAGGAATTAAAGGAGTCAAAGGAAAGCACTATGGATTTAAAGTAGGAAATAGAATAATGGAAGAAGACTGAAGAAATTTTCAAAAATACCATAAAACATAACTTAGAAGAAAATGAGAAGTTAGATCAAGAATTAAGAAGGCTGAAAAAAGAAGCAAGAGTACATGAAAGTAGCATAATTTTGGATCAAATTTTGTCCATATAGAAATGTCACAAGGACAAGGGAGGACTTGGCTTCTTTGGTGAAAAATCAAATCAAGATATTAAGGATGAAGACAAAGCAGTTGAAGTTGAAGAAAAATATGGTGTAACAAGCAATGTCCAAAACTCTAGAAAACCTAAAAGACCTTTGATCAGGCAACCAAATTTTCAAAGATACCTATCATTTAATGGATATTATTTTCTATGCAATAATTTTGGACATAAGGCTGCAAAATGTAGAAGAAATATGGAACCAAGTATTCAATGCTTTAACTATCACAATTTTGGTCACAAAGCAAGTCATTGCAAAAGTCAGATATCTAATCCAGCTAGAAGGAATGGAAAGAACAATCTCTTTCATGGAAATCTCTATTCATGTCATGGTTATGATCGCAAAGCTAATTAGTGCAAACCTTGAGTTCACTTGGTCAAGTTAGAACAAAGATGTTTCAAGTGTAATCAACTTGGACATTATGCTAACACATGCAAATATGTTCGGAAAAGCTTGAGAACAAAAAGAAGGTTACAAAATCAAGTGAATCTAAGAAGAAGACTGTCATAGTGTGGAAGAAAAGGGAAATGAGTGTAGAGAACTCTTCTATGGAGCCAAATCCCAATACAAGCCATCATGGAAACTAAGTCAACTGCCTTGGATCAAGGGGAGTTTTGCATTGCATATCCTACTAGTTCCCCCTCTCCAAAGTAATTTTGATGTGATTTTCAACATGATTAAGTTTGATTCGGTTGATAATATATGATGAAGCTTAATCTAGTTGATTTAAAAGTGAAGTACAATTTCTAGCATCAATAATGTGTTTTTTTGGTGGCAAAATAATTATGAGTAATTAATAATAAAAGGTAGGAGTTTTCAAAATCATTTTGCAAGTTTGCAAAGAAGAAGGAGAAAAAAAGGGGGTTTCATTGAGTGATAAAGAATTTGAAGAAGATAAGCACGACGATGGAATTTGTCAATAGAGGATCAAGAGGAAATATTTCACTAAAGTTGAAGGGAGTCGAGTTGGATGAGTTTGATCATCAAAAGATGAAGGAAATGGAATAGAGTTGAAGACAGATGAATTAAAAAACTTAAAAAACTCTGGGTATGGAATTGTGGGGAGAATTTCCTTGATTTACAGACAAAGAATCTATCTTGTTCTTGTTGAATCGATTCAAGGATGGTAGCATTATTTTAGACAAACCATATCTGATCATGAAGGAATCCATTGAATCTATTACTGGTTTTTGTAGTGTTGGTGACCTCCCTAGAAAGAAAATAGCGAAATATAAAGTTACGGATGAACTTATTAGTATCAACAAAGACTCCTAGGATCTACTGATAAATACCATTGTCAATCCTATAGTAAGGTATGTTGTTTACAACATCTCTTATAAAATATATTTTAGAAATCATGAAGGTTATACTTTGGCTATTTTTGTATAGCTTGCACATGGGTATGTGCAAGATCATCATGGAAAAAATAGGCCCTTAAGTGGTGAAAAATTTAGAAAAATAAGAGTTAGGAAACTTGACCTAAAAATTTAAATAAGTTATCTATATTGTTTCAAAAATATGTAAGAATGGAATCTATAGCAAATTGAATGTAGTTTCTAAACTACTAGCTTTATTTTTTTTTTTAAATCTATTTGGTGAAATTTTGAAATTTCAATGCAATAGTACTTAAATTTTAGGGGAAAAATAAGAAGTGTCTGTCTAACCACCTTAACCACAATAAAATGATAATTTTTTTTTTAATATTTTAGATATAAATAGATGACTCATGTCCCGATGTGATGCAGATTTTTTTATAATTTCTTTCCTAATAAATAATTAATTATGAATTTTTTATTACAACTTTTAAAAAATATAAAAACTCTTATGTCTGACCATCTTAACTTGGTCAAAACTTCATGAAATTCAAATTTTTTTATAATATTATATTATGCAAAGCATAGAATGTGACACATGTTTTAGATTCAAAAACCATGATACCATTTGAAAGCTATAGTTGTTTTTCAATTAGCCTATCAATTAGGACTTTAGTCATAATTAAAATACAAAATGAATAATAATCATTAATTAAATTCAAAGTAAAGCATAATTTATATTGGTGGAAAGCTTAGAATCTCCTTTAGAAAACCTTTTCGTTTAATCAATTTTGGGTAAAAAAAGTTGTCAGCCATATACCCTACACATACCCATTATATCACCACTTTTTGGCCCATCATGATCTTTCACATACCCACACATAATGGTGAAGGAAAACAAGTAGTTTGATTTGTGTAGCCTAATAATGGAAAACCTAATTGTGAATGCAAGAATGTCTTTGGTTGAGAGTTACCCTTTTTAGTTTGGGTCTCTGCTCATATGTTTGGTATTTTACTTTTTGAGTTCACTACCACAAAAGGAGAATGTTAAGTGAAATTCTGACATCCCTATTAGAAAGAAAGTTTACAAGTATTTGGAATGTATAGAAGATAAAGCAAGTGCTTGCAAAGTCTATTTCTTGACCTTGCAAATGAATTTGTGCTCTAATGTGATAATGTCAAGTCATTTTAAGGAGGGTTCATCCTATGATAAGGAGTTGGAAGTTGTTATTGGTGGTTAACCTTTGGAACCTAAAAAGAGGAAAGTTAGCACAAAAAATTTCATCACTATCTTAGAAGAAAAGGAGAATGAAGAAGAGTCTTTGCCTAGATCTGATTTTGTCGATCCAAATGGTATTCGTTCAATCTTAGATGAAGGTGAAATGAAGAACTTTGGTGAAATTTTGTTTTCTAGCTCTCTAATCAAAAGGCTTAAAATTGATGATGCTTTGGTTGATTATCTACTAAAAAATGTTATTACTATTTTAGATGTTTTTGACTTGTTTCTAGATAGTCTAGTAGAAGTTGTTGAAGAAAGAACGTTTTTGGAAGGACATAGAAGACATAAGTTAAAAGCCATGATTGAGATAAGGTGTGTCAAAGCTAAGCAAAAGTTATCCAAACACATTGGTGAGACAAGAGAATGCATTAAGGATATGTCTGACATCTACAGGTATTGTCTTTGGTGGCCTGCTACTATTTATAATTTTAGAATCAGAATTGAAGCTATTGAATCTGAGATGAATAATATTAGAAAGATTTTTGATTTCTTCAAAGAAAAAGATGAAAAATTAAGGATAAGAGTTGTTGAGTTGCAATAAGAGTTATTGATTGTTCAAAGATAGAGGGAAGAGTTCATTAGAAATTTTTGGTTGGTCAAAGAAATTATTGAGGTCCTATTAGATCATCTCTCTAGGATACTTTCCGATGTAGAAGATTGTGAACGATAGTGCCTGTCTTAGGACTAGTCATCCTCATTAATGTTGTTGACTATAATGGATACTATGATATCCAAATGTCTAACCTATTCTAAGAAATTAAAATGCAATGGAAAAACATAAAGAAACACCTCAAGATTAGCCTAAGAAATTTGTAAGTGCAAAGAGAAAAGTGTTAAATGATGACAAATAGATGTACCTCCCTTTTGCAGCTAAAACTCCTTGGTTGACCCTTGATTTTGATGTGCTTTGTATGCTCCTTGATGGATCTTGATGTGGCTAAATGAAAGATTTGACTATGTGCTTGAATGCAAATGTAAATGGATGAAATTGATGGCTAGATGGGTGCACAAAATTGTAGCATTTAGTTGCAAATGGCTAAGTCTCTCCAAAATGCCTTAGAGGATGGGGTATTTATAGAGAAACTTGAATTCTCTTGAAATTCAATGGTTGGGATTTTTCCAACAAGGCTAAGATGAAGGGCTAAGGTGAGTTGAGGACTAACAAGCCCTCACATTTTGACATGTGGAATATGAGATGGCTAAGGGTGAGATGATGTGTAGGTAATGTGGAAGGGAGGTACATGATGTGGAGGAAGGACAAGTACCTTCTAAGTACCTCGGGGAGTGAAAAGATTTCCTTAAAAAGGAAAATCTTGTCTCCAAGTGAGAGTGAAAATGACACTTGAATTTTGGAATTTCTCAAAAATCTCCATGGGAAAAGAGAAAGTGGTTGGAGAAATAAATGTGAATTAAAAATTCACATTCATAGGAGAATCTAATGGATAAGAGAGGGTCTCCAAAAAGGTGGGAATTGGTCACATGTGCATGAGGTGACATGTCAAATATTCTAGAAGCCTTGGAAAGATAAAATGTGAATTAAAAATTCGCATGGGGAGGAGAGAGACCTAGGATGAATAAAAATGAATTAAAATTTCACAAAGGAAAGAGGGTCAATGCCTAGAAAGGAAAATGGAAAGATTGACTAAAAAGTGGTGCTAAAAGTGGCTAATGACTTTGATTAAAGTTGTGCAAATACTTGATTATGATAATCAATGGAAGATTAGTGACAAGTGGCAAATGTAGGAGGATGTGGCATTAATCCTTGATTAAGAGGATGCACATCCTAATTATGAATTAATTGAATTAATCCAAATTAGAGATGGATTATGGAGGATGTGACAAGGAGAGAGAAAATAAGAATTTTAAATTGATTTTAATTCAAAGAGATTAAAATGACTAAATTAAATAAATTGGTGTATTTATTTAATCTAGAGAGGAGAAAGGTACCAGAAAAAGTGTTTAATTGTTAAATTAAATACTTTAAGAATCTTATGTGGGAAGTGTAATATTAATTAAATAAATTAATATTGACCGAATTGATGAATAAAGAGGTAAATTTGATCATATGGGAGTGATCAAATTTGGGTGTTTACATTTTTCCCCTCTTTGAAATTTTGTAAGAATAACAATGTTTCAAAGAAAAATAAAATCTCGGTGATGAAGAAAGTGGTAGGGATTGATGCCACAGCCTGAAAGAGGTTGAATGGGTTGTCCAAGTGTAGGGAAAAGGGAGAGGGATGCCCCAATGCCTACCTCAAATGGATGCAAGGAAATGATAGGGTATGCCTCCTCGAGAGGGAGGTTGGGGAAGAAATAAGGGGGGCCCAAAAAACTTCTCGATAGAAAGAAATGAAAGATAGCATTGGATAGAGAATGAAAAACTAAGCAAGTTTGAATTTTTAATGGAGTCGATTGGACGTACGGTTTGCAAATGGTGGCTCTGGGAAAGAAGGGGATTAGTTGGGAGAAAAAAAAGTTAAATAAAAGGTAAAAAATACCTTTTATTTTAAAAAAGGGGGGAATGGAAGGGTTAAAAGGTAATTGGAAGAATTACCTTGTCTCATTGTTACTGTAGCAATTTAGGAAAAAGTAAAGAAGGGGGAGAGAAAACAGAGCAACAATGTCGCAGGATTATGATATGGAGATCATTCACTGAGTAATGAGGTGTAGAGATATGGACCCACTTCGCAGTGCCTCGCAAGGTGAGTAATAAAACATGTGCTATGTATTTTAAACATTTAGCATGTTTTTAAGATAGTGAAGGAAAATGTAAAATGTGGGTTTTGCGAGTGGGGTGGAATAGAAAAATGGGTAGTTTAGGTAGAGGGAAGGGGTAGATTAGGGGGGAAAAAAAGAGGGCGGGCTACGACATAGAGGGGCGGATCAACCCTAAGTTGGGGCGAGCTCACCCCGGGCTTGGGCTGGCTCACCTCGGCAGGGGGTGGACTCACCTTGGGATAGGGTGGGCTTTCCCCCACAGAGGGGCAGACTCACCCTCGTAGGGGGCAGAGTTACCCTGGGCAAGGGAAAAGTCGCTCCTATAAGGGGGGCCAGTCGCCCTGCCCCAGGATGGACATGCCTTGGTAGTAGGGCGGGCTCACCCTTGTGGGGGGTGAAGTCTCCCCGGGCCTGGGTGGACTCATCCCCACAAGGGGGTAGAGTCACCCTAGGTTGGGGTGTACACACCCCAACAGCAAGGCGAGCTCACCCCCGCAGGGGGCAGAGTCACCCCTGTCAAGGGCAAACTCATCCCTACAGGGGGCCCGCTTGCACCAGGCTAGGGTGGACTCAACCCGTTTGTAGGGCGGGCTCACCTTGGGAGGGAGTGGAGCCTCCCTGAGCCGAGGTGAGTTCAACTCAATAGGGAGGGTAGAGTCACCCCAAGCTGGGGTAGATCCATCCGAATGTGGGGTAAGTGTGCCCCAAAAGGAACCAGGAGGAAGGTGGACTAGGGAGAGAAGAAAAACAAGCCTGCCCCAATGAGGGAAAGATAAGGATAAAAAGAGAGAAAAGAAAAGTAAAGTGGTAAGTAAAAGATGTCCTGGGGCTAGGAAGATTATGTACTAATAAATAGGTGGTGTGGATGTAGGGTTTTAGGCAGGTATGAATGCATGATCGATAGTTAGAGGTACTAATAGCGACTGTAGCAATGATAACTGGCATTGATCATGCAACTTTAGTTCATGTGAGTTTATAACATTTTTTAGAGGTTCCCATGATGAGGGAACATCGAGTGATGCTGACAGCCTTGATAGAGAGATGAAGTTCAGAGACATAGACATTTCGTCTACCGACGGGGGAGATGACAGTGACACTGGAGGATGTATGGTGCATATTGCAGCTGTCGATAGTAGGGATATTGCTTAGTGATGTGGTGTTGAGAGGGGTTGAGTTAGATCATACTATGACAGTGTTATTTGGACATGTCGACCTGCCTCTTCAGGGTTAGTAGTTCGATCTAGATAGATGCTTGACAGTGAGATTACCACCTTTTCCTTTATTTCTAGGTGAGTTGATTAGTGGGATATTGTTACCAGATCATAGCAGGCATTATTAGAGTTTGAGGTTTATGGAGGTGATTCGACACATTGTTGAGTGGTGTGAGGGATAGATCACGTCAGGTACCTATGTCCTAGCCTAATTGTACACGGATATGCATATGATTTGCTATCAAGATACAATGATTTTGACACACATGACCCTTCTATAGGTGTGGCTATGGGAGCATATTATGGTGATGAGACTGATTGTTGTTAGGAATGGAGATATGGATGATAGAGAGTTGGTGGCATGGGGGTATGGAGATGTGAGGGGTTGGATTTTGTGGCATAGGAGGTTAGGATATATGGAGGGATGAGGAGGATGATGGATGATTTGGAGGGAGACATAGTATGGTGACCTTATATGTATCGACACATTAGGGGATGGAGGGAGCAGACTAAGAGACAGAGAGGGTACTTTATGACCCAGTGCATCCTAACTGGGAGTCTTTTGCGTATAGTGGAGATGCATCGACCAGACAGGGTGGTGAGATAGTTTGGGATGACACATGATATTCCTGGTGCACCGAGGAGGTTTTTGATGCAGATATAGGAGGATTCACAAGACATCTCACAAACCTTCAACAATAATCCAAAACATTCTTTGTATAGCACATGTTATTAGGCATTGTATATCACATTAGAAACATAACTATGGCAGCCCATAATTTAGTGCAATGAACAGTCATTAATAAATTATACATAACAGATAATGAAGTCAATCTCTTTGGTGAGATTGAATAAAACATGTTATATAATTTTCCTCCAATTCTTATGAAGATCCAATCGTGGAAACAAAACTTATTGTATTTTTCCCAAAACTGCAAACCTTAGGTAGGGTTCAGACCTACCCTCACAAGAATGGTCATAACTTATTCAAATCTTAATGAAATTTGATTAGAATTGAAGAAAATGAAATTAGATCCACATGGAAAAAAAATACAATTGATTTTAGATCCAAAATATAGAATTTATATTCCATTCCATCACACTCCTTTAGACTGTAAATTCTGCACAATATTGTTAGAATAGGCAGTCTCACCAAAATAATCATATCTTCCACAAAAATCAATAAAATTCAATCAGACAAAAATAATTAAAAACTAGAAACAGAGATCTTTCCATCCATATTTTATATTCCATCATTTTAGTCCATACTAGGCCGTACAAATCACAACTTCAATTTGGAAACAATGTGAAAATAAGAAAATACACAAAATTTGAGGTTTCCATTCATCAATCTTCAAAAATTATGTCTCCAACCCCCAATTCGAGTTTTGGAGGGTTTAGTTATACATTTTAAACCAAAACTAACTATTTCCAACCACCTTTTGATTAGTTTGTTCACAAAACACCCTAATGACACTTCATCTACCTAATTTTAAACTTTTGACAATTTTTACAATATATGAGAAATGAACAACATCCTAGGACCTATAACACCATAAAGGTGGTCTCTTGGACATTATTACAATATCAAAAAATAAAAATGGAACAAATAACTCAATATGGCCTCATGGAGGCATGTGATCAAATAGGTGCTCCTGCACCAAACTCCCAAGGGCAAAAGAATTCAGGCCCCTTTGAATTTTCTTCTTCCTAGTCTTCTAGTTAGGTTGCACCTTGTCCTTTGTCGTTTAAATCAGATTTTGTCCTTTATTCCTTCTGTTCTTCTTATTCCTTCTCATTTCAAGTATCCCTACAACTTGGAAGTCCCAAAACTCTATCATATCATCATACACTTCACTTTGTCCTTCATAACGTACACATACATAGTCCAAGGAAAAATTAGAAATAAAATATATAGACTTTGAGGTCTCCTCCTTGTCTTCTTATACTTCAAATTCCTCTACACCCATAACCAACTTATCCAATCTTGAAACCAATTCACTTGCAACCTCAATGTCCCTTTTTTCTTCTACCTTGATGAGTTCTTCTACCTCTTATTTAACTTTTCCATCACCAACCTTACTATTCCATTCTTCTTCAATGGCTGCATATTGTACACATAAATCTTCTTCTTCATCTTTGACTGAATTTACTTCCCTCTTTTTTTTTTCTTTTCTTCTTCATAATCTTCTTTATATGCCATCTTAACTGCTTTGAAATTGGTATATGCCAACTCCTTAGTGATTTCTTAAGAATTTGGTGTTCTTTGTCTAATCTTCCAACCTTTTGCTCATCTCTTCCATGGCTTTCTCAAACTCTATTTGTCTTGCCTTCTTTCTCTCCATCTTTCTCAACTCTTTTTCCTCTCTTTCCTTCTTCCTTTGTGAATCCTTAGTCTGAAAACATATTTTCAATCTTCTCAAAAAATCCATCTCCACAAGCAAGTCTCTCCTTGCTTCCACTTCACTTTGCCACACCTAGGCAATCAGGTTCCTTTCTCAACCTGCACAACACACAACCACAAATACCAACACAAAACCAACAAACTTCACCAACCCATATCATTTCTAGGCTTTGATACCAATTTGATACAGAGCTAGGAGGATTCACAAAACATCTCACAAACCTTCAACAATAATCCAAAACATTCTTTGTATAACACATGTTATTAGGCATTGTATATCACATTGGAAGCATAACTATGGCAGCCCACAATTTAGTGCAATGAACAGTCATGAATAAATTATACATAATAGATAATGAAGTCAATTGCTCAAGTGAGATTGAATAAAAAATGGTTATAGAATTTTCTTCCAATTCTTATGAAGATCCAATGATGAGAACACAAGTTATTGTATTTTTCCCAAAACTGCAAACCCTAGGTAGGGTTCAAACCTACCCTCACAAGAATGGTCATAACTTATTCAAATCTTAATGAAATTTGATGAGAATTGAAGAAAATTAAAGTAGGTCCACATGAAAACAAAATATAATTGATTTTAGATCCCAAATATAGACTTTATATTCCATACCATCACACTTCTTTAGACTGTAAATTCTGCACAATATTGTTAGAATAGGCAGTCTCACCAAAATAATCATATCTTCCACAAAACTCAATAAAATTCAATGAGACAAAAATAATTGGAAACTAGAAAAAGAAATATTTTCGTCCATATATGAAACTCCATTATTTGAGTCCATACCAGGCTGCAAAAATTACAACTTCAATCTAGAAACAATGTGAAAATCAGAAAATGCACAAAATTTGAGGTTTCCATTCATCAATCTTCAAAAATTATGTCTCCAACCCCCAATTCGAGTTTTGGAGGGTTTATTTATACATTTTCAACCAAAATGAACTATTTCCAACCACCTTTTGATTAGTTTGTTCACAAAACACCCTAATGACACTTCATCTACCTAATTTTAAACTTTTGACAATTTTTACAATATATGAGAAATGAACAACATCCTAGGACCTATAACACCACAAAGGTGGTCTCTTAGACCTTATTACAATATAAAAACATCAAAATGGATCAAATGACTCAATATGGCCTCATGGAGGCATGTGATCAAATAGGTGCTCCTACACCAGTTTCGGCAACTCACTAGAGAGCGACCATGGGGGGCCGTGTTTAGACCAAGAGAGGCCAAAGCAGCATGGGCGGTCACAGTGTAGGTACCCTACCCTGGGAGGTGTGTGGGAGTAGAGGATGCAAGGGTGACAGTATGATATGGTCAGTGGTTGCACAACCACCAGTGGGAGAGGATTACACCACTGGTGCCTATTGTAGGAGCCATAGGATTTGGATCAGAGGATGAGGGCTAGGGGGCTAGCGAGGGGAGGAGAGGGGACAGAGGCAGTGGGACAGTCAGCGAGGAGGAGATAGCAAAGGAGGGATAGAGAGGAAATACAATAGGAGGATGGGATAGGTCCTAAGCCAGATGTGGGAGGACAGGATGGGTTAGAGGTGGAGATGATACTTAGTGGAGGGTAGAGCTGGCCAACAGACTAGTATAGGAGGTAGGGTACAATAGAGGAGAGTGTTGGTACGAGCTGAACAAAGAGAGGAGAGAAAACATGATGGAGGTAAGGAGGAGATGGAGGCCAGGAGTTAGCCAGAGAGGATAGCGGGTAGGAGATGACGGATGAGGGTACAGACCGTGAGAGAACAGGCGGGGATGGGAGGGGGAGCACAACAGGAGGTAGCTCAAGAGGAGACTAAGGCTAGGAGTCAATTAGGGAGGATGGTGAGTAGGAGATGACAAAGAGGGGATAGATAGCAACAGGGCAAGAGCTTCCTATTGTAGAGATAGGAGAGAGTGAGGATGAGGAGCAGCCAAAGAGAGGAGAGCCAAGGAGGCTGATGAGAGTGGGGAGTCATGGTTAGCCGCAGAGAGTTCGGGTCCATTCTACTGTGGAGGACTTGGAGGTGCAGCAGGAGCATGAGGGTAGGGGTGATGATGATGCTATGGAGATAGATGGAGATGTGTCAGATATGGATATTTGGGAGGCAGAGCCATTAGCAGTGGTTCTTTTCATTACCTCAAGAGATCCGATTATTCAACTGAGAGGTACTACGGGGAGGTCTCAAAGTGCAGATAAGAGGTTGAAGGTAGGAGAGGCAGAGGTGATCAGACTCAGAGTTGAGCTATTGAGAGTATCAGTATTAGGTTAGAGGGATTATGGATTGAAGGTGGATATCTTAACTGCATAGGTAGAGGTGATGGGGAGGGAGAGAGAGTGACTGCATGCTATCATATAGGGGATATGAGATGAGTTATTTGTTGTCAGTTGGGACCATGATAGACTACAGACAGAGACTATTATATTGTAGGCCAGGGAGGTAGAGAGGATGATTGATCATGTGTCAACAGATAGTGGGCAGTAGGGGGATGATCTCCAGTAGGAGCGAGATGAGCTATAGGATAGAGTGTATTGCTTAGAGCAGATGGTGGGAGAGATGGGGGTGATGCAAGAGAGAGAAAGACAAACAAGGGAGTAGGTTCGTATTGTGTAGGTAGATAGAGATGTAGCATAGGAACTTGTATAGGCAATGGAGGCAGAGAGGGACATGGCATAGACGCGAGTTCAGGTGTTGCAGAGTGAGAGAGTTGGAAGAAGCACAACTTCGGTCTCTTTAGAGGAGGAGAGAGGAGGCAGTTTCGGAGCTATCAGTACTATAGAGAGAGCAAGATGCAGTAGTTTTAAGTGTCTAGGAGGTTTAGAGAGATAGGGATTGAGCAGTGGTGTGGTCACAGGCTGCATAGAGGGAGAGAGATGTTGTAGAGATATAGATGCAGATGTTGTAGGGAGAGTGGGATGTAGCAGTGGCTCAGTGGCAGGCCAATCAGAGGGAGAGAGATGGTACGGAGATACGAATGTAGACACTGCAGGGAGAGCATGATACAGCAGTGGCATAGTGGAAGTTGATGCAGGTCAATGATGTGATAGGGACATATATGCATGGGTTACAGGGGGAGAGGGATGCAGCAGTGGCTGCTGAGGAGATGAGAGATCGAGTTCAGGTAGAGATGGCACAGTTACAACTGTCCCAGGAGGCCTGGGAATAGGAGAGGAGAGTGATCACGAGAGATCAGGATAGATATCGTCAGGAGTGGAATTCCGCTTGGGTTTATGTTGCTGAGCTAGAGGAGAATGCGAGGGAGGCAAGATTTTGGATGGTCGTGTACTACCATGTAGTGCCCATCCCAGCCTAGTGGATATTACAGTAGACTTGATAGACACCACAGATGCCAGTGCCATCCTAGTCATTGGGGACATAGACCCAAGGTTATAGTGACGCACATTGTATTACTTTGATTATGATATGGAACAATTCTCATTGACACTATGTAGTATGTGTCTTGTTGTGATGGGTGATTCCGTTGATGTATGCACATGTATATGATATTTTTTACTTATGTGGATGGATATTTTAGTTTATTTATGCACATGTTTATGATACTAGATGCTTATGTGGATGATTGGGTGTATGTACTTGTGGAATATGGATGATTTTATTAATGTAGATATCCACATAGTGATATGATGTGTGTACATGTTATATCTATGGTGACTTATATGTATCAATTCCTAGTTGACTTATTGACATGTATGTATATGCATATGATGGATTTTGTATGAACATTTTTATATATCAAGGATGTGATGTATTATGAGTCTGACACTTTGTGATGCAGGTGGCCATATATGCATGGATCATGTTGTGATGCAAGTGCTGATATATGCATGTATCTAACATGTGATGCAGGTGCTGATATATGCATGGATCTAACATGGTGTGATGTAGGTGGTTATGTATATGTGGCTAATAACATGGACCTAATATGCAATAATGCTCTTGTAATTTATAGTGAATTAATGATGAAAGGAAATAACACATGGTCATAAGTGCCAATAAGAACTAACATGATAATGGAAGGTGGGTATGTAGTGATTGTGAAAATGGGTGTCATTTGTCATCTGTCAAAAATTATTAGTATCTTGAGAAGAATGGGAGATAGTGGGATAAAGTATTTGCACAACCAAAATCATTGGGTGAATGCAATGCAACAGATGATGAAATGCAGTCCTAATATGAGTTGCCATCTTTGGAGCATTGATTTTTTCTATAGCATAAGATACTGGATACCCTGATATATAAGACTAGGGCCTATTGGCATCCATTGCATGAAACAAACACAACAAACAAAAGGGGGCTACCCCAACACCCCAAGGTCATGATGACCTCAGTCGAGCTAGGTATTGGGATAACCAAAAAAACACAAGGATTCCCCATCGTAACATAATACCCCAAGTATTTTGGTGGGTACTACATGGGACAACCAAAAATGCAGCAACAAAGAAAAGACCAAGATGAACCCCTATGTCGACTAGTCAAAGCACACCATGATATGATGGATCAAGGCGACCATGACAAGTGCTGATAGTGAGCTCAAATGAAAAAATAATTTCCAAAAAAATCAAAAGATCACAATCAAAATTAAAACGTCCTTTGCCATAGGATTAGAGTGATGGATGGGATTGATGAGGTCTATTAGGAAGGATGCATCCTATTGAGACCAACAATGGATATAAACGAGAATGACCTAGTTTGACACCAAATATTTTTCATTAACCAAATATCTTGATAATAGGGGAGTTTAATTGAGAATAACGATCTAGGCAAGGACACAGACTGACATATCCTATAGACCTAGGGGCTCAGGGGCCAATCAAAAATTAGCCTTGCCTACGTGAAAGCGTAGAGCCCTCGTAGTTCATGAAAAAACCATGGAAAATTTTGGAAAGAGGATGGTGAAGGACAAATGATAGATGACCAATACATGATAGTCAGAATTCCCTAGGGGCAGACCAAATGATCAGCCTTGCCTACGTGACAGTACAGGGGCAACGTAGTTTGACTGGCGATGCGATAGGATGAGATCTAGATGAAGATCGACAGGATGGATGATCCTATGTGATGACATAGACCAACCGATGAGGAGATGAATGAATTAAGCTCTAAGTGGGATAAGGAAAAGTTGAGGATGGGGGGATTGAGTCATCCAATGCTTGATCAAAATAAACCAAGTGGCCAAGGATGGGATGGGTGAGGATGATAGCACATATGAAAGAATAAAATAAGTAGGATGCCAGGTAGATAATGATTAAGCCTATTATGGATGACACCCATTACCAGGTTTTCACCATCCATAGTTATCCAAGGTGCCACTAAAAATTGGTTTTCACCATAAGACGAAATTATTTCTCTTATTTTTGGATTTTTGCCATTTTTTTTTATTTAATTTTTTTTTTTTATTTAATTTTTTTCTTTTTCGATAAGTAGGGTTACCAAGTGGTATTAGCCATAGAACTTCTTCAAATGCATGATTTTTATGGGTTCATCAAGGGGCTCTCCTTCAAGATTAGTCAACCTATATGCCACAGATCCATATTTGCTGGCTATGATATAAGGCCCCAACTAGTTTAGCTCAAAATTTCCTTTCTTGTCTTGGTCTTGCTAGGTATGCTAATTCTCTTTGAGGACAAGATCACCTACCTGAAACTGTCGAGGGTGAACCTTCCTATTGTAGTGGCACTTGATGTGGTTCTGATATGCTTAGAGGTGATCATAGGCTTTTGTTAGAATTGGCTATGGCAGCCACCCAAGATCTATGGACCAAATGGAAAGCACAAGAAAGAGAGAGAAATTATGACAAGAATAAACTGTATTCAATGTCATTAATATGATATGCTGATTATGATTGATTACAAATGAGAGAGACCCCTTGGTTATATAGCCAAGGTGAGAACATAGAAGGGCATAAGATTATGACAAGTGTCAGAATCTTATGACATGAGACAACTAGTAAAACTTATCACTCCACCAAAGATGGAGAGATAATCACATGATGTGTCCACAAAAAGTGGAAATGATGAGGTGATGAGATGTCAAGTCCACCAAAAGTGGAGATTCTTCAACAACCTCCTATGTGGTCCCTAAGTAAACTTAACTAAGGTGTAATTATGACCTAGGACAAGGTACAAGATATTTAATTACACCAACACCCCCCTTAAAGTGTAACTTAGGGAGTAGTGCACAAATGCAAACAATGCAAGATGGGTCCCGGCTACTAGGCCATGTTAGGTACCCATGTACAAACAATGCAATCAATGCAATGAAATCTCTCACAAACGAGGAAAGGGAGAAAACCTCATGGGACAAAACTCCCCCTCAAAAGAGAGATGAAATACAAAAAGGAAATGCTCTCAATGAAGAATGAGAAGGTAAAAACCCCATGTGAGGAAAAAGACCCCCCCATAAGAGAGAAGTAGAAGAGAAGTAAGGCAGCCCCCCCTCAATGTTGAGTCTCCTGCAAGAATGGTAGAAGCTCGACATTGAATGCTGAAGATGATCCAATTGCACCGAATAACGTTCCTCCCCTTAGGAAGAAATAAAACCAAGGATGTATGCAGGATATCATGAAGATGGATGATGTGTGATGGTTTCTCTGAAGCATGCTCAAGTGTCTCCATGTCGATGCCGAAAGCTGAACCACTCCAATCAGGCGTTCGAGGCCATACTGCTGAAGAGGAAAACCAAACATCTAGTAGAGATGAATGTAGAGCACTATCCAAAGACAATGGTATCCCCTCTGAAGACAAAGAAGCCTCCTCCAAATGCTATCCAAAAGAATCCACACTCATGCCAAACTATGAAGAATGATCATGTAGAGAATGAACAAGAGGGTCAAGGTGTTCCCTCACAACAACTGAAGAAGGTTCATCTTCTTCAAAGAGAAGATGGATGCTATCAAGAGTGTTCTCCAAATCTGTAAGATGTGACTCCACAAACAAGTCTGAAATACCTATGAGGAATTCATCAAAAGTAGCCATATCTGGAAGACAATCAAGATTCTGCTGCACTGAATCACTAGGAGCCAAAACTGTACGAACACAAGTTTCATCAAGTACAACAGAAGATGGAGGAGATGAAATGCATGGCTCAAGTACTGGATCTGATGTGAGTATGCCCAAGTTCAAAAAGCCAAATGTCTCCTCAGAATCATAGTTGTGATCAACAGTCAAAGGAACATCGTCATTATCAGAAGCAAACTGTGCAAAGGAATACAACCGACATGAATGATCAACCACCCCAGTAGCAATGACATCTCTAGTCTCCAAGTCACGAATGATAACTAAATTAGGAGTGAACTCCACAGTTCTCCCATCTCCACCATGTGTAATCTGATAAATGGAAAGTAGATTGTTCATCAAATGAGGAACACACAAGACATCCTGAAAAGTGTTCTCCCCAATGCCAATAGATCCCTTCCCTGTTACACTCATGTATGTATTGTTTCCCATCAAGATAGGAGACATAGAACAAGGCTGAAATGAAGAGAAGATAGTTTGTGAAGATGCCATATGATGTGATGCTCCTAAATCTAGAAGCCATCTCCCTGATCCTGGACTTGAATGAGCACAAAGAGCTTGTCCTTTATATCCTGATATATATGTTTGACTTTTGTCCTTTTTAGACTGTTTTGAAGTAGAAGGAGAAGAAGATTCAGACATTCTAGAAGGCAAATCAATGTGATTCTTTTTGAGAAGATTTTTCAACTCATCTATATCCTTCTTATAACAATAATGTTCTTCATGTCCAGCCTTCTTGCAATATTTACAAAAAGGTCTCTCCTTCTTAGATGATTCTCCTTTTGAGAAGATTTTTTCTTTTCTTGATCTGAATGTGGTTTATCCTTTACTTGATCTAAATGTTGATTATTCTTTGCTTTCTTCTATTTCTTATCTAATTCTGATTCTTTCACTTGATTAACCAACAATGCCTGAGATTTAGAACTCTTGATGAGACCCATTGAGATAAGCTTTTGTTTCTCATGTATCAACATCTCAGAAAATGCTGTAAATGAAGGTATAGTGTATGCAGACCCCATAGTCAATCTATGAGTATGAAAGCTAGAAACAAAAGAAGAATAATCAGGACCAAGTTTGTTCATTGTATTGTACACCAACTGGATGTCCTTCTTATCAATTCCACATGCTTTGCATTACTCTTTTAGATCATTAACCTTTGTGATGTAGTCTTGGATGTTGTCAAAGTTCTTAGGATCAAGATTCATCAAATCATTATCAATTTGATAGCCTCTTACTTCATCTTTTGTACCATACAATGTTTTTAATTTTTCCCAAGCTTCATGAGAATTTGTACATGATTCAATCTAAAATAACAAGTCTTGAGAAACTAGTCTACGAAGACACCCAAGAGCTTTGGCATTTTTGATCATCCATTTTAACTTTTTCTCATCATCTGTAGGTTGAGGTACCTTATTTTCAACATATAGAGAGTGACCTTCTGTCATTAGTATATTCCATGCATTTTGATGCCATGTTGAATAATTATATGATGTAAGCAAAGGAACCTTAGAATGATCCATGAGAATGAAAGAGCAAAGCAAACAGATCAAAGCAATGAACCAAGAGCCCCCCCCAAATCACTCAATCAAGAAACCCCCAAGCAATATCTGATTTGGCACTTTATATTTAGTGCATTTACAGTTGCTAGATGCCAAGAACAACAAGCTAGACTTGATCTTAGTGCTTACAAATGCCAAAATAGGCCACAGTATCAAATACAATTTTTGGTACAAAATGAGATCAATCTGATCATACCATTGAGAATTACAGGAAAAATCATGCACTTTCAAAAAAAATTGCACACAAAAATGTTATCGTAGGAGCAAGTTATGAGCTCCCGAAGTTCTCAAAATGAGGATGAAGTAGCAACACCTATGAGAATCTAAAAATTCTGGAAAAACCATGCACCAAAACCAAAAACTGATTACACTATTGTGTAGAGCACAAAATTCTAGCCCAAATAAAAAAAAATTGCTCGAAAAAAGGAGTCAGAATGAGCAAGATATTAGCGTTTGAAGTTCGACTGAAAAATCAAAAGGCCCAACGGTGAAGGGGGCAAAAATTTCAAAAGGCTGCTGACGTCATGATGACGTATTGCTGACATCAGCAATATACGGACTTAAATTTGACTATCTTGTGCCCGTCATGGGAAAAAAGGCCCTTTACTTGAAAATTCTTAGATCACCGGAATATGCTTAAGCCCGAACAGAATATTCTTTTGCCAACTTTGACTGCCGGAATATGGATGTCAGTTTGACTTCGCTGGAAAGGATTAAACGCTTGTGTTGGAGATTTCCATCGGAGTTTTGATGTTGACTGGCCAGTGGATGCAGTATGCCGAAAATTTTCTTTTCAACAGAGCGCCCGCCGGAGATTTGTAGATGGCCGCCGGTGGAGGAGGAAGGGGGCCCGCGGGGGCCTGCGTGGGCCACGGGCCGCAGGCCATGTGGTACCTGCAGTACGACGCAGTACTGCAGACTGTGCAAGATGGTACGCAGTACTACGTAGAAAAATAATTTCGGTTCCCCTTTTTTTTTTGATTTTTTTGATTTTTTTTAAACTTTTACAATATAAAAAAATAGATTTTGACAATACAAAAAATTTCAGAAAATAAGTTGAAAATGAATTAAATATTTTATTTTCTGAAATCGTACCATCGTATTAATGGCGACTTGGGGGGCCGTACGGGTCTCCGGGCAAAAATTTTTGCCTCACCGGACAATTGCTGTGAATCGGATGATTTGACAGTCGATCTTAGGGTTTTTGGCCCTTCTGGACACGATGGCAAGGTCGGATTTGACCCAAAATGCTCCAAAATTGTAGCTACCTTCTGGATCTGGCAACCGCTCTTCAGCTTCAAACCCTCCTAGATTTGGCCTTGTAGCTTCGATTTGGACAAAACAAAAGGCAAAAT
The DNA here is from genome assembly GCA_007258455.2 of Sequoia sempervirens. Lineage (NCBI taxonomy): Eukaryota > Viridiplantae > Streptophyta > Pinopsida > Cupressales > Cupressaceae > Sequoia > Sequoia sempervirens. The sequence goes on from VDFB02075321.1 coordinate 27,946,716, forward strand.
CAACTATCTCAAACCTTCCGGACACAAAGGTGAGCTCAGATTTGCACCAGCAAGCTCGGATTTGAACCTGCAACAAAGAGCCACGAACGGAACCTCCTCAGATCTAGAATCTCTCTTCAGAAAAAGACTCTCCAATGGCTCCAAACACGCTCTGATACCATGTTAGAATTAGCTATGGCAGCCACCCAAGATCTATGGACCAAATGGAAAGCACAAGAAAGAGAGAGAAATTATGACAAGAATAAACTGTATTCAATGTCATTAATATGATATGTTGATTATGATTGATTACAAATGAGAGAGACCCCTTGGTTATATAGCCAAGGTGACAACATAGAAGGGCATAAGATTATGACAAGTGTCAGAATCTTATGACATGAGACAACTAGTAAAACTTATCACTCCACCAAAGATGGAGAGATAATCACATGATGTGTCCACAAAAGGTGGAAATGATGAGGTGATGAGATGGCAAGTCCACCAAAAGTGGAGATTCTCCAACAACCTCCTATGTGGTCCCTAAGTAAACTTAACTAAGGTGTAATTATGACTTAAGACAAGGTACATGATATTTAATTACACCAACAACTTTGATTCTTCTTTCATCAAGCAACGCCAGTTGTGCAAGTTGTGCAACCTAAGCATCCCCCTCACTAATAAGATTTTTTAAGGAAATTCTCAGTAATGGGATCTCAACTTCAATTGGCAAGATGGCTTCAGTACCATAGAATAGAGAATATGGAGTGGCGCCTATTGGGGAGTGGATGGATGTGCAATATGCCCAAATTGCGGGATGAATATGGAGGTTCCAATCTCGACTAGTGTTATTGAAAACCTTTTTGAGGATGCGGATAAGGGTCTTGTTGGTTGCTTTTTCCTGACCATTACCCTGGGGGTAATAAGGCATTGACCAATGATGTTGGATATGAAAGGTGTCACAGAGGTGTTTCATGGCTTGGTTTTTGAAGGTTTTTCCATTATTAGAAAGGATGGAAGATGGAATACCATATCTGCAGAGAATATGGTAAAGGATGAACTTTGAGAGTGGCATTGCTTCCACCCACTTAGTGAAGTATTTAGTGGTGGTAGTTATGAATGTATAGTCATCAGATGATGGTGGGTAAATCTTGCCAATCAAGTCGAAACCCCATTGAGAGAATGGCCATGGTGCTAGGAGGGGCTGAAGATCTTGTGCCTAAGCATGAATTAAATCTGCATGTTGTTGGTAGGGAAGGCATTTCTTCATAAATTCACAAGCATCATGCTCTAATGTAGGCCAATAATACCTAGCTAGGAGGATTTGTTTGGCCAAAGCCATACCGTTTGAATGAGCTCCATAGACACCACTATGTACTTTCATTAGTGTAATGTGGGCTTCGGTCTCATTCAGACATCTAAGGAGGATTCCATTATACCTGTGATGATAAAGTGTATCGGCAATGATAATGTACCGAGAAGAGCTATGAACGAAGGATTTGTGTTGATTGCATGTAGATCCAGGGGTATAATATTATCATGGAGGTAGGTGTATATGTCCTATACCATTGGGAAGTGGGACCCACAATGTTGCACACCATGTCAGTCTTAGGGATATCATATTCTAGGATTAATTTTTTTTCTACAAGGAACTCACATTCTATCCGATCTCTGGGCATGTCAATTAGGGAGCCGATAGTGGCCATTACATTAGCTGCTTTATTCCGTATCCTAGCAATTTGTTCGAATTGTATAGAGGTGAAATATTTCTTGAAATCATCCACCATGTGCTTGTAGGGAAATAGATTATCATGTATGGTTAGGAACTCATCATTAACCTGCCTAATGACTAGCAAAGAATCACCAAATACTTTCAAATGAGTTATGTGCCACTACTTTGCAATTCAGAGGCTGGTGAGGAAAGCTTCGTATTCTGCCATATTGTTGGTATATGGGAATGCTATCCTAAATGATTTTGGAATGTAGTCACCTTGAGGAGTAACTAATAAAATCCCTACGCTTGATCCATTGAGTATAGGAACCGTCAAAATACAATGTCCAAGCTGGCACTTCTGTGACTATGTAAGCTTCTTCATCTAGGAATTTAGTGTCTAGAGGGTAAGCATCTTCTAATGGTGCCTCAGCTAACTGATCAGCTATGACCTATCCCTTTATGGCTTTCTGCTCCACATACTCTATGTCAAATTTGCTTAGGAGCATGACCCATTTGGCCATGTGGCCAGTCAAGGTGGTCCTGGACAATAGATACTTTAGAAGATCAATATTAGCAATTAATTTGATGTGATGGCTGAGCATGTAGTGTCAGAGCTTTTGTGTGTTGAAGACCAAAGTGAGGTAGGCCTTTTCCATGAGAGAGTAATTTAATTCATAGCCAACCAGTGTCTAAATAATGTAGTAGATTTCCCTCATTTTGAATGACTCATGTTGTGCCAACAATGCCCCTAGCATGACTGAAGTGGCATAGATGTAAAGCAGGAGGGGTTTTCTTGGAATAGGTGGCATCAAGACAGGTGGATGAGCTAAATATTCTTTGATTTTATCAAAACCTATTTGACACTGTTGGTTCCATTGGAAAGGTGGAGTCTTTTTTCAGAAAATGAGTGAATGGCTGACATTTATCTGCTAGTTGGGCTATGAACTGACAGATGGATTGTACTTTCTCTTGGAGGCTTCTTAACTGCTTTAGATTGTGTGGAGGTGGCATGTCTAAAATACCCTTTACCTTGGAGGGATCAACCTCAATACCCCTTCGGGAGACTATAAAACCCAACAGTTTTCTTGACATAACCCCGAAGACACACTTTTTTGGATTTAGTCGCAACTTGTAATGCTCTAACCATTCAAAGATCTTTTTCAGGATGGTAGGATGTTCTACTCATGTTCTAGATTTCCCTAACAAGTCTTTGACATAATCCTCCATGATGATATGGATGAGGTCATGGAAGATGACCGTCATTGCCCTCTGATATGTTGCCCCCACATTTTTGAGACCAAAGGGCATAACGTTGTAATAGAAAGTTGTCCAAGGTGTTGTGAAGGTGGTCTTGTGTTGGTCCTCAGGTGCAATTTGAATCTGATTATAACCAGAGAAGCCATCCATAAGGGAGAGCATTTCATGTCCTACTATGAGGTCAACCAACATGTCAATGTTAGGTAGAGGGAAGTCATCTTTTTGGCAGGCCTTATTAAGATCCCTAAAGTCTATGTAGATCTGAATGTCGCCATTTGGTTTGGCAACTGGTAATATATTGGAGATCCACTTAGAGTAGTCAATTGGTCTGATAAAACCTCTAGCTATTAACTTCTCCAATTCCTTCTTGACTAATAATGCAACTTGTGGATGCATCTTGCGAAGCTTCTGTTTAATAGGCTTGGTGTCAGGATGAACATCTAGATGATGAAAAACTAAGGCAAGGTCTAAGCCCAACATGTCTGAATATTCCCTAGAAAAGTTAATAATTCCCTCTTGAAGTAGCTAAATGATGATTGGATACTCTTGCTCTGAGAGTGACTTAGTGACATAGGTGATCTTAGGATTTTTAGTAGTACCCAGATTATCTTCTTGTGTTTCTTTGATTAGAATAGATGATCGAGTAGATAACTGAGTTCCCACAAGGGGAAGATGAACATATCCATCTTCTAGCACCTCCTTGAGGTTTTCTCCATTGGATGCATCCTTTATTTTTACATTTTCAAGGTCAAGAAGTGCCTCGTGGAGGTTTTCACTAGATGACCAGTTTTTATTTTTCTTATTCCTACTTTTGCGATTGAAGTGTTCATCCTCCCCCAATCCCATGAGGTTGACATATGTATCCACATACATATTGAAAGGTGTGCTATTACGTAGGTCCCAATCAATGAGCTCAGGGTGACGAAGGGATAGGCTAATGGTGCAGACAGATAGGAATTTCAACATGGATGATAGGTTGGTATGATCGGTGTCATCATATGCACATATGATGGATTCTTTCTTGGGTATGTCATCCAATGAGCCATTTTCCACGACGACACTATTGGAGGTATTAGATGATGTTGCAGAGCCTTTCTGCTTTTTATCATATCTGATGCCTATGTTTTTCAGTAGCTTTGATGTATCAACATGTTGCAACCGCCCCTATTCTTCTTTACCTAGGACCCTACCTTGGTAGTTGTACTTTTCTACAAACTTAGCTGACCATAGATATGCTTCCTGAAAATATTCCTTTAGAGGAGGATTTGGTTGAGGTTCTTCTTAGTAGACCCATTGGCTTATATCCTCTTCTGGTGCATCTATTTTGACACTAGGGGACCTAAAAGTGGTGGTAGGAATGTTTTTACCATTGAAGGTGATAGTCTTGTCTTCCTTTGGAGTAGTGTGTGAAGGTTGACCATACTTGTGTGGTGACAGTGGCATGGTTGCTACATTGAGAGCAGTATGCATTTTGTATTCACCACACCCTTTGTCGATGATCTGGACTTTTGTGGCCATATGATCAGCAGTGGAAGATGGAGTGGTTATTGTGGTGGAGGGTACATTAGCAGATGATGACTGGGATGCCCCTATTTCAACCCCAGGACAATAATGTAAATGGAGAAATGACGCTTCTAAAGCACAAAAATATTGAAATGGTTGGGGGTCTACATAGATGGTGACTTCTTGTCCGTCGATCAAGAATTTTAGGCACTGATGGTACATGGAGGGGATGGCTTGCATAGCATGAAGCCACAGATGGCCAAGGAGGAGATTATATGGTAAGTCCAGATCAAGGACATGACAGGTAATGTATCAAACCATAGGTCCCACTTGGATAGGAAGAGTGATAATTCCTTTTGAATTCCTTTCTGCATTGTCATAAGCCTTGATGGTGATGATATGATTGTTTAAATCTACTTGAGTATACCTCACCTGTTTTATGAATTTTAGTGTACACAAATTAAGGGCAGATCCATTATCTACCAAGACCCTTTTTATTTTATGGAGGGCAACCACCACTTTGATATGTAAGGGGCGATTATGATTGGCATCGATATCTGGCATGTCATTTTGGATGAAGTGGAGTTGATGAGATGAAGCCAGGTGTCCTACCAAAGCTTGGAATCATGCAGGGTGGATTTCATTAGGTACATGGGTTTCCTGCAAGGATTTGTTGAGGATTTCTTGATGTGCTCGGGAAGACTTAAGAAAATCCAAAATGGAGATATGAGCAGGGGTTTTCCCTAAGTGGTCAAGAATACTATACTAAGAGCTTATGTAATGCCCCTCCGCTTTTGGCCTTTGTGACAATTAAGTCGTTTGGCTGAATTATGTTTCACGTTGGGTTCGTTAGTTTACATTGATTAATGGATTTTGAATTGTGAGATTAAGTTAATTGAATTATGTCAAAACATTGCTCACACCTTGTCCTTTCACCACAGTTTTGATGTGTGTCTTTCCTTCTCTTATTCTTTTGGAGATTTCCTCATCCCTCTAATATACATATTAGTAGATGATGTTTTTACTCTGTGATTTGCTACCACCGCCATTGCTTTACTCATATTCTTGTCACTTGCTCAGATGCTGTTGTAAACTTGGACTGAGGTGTTTTATCGGTGGGTTTCATTACTGTTTTCTATTACATATATGTTTGTTGCATAAAAACCAACCTTCTCTTTAAGTGGTACTCTCTCTCTCTCTTGATCATGTTGACTGACTTCCTTTGTCATCTGTTGCATACTTAAAGCTTGATAGTAGTCCCTCTTATTTCTTCTCGATGGCGAATCCTTCCCTTCATATCACAGCCTTGTTTACTCCCTAGTATTCCCTTGGACGTCGACTAAGCTATAGGGTGCCATTTATTTTCCTTGGGTGAGTTATTTTTGGTGTGGGGTATCTGATGTTAAATTTATATGTTTGACATTCAGTTAATTGTATATGTATGTGTGTTGGTTTATGCTTATTAAAATAAAGAGTATGGCCAAGGGCTCCATAATGATCACTTTTACAAATCATTTAATTCAATGAATAAAATGAATGCCTACTGACTATGCATGGTAATTCAAGTGACCCATAGATATTTACCTGCACATAATTTCAATGGAATTGGGGAGAGTGTCGAATACATGTGGAAAGTCACGTGAATGAAATCTTCTTTAATATTATAAGTAAAAAGAGTGGGTTATCCAAGTCCTATGCTCTTAAGAGAAATAGAATAATAAAAAGAAAGAGGAAATGTAAATAAGATATTAAAAGAGGAGTGGGGGAGTAAGATTCACATTCTCTTAAGAAAAAGAGAGATTCATATAAACCAAAATTTAGACTTTATTTATGAATAAAAGCTAATACTACTAGAAATAAATTAAAACTATAAGAAAGGAAATTACTTTATTTTTATTCCTCTTCCCTACTTTTAAAAGAAGGTGACAAAATGGGAATTAGTATTTATTTAATGGAGTAAGTGGGAGGCTCCACATTTATTTCATTATGAAGTCTTGATTTCTTTTTAGGAAAAATAAATATATAGTTTCCTTAATGTTCTTTTAATAAAGAAACTACCTTTTTCCTTGCTATGGGGAAAAGCGCTAAGTTAAATAAAGATAAAATAAATTAGAAGGCATCTTTTGTATTTTAAATGGGATAGTTCTCTTTAAAGAAAGTAAATGGAAAATGTTTAGGGAATTTTAGCATTCCATTTTCCACTTGCTTTTGTCGCCACTTTGCTTGGAGGCTCTCTTTCTAACACTCCATGTGCCTTGTCTTTGCATCCACATTTTGCATGCAAATCTACATGGTATTTCTTCCTGCTAACTCTGCCTATTCAGGGAGGAAGGAGGGGAGAGCAATGGGGAGCGATATAGAACAGGCCATTTGGGCATGGATTTCTGGTAGTTGAGGAGTAGAACCATGCGAATGATACAATGGATTAAAAAGGCATGAGTTTGTTGTACAAAGGGCTACTCTAGGAGGCGGAATTCTGAGAGACACCTCTCTCTTTAGACACTCTGCCAAACAGATTATGAGCTGGGTCTATGCACATTTCATATGCCTTTCTTGAGGAACTCTGTCAAACATTTCATATGCCTTGTCTGTGCTCAACATTTGCATACATGTTTACCTGGGAAGTTGCAAACATAACATCTCATAGAATCTCTCTTTCCTTTGCACTTTGATAGATGTATTTAAGCTACTCCTCAGCGCCCATTTCCCCTCAGGCAGGAAAGATGTTGGTAAAGGCTATGTTGTTAGCCTTTCAAAACTTTTTTGAACCATTTCATCAAATCTATGTTGTCCTTCAACTGTCGCCTTCATCCCATCGGCAGTCTATCATTGCTGCAGTATTTAGACCTTGGAGGGTGTCAAAATTTAAATAGTGTCCCTGGCTCCATTTGCAACCTGTCACAACCTTCTTGTTTCCGTTGGCAACCTGTCACATCTGGTGTGCTTGAAAATAGAATGTTGTAGAGGTTTAAATAATCTCTTTGATTCCTTTGTGTACCTGCTTCAGCTGTAGTGCTTGAACACATTAGGAAGTTTAAAAGTTAAAATAACCTACTTGATTCTGCCGACAATCTATCATAGTGCAGCACTCGAACATAAAAGAGTGTAAAAGTTTAAATAGCCTCCCTGATTCTCTTGGAATTCTGCAAATGAGAGGGACTGGTAGTTGACGCTGGGAAAGGCTGTGAAGTTGGCCCTCACCTACCAATTGTGGTTGCTTGAAATTTTCTTAAGCCTTTCATCAAATCCATTTGGTGCATATCCTGAAATCTTTTCCCTCTGTGAGATAGTTATCTCTTTGAAGAATTTTAACAAAGACTCTTCATGCCTTGTCACGTGAGCCTTAAGATTTCATAAAATAACACAAACTAATTTCACCTTTTTTTTAAAGTGACGCGTAGGAGTATGAGGGGTAAACTTCTATATTGTAGAATGAGGTTTCATAAAATATTAAGGGTGGAGAATATACTTATATGCATTTCAAAATAATAGGAAATCCTATATTAAACCCCCACGTATTCCTTTTAGCAAGATAAGAATTTACTCATATTCTTACATGTCCTTTAATATTAGATCTTATTAGGGAACCTTTTTAAGGGGAGACTTTTCTTTATTTTGATTTATTTTATTCTTCCACCAAAGTAAGGAGAGAGTATATATTATTTATTACTTTTAAATTATAATGGCGAATTTAATATGAGAAATTTATTTATTTATTTATTTTAAAATATATATATATATATATATATATATTAATTAGATGAGTAAATAAATATATATAAATATATATTTAATTATAATGGTAAAGTATGGTAGGATATAGTAAGTTCTATTTGTTTTTTTTATAGTTTTAATAAATTTCCATAAACGATATATATTGTTTTGAAACTTTGTTGTTAATTATTTTATAAAATTGGCTAGATGGTAAGTATTGATGATTAAAGGATTTAAATAATTTGAGCGAATTAAAAGTTATAGATTAGAATTTTAAATTTAGAAGTAATCTTTAATCATTTTATTATGAAAGAAAGGTATTTTGTAGATTATAAATAAATAAATAATAAAGAGTTATGTTTTAGAAAATATGAGTAAATGTAGTCTCTTATATAAAATTAAATATTGAAGTAAAAGAAATTCATATAAAAACATTTGTATGCAAGCATTTGCGTGTTATTAATGTTCATGTGATTGTTCAATATTTACAAGTTAATGATGTAAATAGGTATGTGTAGGGTTGGAAAATATTAATGGTCATGTTAAGTCTCATGTAGGTATTTGAAAAGATTTAAGTATCCTTTAAGTAAATGGACCTAATGGGTAGCTTAATGTAAACGATATTTTGAGGGGATAGTTGAAATTGAAATTGTACTAATTGGATATTTTATTTCTCTAATTGTGTTCTAATTCATAAAGAGATTAGTGTCTAAGATAAAGTTGAGATAGTATTATCATTTCCTTTTTAACTGAATATCTATCTTTTGGTTGGTGCAACTTTTATTAGTTATTTCAATTATCATTGCAAAGTAATTAGAGTGTTGCCATTTATAGCATTAGGGTACACCGTATATATAATCCTTGTAAACTTTACTAATGTATAGCCTTTGTAGTAATATTGTATAGTGAAGCTTTAACCCTAGGGTTTTCAGAATGGATGATACTTGGATGATAGAGTTTTCTTGAAGTATTGGTGAATAATCTTTTTATTTTGATCAAATCAATTTCTTAATTGAATGTCAAACTCTTTTGTAACCTTTAGTTGAGATTATGGATAAAATGGCTATTTTCTTGTTTGATTTTCCGTCATGTCTCTCTCTTGGATGAACTATCAATAGACTTAGTTATTCGTTATCGTGTTCCATCTTTTATAAAGATGATAATCCTTTAAAAGGGTTTGCTTCTAATTTCATTGTGATATCGCCTCTTTTACTCCTCTCTTGTCATTTTATGATTGTGGAAGTTATTTAGACATTTTGTGGGTTCCTCAAAGTAAGTTTTCCTTTTGTGTTAATTCTGATTGAGGAGACTTTGTTGCATTGTCTTTCTTGTGGTCATATTTGAGATGGTTGGGAACCTGATATACTTGAATTACATTCAATAGAAGGTTGTGGATTTATGGTGTTTTTGGCTTCCAGAGGCAATGGAGGAACTTAACTTATGTTGATTTTTCGACGGTTGCTCCGTTGTGATTTATTGCTCTTATTTTAGATTTTGAGCTCATGGGTAGTACTTTGTACTATGGTGTTGAATTTTGATGTGGTGGGTGGTACCTCCTTGTTCTTGATTTCAGTGATATGGAATGGGCTTGCAAGATGGTTCTTGCCTTGCATGTTGTGTGATATGTACTCCTTGATTTTTATGTGAGATGAGGTACACCACTTGTATGTTTTGATTTGGTACCTGTAGGGAGAGTGGCTCTTCATGGGGGATGGCGCACAAAGGGGTTGTTTGGGTAACCCATGGAAGAGTTTCTTAATCAAGTGATAATGTAATTAATTAACTAGTAGGTGGGGTAGATAAACATTAAACAAGATTAATTATGAGCCTCACCCATATCGTTAGTGCTCTCACAGGCTAAGGATGAGATGAGAAGACCTGGTTGGTAAGATCACTGCCTTTTCCTCACGAAAGGTAAGTGGTTCCACATGAGTCACCCTATGGAGCGGTGCCTTGAGATAGGTTGCCTGGATAACCATAGATGGTGGCGGTACCTTGTGATAGGTTTCCTGGATAATCCATGTAAGGCCATGTGATGACACTCTCCTACAGTACCCGTTTATGTTCCCTTGTGTGGTTGCCTATGGGAGTGTTGATTGACTTGTTGATATTGTTGAGGCAATTGGTTCTTGGTGATTGTTGTTGAAGCCTCCAAGTTCTATATTTTAGTGTTGCATACATGTCTAATGGAACTTGATTGATGTTAATGAAAGGTTCCCTTGATATTTATTGTTGGTTGATATTGTGATTTTATTTAAAGGCTTGAATCCTATTGTTGATGGCACCTCTTATGGTTATTTAGTGTTGAGCTATAATCTTGACATTTGGCTATGTTGGACTTTTCATTATTTTTCTTTGCCTAAGTGATGGCAATGATGTGGTTTGTTATCTTATGTTGATGATAATCCTTGTTGTGGAGTTTGGTTTTCTATTGGTTCATTTGATTGTTTTGGATTGTGGTATGGGGATCTTTCTTGTCAACTCTTAGCATAGGCAGTGGACTTTTGTGTCCATGTGGTCGGGTGAAACGTGCTATGCACCCCATTGGGTCCCCAACCAAGGATCGAGCTATGCAGATGAGTTCCTCTTGTGGTGACTCTAGGATTGTACCCAAGTCTGAGCTAGACTTGTTACTTTGTATTCACCTTTCCAGTTGTATCATTCTATCTTATTGTATTGTTGCCATTGTTGTTGGGGAACACTTCTATATCACTATCAATCTTGTACAATGTAACTTTTATTATCATTTTAATGAATGTAATCTTTGACCTTAGTTTATGGTCTTTGTTGGATGCTTATCATGCTTGAAGTGTATATTGATGCTTGGTACTATTATGAGACTTTGTTTCACATTGTGCAATTCTTAATGGTGTTGTGTCTATGGAAATATGTATAATTACATCCATAGATGTGATAGATGGTTTTATGTATGTTATGATGTGGACGTTTGTATTTTGTCTAGTAATTCTAAATAATGGTTAAGTGGAATACTTATAGTTAGTTAAACATCATCTTGGCATGGGTTTACATTATTAATGTTGTCATGCGTACCCCAAAGGATGTGCTTTTATTGTAAGTTCTATAGTTGTCCTTTGGGGTTAGCATGGTGGGGCATTATAGCTTACAGGAATTGATTGGGAAGGTGCAGAGGCTGCAGGGACAATGATACAAGCTTGTTGTGTAGTAACAACACACTACTCGGGTCTTTGGCTTTGGCATGTATCATAGATACATGGGGTTCTACCTGATCAATGTAATGAATAATGCCCTTGTAATTGAGGGTGACATTCTTGTAGCTTATGTTATTTGTGCTATTGTCTTGGGGATTGTTGTTGGAGGTGCTTGCACCTTGATTATGGTTGGGAAAGGAATTTTGATATATCTGTAATTGAGCATTGGACGACTGAGCTTGACTAGTGTCAAATTTAATATCACCTTGATCAATAAGATCTTGGACATTTTTTTAGCCCTTGACACTTATTTAAAGAGTTTCTTTTGATTTTATGGAACTCATAATACTCATTTTCCCTAAACCATGTGGGCTTGAGTTTGGACTCGTCAAGTAGCTTGGTGACAGGGTACATGATGGGGTAGTCGATTTGTAACAACTTATTAAAGACAACACTCAGAGTTTCTCCTAATTGAGCATACTAAAGTTTAGTGTTCCCCTAATTTTTTTCGTTTGACTGTTGAGTAGGATGAGGTGTCCCCTGTGGTACAGAGATGGTATTAGGTACAAACAGTTGTTATTTTTGGGATGTATTAGCCACTTAGACATGTTTAGTGTCAGTCATATCGTCATTCACTGCATTCTTGTTCCTATTCTAGAATTGTGGTCTATCCCCAAATGACCTCTCTTTGCCATGACTATGTGTTTTGATGTGCCCCTTGGCAACAAGGGCACATTCAAGGATGGGTCCCTTTTCCACTATCTTCGTGAAAGTGGTGACACAATGTAACCTAAAATTATGAGCCATGTTAGGATGAGAGTTTTCCATGAAAAGAGTGACCATGTCCTTTTCTTTCAGAGGGGTCTTCATTCGGCTTGCTAGTGCATGCCACCTTTGGAGGTAGCTAGTAAAGGTTTCCCCCTCATGTTTCTCTTTGGGGAGATCTAAGGTGTTTGTGTCCTCCAAATTGAAAGAGAAATAGGAGATAAATTTTTCTGACAGGTCTACAAAAGTTTTTATGGACCCCTTTCTAAGGGTCATGAAACAATCTAGGGTGTGGCTTGCCAGGCTTCGTAGGAATAGGTGCAAGAGATAGTTGTCATTGTGCATGACCTCTTGACACTGGGAGTAAAATTCATTCAAGTGAGCCTTAGGGTCTTTGTTTCCCTTGTATTTGTCAAACTTTGGCATTTCAAAATGTTTAGGAAACAAGATTAATAAGATGGAGGAATCAAATTGATATGGGAATATGTCTTCAAATTTGAACGATTGTTTGCCAGCCCCAGCTTGAAGATCCTTCAAAGAGGCTTTGATTTCCAACAGATCCGAGTTGACTGGTGGTGGGTTGGGGGGATATTAATGATAGGATGATAAAGGATCTTGTTGAGAGAGTGTCAGATTGTTGAATTATGAATTTTGATAGTTGGATGATGACACGCTTTGTTGGTAAGCTGGGGGATTTTGTTGGTATAGGGGTTACTGTTATGGGGTATAATATAGATTTTTTTGATAGAAGTGTGAGGTAGGCTACTGAGGAGCTTGGATGGGATGTTGTAGATTGATTTGTGGGTGTTGAAAGTACTATTGTGATTGTTGGGAGGCCACATAAGGTGGTTGTTGATGAAATTACAACTAATTATGATAGTAATAGTGCTAAGGAGGTTGTCACGATGTCAACTGTTGTGTGGGTTGAGATGGGGTGTTGTGTTGTGGTTGAGTCTACGGACATAAAATGGCTGCAAGGAATGGGGATATTGTCTGAGTGATAGGTCAGGATGGATTTCCTTGTGATTGGTATGGTGGTTTTTGGGAAGAAACCAAAGCATTATGGAGGGGTTGTTACTGATGAGGTGGCTAAGATAAGGTAGAGCTGTTCTATAAAGGAGGTTGTTGGGTACCACCTAGAACATTCAGTTGGGATGTGCCTTGTGAAGTTAATTGAGGTAGAGGATTGGATTGATGAATCTATTGAGATGTATATGGTAGAGACATAGCCTTAGGAGGTGGAAGCAATGCGGTAAAGGGGGTTCCCTCAGTGTTGGTGGTAGGATGATTCAAAAGAGGTGGTGTTGTTAGCCTTAATGGTGACGGTTGTGGAACATTTAGTGACATACCATAGGCAAAATGATTATTGGGATCAGGAACTTGAGGACCCCCTATAACTAAGATTGGAGCATGTGGTAGGTGGTTAACATGATAAAGAACAACATTGCCAAATTCAGGTTGATTCCTATCCTCAACTAGAGGAACATTGGGGATGTACGAACCCTCTAGTGTATTTTGTGAGCGTTGGGGTACGTTAGAGGTGGATCTCCTATATTTGGATAAGTCAACACTCGAGGGAGGTTTGACACCATTCTCAATTAGGTGAGCCAAAATTTCTTCCCCATGTTTTTCAAATAGATGGTCAGTCATTTGTACATTGGCAGGATTACTAAAATGTTCCTCCAGCGTGAGTTCGGGTTGATCAGCCATACTTTCTTCACCATGTGGTTAGTTGTTCTGATTTTTGGTGTTGGAGTGGGATGAAGTACCATTATGAGGATCTTGGTGGATGTTGTTAGGATCTTGAGCAATATTTGTACCATTGGTGGGATTTGTATTGTTATTAGGGTCTTGAGACATGTTCACTTGGGAATTTTGACCTTTTTGTTGTGCCATTTATTTCTTAACTTGTGACCTATTTTGAATGGGCATGCAAATGTGCTATGGGTGGATTATAAAGATTTTTTTGACAAATTATTTGATTGTGATCAGATTTTTTTGGGTTTGGATTGGATTTTGATTGGGTCAAATTTTGATTGGATAGATTGGATTGGACTAGATTTTGATTGGATTGTTAAGATTGATAGGATTGTGTTGGTTGAACAGATGTGATTTGATTGATTGGATAATTTGGTCAAATGATTGGGTTTGATAGATTGGATGATTGAATGGGTATGATTGGATGATGCAAGATGTGAGAGACCCTGAGTTTAATCAAAGAAAGTTACCCTTAGTGACCTAGTGCATTGATTGATTAGGTAGAAGAACACGACACCAAATCCACCTCAAGATAGAAATGGATTGATTTTGGCCGAGGATGATAACTTATGACACATAATTCACCTCAAGATGGAAGTAAATTGATTTGGGTCAAAGTTAACAACTAATAATCAAGTTCAAGTGCTAAGGTCAATTTGGGTAACCATTTTCTAACACAAGGTTAAGGCGGTTTGATTATGGGTGGCGTTTGTGAGATAAGGGTTTGGTGACGTAAATGGTAAAATTTTGATGTTCCCTAGGTGATGATATTGGATTTTGAATGGATTATGGAAAATTTAAAATGAGCAAATGGATTTGGGGACATTTGTGGAGAATGAATGGGGATTTAGAATGAGGTTTGGAACGATAAGATGGAGGTCTAAAATGATCAAATGGAGGTTTTGGATTTTTAGAAAGACAAAACAGAGGCTTGGGATGATGAGATAATGGTTGGGGATGATTAAATGATGGTTTAGAGGCTAAATGGATCCAAATGGGGCAATTTCAGGTGTTCAGGAGGGAAAATTCGCCCCTCTATAGTAAATCAGGGGCATAGTCACCCTTTTGCGGTAAATCAGGGATGTAGTCGCCCTTCTGCGGTGAACATGGACTTTGTTTAATGAAAATGGCTATGGCAAGGAATTTAAAATGACAATAATAAGGCCAATTTGTCAAAATTTTATTGGTTTCTCACAAGAAAACACTTTCAAGAAAATACAATCCTATGATTAGTGTTAAGGGTATATCCATAGAGCTCTTAATCTAGGATACACAAGGTGTCTAGGGTGTCCTCAATATACTCTCGGTACCTGAGGCACAACTGTGAACGCCATCACGTCACAAGCATGAGCCGAGAACCCCAATGAGATACTAAAGGGCTCAGACAAACTCTTCACATCTATCTAGGTATCACCCTAGCTTTGACACTCTACCAATTATGACATAACTAGATTGGGGTACAACTTTTTCTCTCCCCCTTTATATACCTCGCCAGTACTTATGGTTGAAATCGTCCCTTGGGGTGATGAAATCCCCAAGCAGGTCCCACTAGAAAGTAAGCACTAATCATTTCCAACTACTCCCAGGGTCACACGAAGTGCAAGGGGAACGTGAAAACAAACTAATGCCCTCTTTGAGTAACACAAAAAGATAGACACAACATGCAATGAATATTAATCCACCTAATTAAGCTATGTTCTTAGATTAATAAGAACAACAAGGATAGTTTTAGAAATATGAGCCAACAGATAGCCTTGCAAGCAAATGTTAGTTGTCTTATCCTATGTTCCTTGCTAATTACACAAGAAATTGCTACAAAGAGTTAGCAAAAACACCAATATCCTTGCAAGAAATAGTGTTAGGAGGTTAGTACCTAAAAAATAGAAAAAATAGAAGCTAAAATGATAGTTTTACCATCCAAAATGTGTTGCTTTGCGATGACAGGAGGGCGCAGTCACCCTTCTATAGTAAATTAGGGGCATAGTCACCCTTCTACGGTAAATCAAGGGCACAGTTGCCCTTCTGCAATAAATCAGGGGTCCAGTCGCCCTTCTATAGAAAATGTTAGCACAAAAAATTTAGCCAAAGGGGGCACAGTTGCCCTTCTGTAGAAAATGTTAGTATAGAAAATTTATCCAAAGGGGGTGCAGTCACCCTTCTGCAAAAAAATGTCAAACAAAAATTTTAGTTAAGGGGGCGTAGTTGACCTTCTATAGAAAACGTTAGTACAAAAAGTTTAGCCAAAGGGGCATAGTCGCCCTTCTGTAGAAAAATGTTAATCAAAAGGTTTAGCCAAGGGGGCGTAGTCACCCTTTTGCATAAAACATTAGTACAAAAATTTTATCCAAGGGGACTCAGTCATCCTTCTGTAGAAAAAATGTTAATCAAAAGGTTTAGCTAAGGGCGCATAGTCACCCTTCTGTAGAAAAGTGTTAACACAAAAAAAATTAGCTAAGGGGGTGTAATGGCCCTTCTGCAAAAAAAGTGTTAGCACAAAAATTTTAGCCAAGGGGCATAGTCATCCTTCTATAGTAAATCAAGAGGTGCAGTCACCTTTCTACAGTAAATCAGGGGGCACAGTCGCCCTTCTGTAGAAAATCAGGGGCATAATCACCCTTTTGCAATGTAATCGTGCAAAAGAAAAAAACAATAACAAACATGAAGTATAGGAACCCGCTTGTGGGTTCCACTGGGCATGCTAGAAATGTGATATCCAAATGTCTAACCTATTCTAAGCAATTAAAATGCAATGGAAAAACATAAAGAAACACCTCAAGATTAGCCTAAGAAATTTGTAAGTGCAAAGAGAAAAGTGTTAAATGATGACAAATAGATATACCCTCCTTTTGCAGTTAAAACTCCTTGGTTGGCCCTTGATTTTGATGTGCTTTGTATGCTCCTTGATGGCTCCTGATGTGGCTAAATGAAATATTTGACTATGTGCTTAAATGCAAATGTAAATGGATGAAATTGATGGCTAGATGAGTCTACAAAATGACAAAATTTAGTTGCAAATGGCTAAGTCTCTCCCAAATGCCTTAGAGGATGGGGTTTTTATAGAGAAACTTGAATTCTCTTGAGAATTCAATGGTTGAGATTTTTCCAACAAGGCTAAGATGAAGGGCTAAGGTGAGTTGAGGACTCACAGGCCCTCACATTTTGACATGTGGAATGTGAGATGGCTAAGGGTGAGATGATGTGTAGGTGATATGGAAAGAAGGTACATGATGTGGAGGAAGGACAAGTACCTTCCAAGTACCTTGGGGAGTGAGAAGATTTCCTTAAAAGGGAACTTCTTGTCCCCAAGTGGGAGTGAAAATGACACTTGAAGAATTTTTGGAATTTATCAAAAATCTCTATGGGAAAAGAGAAAGTGGTTGGAGAAATAAATGTGAATTAAAAATTCACACTCATAGGAGAACCTAATGGAGAGGATCTCCAAAAAGGTGTGAATTGGTCACATGTGCATGAGGTGACATGTCAAATATTCTAGAAGCCTTGGAAAGATAAAATGTGAATTAAAATTTCACATGGGGAGAGAGACCTAGGATGAATAAAAGTGAATTAAAAATTCACATAGGAAAGAGGGTCAATGCCTAGAAAGGAAAATGGAAAGATTGACTAAAAAGTGGTGCTAAAAGTGGCTAATGACTTTGATTAAAGTTGTGAAAATACTTGATTATGATAATCAATGGAAGATTAGTGACAAGTGGTAAATGTAGGAGGATGTGACATTAATCCTTCATTAAGAGGATGCACACCTTAATTATGAATTAATTGAATTAATCCAAATTAGAGATGGATTATGGAGGATGTGACAAGGAGAGAAAAGAATAATTTTAAATTGATTTTAATTCAAAAAGATTAAAATGACTAAATTAAATAAATTGTTGTATTTATTTAATTTAGAGAGGAGAAAGGTACTAGATAAAGTATTTAATTGTTAAATTAAACACTTTAAGAATATTATGTGGGAAGTGTAATATTAATTAAATAAATTAACATTGACTGAGTTGAGGAATAAAGAGGTAAATTTGATCATATGGTCCAGTGATAAAATTTGGGTATCTACATATATTATGAGTGCAATAATGGTTTTTGTGATGCTAGCTTAGAAGAGGATTCTTCCAATTGTGAGAGGAAGGTACAAGAAAAATTTTTATTTGAAAAGTGTCAATTTTACTTCAGTTCTTGAATGCTTGAATTTTGGCCCTTTGCATTTGATGGAAAAAAGGGAGAGAAAAATGAAGAGAAAAAAAGAAAAGAAAAAAGAGTTGTCAAATTTCTTGACAAAGGGGGAGTACTTGGAGTTCTTTTGAGTTTGTAGTTTTGAGTTGGAGTTGTGGATTTTTGTGTTCTTTCTATTTTTCTATCAATTCCAAAGGGGGAGATTGTTGATAAGTTGTTGAAACTTATTTAGCATTGTTTTCATTAATGTCAAAACCTTGGATATAGAAAGTTGAGCTGCAGATGATATATAGACTTGATCTATCCTATTGTATGCTATGATGTCACATAGTGTGGATATTATCCTTGCTATGGATATGGTAGTACTTTTTTTTGGGACATCTATTGAATTTAGTTAATGCACTATAATGAAGTCTAATCTTTTGATGCTGGTTTTTATGCTCAAAGCTTAATTTTGGTAACCCTTGCTATCTGAAACTTCATGTAGCATGTTGCAAGTTTTTGGATATCAGATTGTGGTTCTCCAGTTGACATTGAAATTGATGATAATCAAGATTTGGTCTTAGCTTTTGCATTCTCATTGGCTTTAGAATATATTTCATGTGATATAAAGTTTTTATCTTCTAATAATTATGTATCACATATTCATGGGTCCTTTGGTAACATGGTAATAAGATATTTTTGTGCACCCTTTATTTTGGGTTTGGTGATAGCATGCAAGGAATTATTGAATATCTCAAGGTTGTTCCTCATGACAACATGTTTTGTGATGATCTAATTCAAATTATATATGATTGACTTGGAAGACTATGAAGATATTGTGTCTAGTCGACCTAGGAAATTATGAAGACATGTAATGGTATAAGTAAAGGTTGTTTTGTCTAATGAAAAGTGAAGAGTGGTGTATGATGTGTGCAAGTAGATAAAAGTGTGCAAAGGAAGAAGTAATTTTTTTTGTATATTTTGTGTGAAGAAGTTGTGCAAAAGGTTCTTGATCAGATCTACTATAAACAAATAGTGTGCTCTTAGCCGAAACTGAATTCATGCATATGTCAATGCAACTTCATGAATTCAATTTTTTTAATGAGATTATTTTTTAATTTTTTGTATTAATTGAGTAGTGAGCCCATCAACAGTGAGCTACCCTACAGTGATCCCTTGTAAAAATCACCTTAGTTGGTGTCACCTTAATCAGTGTTCTATACTTGAGAATTAGCATTCTCCGTGTTTTTTCCCTTCTTGGGTTTCCAAATAAATCTAGTGTTGATTGTGCATGGTGTTGTTATGTGCTTTCATTTTCTTATTTGATAGATGTTTATGTAATTAATTTAAGTTTTCTCTAGATTAATGAAAATTAAAAAATTATTTTGGGATAACTAATTCACCCCCCTCTCAATTATCCAAACTATTCAACATATCCATCACCAATGAATCTTGTCCCTTGATTTATTTCATGGAATTTTCATAAATGAGAGTCTATCTTCAATCAAATATTCATCACATATCTTCTCATCTTATTGTTATGTTGTTGCATTTTCTATCTATTTCATCCATATCCTGGCTCCTCTTCATCATATTCTCATACTATCCATTGAATCTATCATCTTATCAATCCTATCATCATGCTACTTTATAAGCAATCACATCCTCCATCAAGAGTACAAAATAGAAAATAAAGCAGAGCTAGGGTGCACTATACTTTAGCTCTATCCAAGAAGAAATAAGGGATTTAGGTGAAGGTATTTTGTGTATTTCTTTATCTTCTATATTTTTTTCCTCTAAGATCCATTTTCTTGTCTTCAATTTTCTACCAACATTATCAAAGCCATGAATAGAAATATTATTTCATTTTATGAATGACTTATCCACACCAAAGTTATTTTAAAGTTAATTGTTGCATGCATTAATATCTAGTCCATTATCAATGAGAGTATGCCTAACCCAAATCTTGCTATTGATGGAATATACCAATAGAGCTTCATGTTGGTTTTATAGTTCAATAAGAGGTAATTCATGTTGAGGAAATGCAATATCCATGTCCATTGCATTCATATTATCTAACAAGCATTCTACATCATTTGGTTTAATAGAAGAGGGATAAAACTATTTTAAAAATCCTCTTGGAGCATACTATGGTAGATAGGTGAATTTTAATTTAAATCCCAAAGAGAGATCTTGGCTAGAGCATTGAAAAGTTTCTCAACAAGGTCATAATCTTTGTTACTATGTTGAGGGAGATGAGGTGTGAGGGAAAGGTATGGTTGAGGAAATGGAATGGAGGTTGGAATTTTCTTTAGTTGTTTATTGTTTTGAGTGGTATATGTATGGACGTTCGCCTGATAATGTGGTTGTTATGAAAAATTTGGGTGTGTGAGTTAATTTTCAAATTTTAAGATATGACTAGGAGATTTAGAATAGCTTGAAGGAGGTACAATAATGAGGGTAGGAATAACTTGGAATTTAAGAACATGGGAAGGAGGGTAAATTATAATATTTGGTTAGGGACATCTCTTAAGATGGTTAAAGGTAAAAATATTGAGAAGATACAAACTATAGGTACAAAACATTGTTTGGATACTATCCCCAAGGAAGAACCAAGCAATTTGGTATATATTTTGACCACTCTTGATGAGAAAAATGACAAAGTTTATGACAATGCAATGAACTATGTGAATTAGGTTTAAATTATCAATGCATAGTAAAATATTGAAATTTTAGGGTAGAGTATACTAGAAATAGGAATTGCATCTGAATAGAGATCATAAGTAGGTTTTCCCAAAAGAATTGATGCCAAAATGACTAGATATGGGCATGAGTTCCCTAGAACAAAGATGTAATATGTTAACCATTTAATTTTTTGGAAATAAACTACACTATTTGAGGATTTGAGGTTGCATAGGTTTGGGTCTAAAAGAAAAATATTTTTTGGAAATGCATGAAAACTTAATTTTTCTATGTAAAGCACAAGGTATTAAGACATAATGATCTGACCACAATAACCCTAGACACAATAACCCCATCATAATAACCCAAGGAAAAAATAATCCAAGGTCATAATAACCCATGGATAGAATAACCCGTAGTCAAAATAACCTATGGATAGAATAACCCATGTAATTTATAAATCTTGTTTTCCTTTCTCTATATTCTTACGAGGATATTTTTTGCATGGGTTATTATGACCCTAGGTTATTTTTTCCTTGGGTTATTGTGAATAGGTTATTTTGTCCAAGATTATTTTGTCCGGGTTATTATGTCTTGTAACCAAAGCACAAACATGCATACAATTTTATGTTTTTAAAGAAATGAAATAAGTTCAAAATAAATTTTTAAAATTTAATATGTTGTAACTAAATAAATTTATCCTAAAAATGTTAAAGGATAACCCTTTTTTATCTTTCAAAAATAAAAAAAAAACTATGCAACTCTTTATATTTTTTAATTTTTTTCACTAAAATGTATATGCATTTTGACAAATTCAAATAACATAATATTTCACTAAGACATCAAAATGAAACAATTTAGATCTAAGACCTAATAATATTTGAAATTATGCAATTAAATTCAAAATATTTTATAATTTTGACACAAATTGATTTCACCAAGGTTTTTATTGTTTTAGGAGCAAACAATAAAAATGCACAATTTTGAAAATGAAACAAATGCAAATTAGTAACACTTGACATTCAAATAACCTAATTTTTTTATCATTTTTCAAAATTTATGCCATAAAAATAAAAAAATTGTAAGTGTAGAATATGTTAGGTTCACCAAAATGTAGAGTAACGAAAGTAATCCTAGACCTAGATAGACTAACTAGGATCAACTTCTTTTCACTTGTCCTCTACATTTGGATACAAAAACAACTAGGGCTTGATGATTGGATTACTACCACAACAAAGATATTATATCTCAGGGTTTTCGTCCTTTTGATTTTCAAAGAGGAGAAATTTGATTTGTGTTTTAACAAACCTATATTTAACATAAAACACTAGATCTAAAAATGTAATTTATCACAAAAATAAAAATGAAAATTGGGAGAAAAATTGTAGATTTGAAAAATAGATATAGAGAACATGTGACGAAAAATTGGGACTAAATTTAAAACACAAATTTGATACCACCCTTGTCCAAAAAGGATATATTTTTTAAATTTCAAAACTCTAGAAGGTAGGTTATATTATTCTCTTCATTTCCTATTGTTGGCTATTGATGAAAGCCTCGATCTATCTTGAGGATGTAGGAAAATCTGACTTGAGTTTCTTTTGAGTATATAATGAATTTTTTTTTATCTCAAATTTAATTTATAATTGTTTACCTTTAAGTATAATTTATTACTCATTTATGCATTAGGTTGATGGAATGATTTTCTATTCATGACATAGTGTGATGGATAAATCATGGAAATATTGTTGTAGCCACAAAGGTTGAAGCCTCCACTAGGCCATTGTATTTATGAGCATTGTGATGATAGATTTAAACACTCATGTTGAATATTTTTTATTCATATTGGTGACTTTAGGCTCCAAACACTAACTAGGTCAATTCTCTCATGAGCTTTGTGCCTCTTGTGAACCTTAAATATGCATTTCTTCAAACAATGACCACAACTAGTTGTTAGTAAATTCAAAATAAACAAACCCAAGATTCCCTATAAAATTCATTTGAACACAAGAATAATGGGAAGGAAGCAAAAAACAAGCAAAACATAATGAAACATTATTCTAATGACCAAACTAGCATTCTATAGGGGGATTGGTGCTTCCTTTATGTGGAAAGAAGCCCTTTCCCAATCCCTCGATAAGCTCTTGATGATGGAGATGTGTGATTCTTGACTATAGTGCAAAGAATCAAATGGTAGATGATCCAATGCATAGGATGAGATCTCTATTTATAAGAGAGAATGATGGAGTGACATGAAAAATGGGTGAATGTGGGATAAAAACCCAACCAATAAGAAGGAGCCACTTGTCACCACGTGAATGGGCCAAGGATGTGCAAGGTTTGATCAATGTGCCAATAAATGACATTAGGTGGCCTTTTAAAATTTCAAATTTGGCTTGTTGGAGGGAGAAGAAGGGGTCTTAAAGGCCTAGTGGGGGACTTGTAAGAGGAGAATTGATGCTATGTTGGAAGGGACAAGTCAACTTGATTTGAATTCAAATTTGAGAGAATATTCCCTATTATGCCATGTTGATGGAAAATGAAGTTTTAATAAATTAATTAAAATCATTTATTTGTGCAAGTGGGAAAAGCTAGAGGATGGGAATTGCATTAAGATTAGATTTAATCCTGATTTAGTTAACTGAAGTGAATATTAGGTAATTTGACCTGTTTGCTTTAGATTTATGGATTAAAATGAATCAAAAAGGAAATGGAAAATGATGAAGATTTGATTAAACAAAGATTTCATTAATGTAATAAAAGAGGATGTTGTTTGTACTAAAGATGAATTTATTTAATTTAAATGGAGGAATTTAGAGATTGAATTTAATGAGCTAGATTTATTTGATGAATGGATGAATATGAATTAGTTAAATGAATGATGATAATTTTTCATGTCTACACCTCTATTAGGCTTTGCTCGTAAGTTTGGACTATTCACATTCGTATAGCGCATTCATGCTAAAGATAGCATCCCCTATTTGTGACCTCACCTATCTCAAGCCAAGTTAAAAATTCATGATCCATCGAACAAAAATAAAGATGAGAGGAATATTTATTTATTATTTTTTGTATAAGTTACAAACCCAAAATTTATAAAGTCCCTAACCTCACACCAGAAAACCTGTGTACTAGGAACCGACTTAATTCACCAAACTATCTACATCCCTTCTTCCAAATAAGATGAAGGTGTAGTTTGCACTTAGTTATAGTTATAATCTATGTTTTATGTAATTGTACAAGTGGGTATGCAATCATTACTAAGGTTCCTTTTTTTAGACATTTTTTAGTGGCTTCCACCCACTCAAGTGAAATATTGATGAAATCCTAAATCTAAATATGTAATTTCAAGCACCTTGAATAAGGTTTTTGATGTAAATTTTCATATGCAACATGATTTTTTGTTCACCTAATATGCAAACTTGGGTCCAAGGATTCTTTGTTAGTTACTCAGACTTATTAGTGTTAGTTATTCCTTATTCAAAAGGTTATTGATTTTCCTAATAAATTATTTTTTAAATAAAATAAATTAAAATTAATAGATCCAATACTTCATTTAATATAATCTCAACCATGTTAGATTCACATATATGATTGGAAAAAAATATTTCATGACCATAACTATTCAAAAAAATTTATATATGCCTCTATCATACTATCCAAACTTACCATCTTCTAAAAGTGATTTGCTAGAATTTATATGCAACAAGTTTTATATAAAGTATATTATATTTTCTCTAGGAATAGAAGAAACAATATTTTTGAACTTAGTTAAATTAATCTAACAAAAAATTCAAAATCTTGAAGGAACTATTAAAAGATGAAATCATTTCACATAAATGGAACCAAAATTAGACTTCATCTATATAAAAAACTATATTCCAAACTATCTCTGGACCTAAAACAAGGAACTCAATTAGTGATATAATAACTAATATTTAACATGATTTCTCTTTAATAATAACAATAAAAATTGTTCCATATCCACTCATATAGTACATGAAATAATAGAAAATGGTGAGGTATGTCCATAGAATCTCTTAAGATTTCACATCACTTATTCAAGAGAAACTAGGTTATAAAAAATATACCAACTCCCTACTTCCATATTCATTACCCTTAAGTACACCTTTGAATTTATAGTAAAATAACATAGATTCAAGAATTAAACTCTCCCTCCCCCTTCAAGATCCAAAAGATGTAGAAAGTTTGGATTCCTTAAAAATACTAGGTGACAACTATCATTACAAATGCAAGAACTATATGACTTAGAATAGATATTAATTAATTAATCAAACAAAAGAGATACAATTCCAATAAACTTAGTTCTACCAGTCACAATTTAATTTAGATATAATATAGTTCAATAAATATATTTTTTAAACATCTTATTAAGTACTCTATTGTAGTGACTATTTAAAATAATATGGGAGTCTTGCAAATACAAAATTATATAACTCTAAGTTTTCCATATATGGACAATGGACAACTAAATAGGTGCACAATAATACAATGAGTCATCTACTACAAATAACTTTAAACCTACAATTAACTTAAAATCTATACCATAACTCTAACCTAACACACATTTTATACTAGAGATATCAACAATGACTAACAAACATTTCCTTTTTATTTTCTATGTTTATTGTCTTAATTACAAGAAAATAGTCTACATTCTCATAGGAATAATTATTATAATAGTCACTATCATTTAAATTATTTTTCAAAAAAATCTTAATATCTGATATAATAATCAAAATACAACATCAAAGCATTATAGTGATACTAATTATTACTCAAATTAATCAAGCAAACACATGTATATTCAATATCAATGGATTAGAGTTATATGAATGAATATCACATTGATAATAATTGTCATGTAAAACTAAGGAATATCAAATTGATAACTATGAATGTCAAATTGTTTACTATAATTTTCAGTAAATCAATTCATTCTCCCTTGACCTTCCCTAACACCATTTATGTTAATAATGGGGCTTTCTAGGCTTCCAGGGTGTTAAGTTGCAGGGAAAGTTTAAGGAGAAGGTAAATTTTAAAGATCAAAGTGCACCTAGAGCCAAACCCACATTGTATGGGTATCAAAAGGTTTTTACTTCTATGAGGAGTGGAGTGTTCCCTAATGGTGTTGGCATTTTTCTAGATCATCCCTCTCATTATAAGAAGTCTTGGGTTCCTGAAAAATCTGGATATCAGTGAAATGCATCTCCTATTGAAGCTAATATTATCTTCAATGATTCACTACTCCATCCTTAGATTGAGGATCATTAGGAAGTTGTTCTCATATATAAGTTTTGGAAGTTTCTCCTAGATCTACATTTTTTGAAAAAATGGGTTATTGAAAATTGGGTGGGATCTAATCAAGTTTTTAATTTAGACAAGGGTGAAGGATTTTTTATAGTTTTTCTTTTTTTTTTCCTAGAAAAGATTATTGGAATGTTGTTTACATGAAAATGTCTTGGATTTGTTAAGGTCATGGCTTATACACTTTTCCATGGACTTCTATTTTTTCTCCTTCCCAATCTATGGTTAATTTTATCCCATTTTGGATTCAATTACAAGGTCTCCCTCTTGAATATAGAGAGACCAAGATTATTGAAATTTTAGGGAATCAGTTAGGAATTTCCATTCATCAAGATTTGAATTTTTTTGTGAATCCCTCACTCCCTATTAGGATTTTTCTTCTAATTGATGTTTCTAGGTGCTTACCATCTATTTTGAATATCACTTCTACAAATGGCTTGTGGAAGAAGAATATTATCTTTGAAGATCCATCAAAAACTTGTCATTTGTGTCATTTTCCTATTCATTCTCATTTCAAATGTCAAATGGTTTCATTTGAAGGATTGGGTAATGGTATTGAAGCATCTCCTCAAGATTCATTCATCCCAGATGTACCTCCTTAGAATTCATGCAATTCACCTTCTTCACCTCTTTCTTCTAGGCTATCACATTCTCTTGCAGTCAATAGTGAACAAATTATTTCTACTTGAGGTAGGGAAAGTGATATTTCTTAGGGAAATGGTTTTTTTGGGTTGAAGCCGAAACTTGGGTCTTATATATTTGGGCTTAATCATAATGGGCTAAGTTTTAATGTTGTGTCTTCAAGTAAAGTGGATCTCTAGTGGGTGATTTTAAATCCACTTATCTGTAATCAACTATTGCAAGTGTGCAAACAATTTTTTTTGGGGGCTTCATCCATACATCAGTTGGGGAGTGTTGGGAACTCTTCATTATTACTTCCAAGGAGAAATAAGGGTTCTTCCTATTCTCAAAAACTTCATGTAGACAAGGTCTATGGTCCTGAAGAGTTGGGTTCATTTCTAAGTAACACTTATATCTATTTCTTTTTCTCAAAGTTGGGAAAATTATTTTTTATCTCCTATAAATGCATTTCTATATACTATTAATTACTCTATTCCTCAGTTTAAATGTGATAGCATTTGTTAGTTAAGTCAGTGTGCTTCAATGTTGACCCTTGGGGTGACAAACCCATTTGATCTATGATTAAAAGGGTTTATTGTTCAAGAGAAACATATAAACTCAGATGGGGTTAAACTACATAATTTAGAAGCTCAAATCTTTTCTCAATAGTGTAAGATTCCTATGGAAAGTGAGCTTGATAGGTTTGTTATTGGAGCCTTAATGTCTGTGGGAGAGGAATTAATTAAGGAGATTGCTTAAATTGATCTAATGGAGGAAGTGGAAGAACAAGATAATCTCAAGTCATCATCTATATTTCAATCCCCATTAACTTCTTCCCCAAGTAAAAAATCCCTTACCAAAATAGGCAAAAAATATTTTGCAACTAAATTACAAGAAGAAATAGAAGCATGGGTTTAGTCTACTTTGAATTTACAATTAGGAAGTGATGTGAGACAAAAACAACCTAGGAGAGCTTGTTTCTCTCCTAGGAGGTTATGAGGATAATCTTGTTGAATGTTAGAGTTTTTAATTACTCTAACAAGAGAGTCCAAGTCAAGCAATAGTTAAATGCTTGCATGGTTGATCTAATGTTTCTTCAAGAAATTTTTTTTTATCATGATTCTTTTGTCAATTTCTCCAAGAGTTAGTCTAACTGGAAATCTATACACTCACCATCACAAGGTGCCTCTGGTAGGCTTATTGCACTATGGAATACCAAATCAATATGTGTTAGTAATGTAACTTGTGAGTCTAACTAGAAACTAATGAAAGTGACTATTTTGATTTATTTTTTTGGTCAATAAATGTGTATGGTCCAACTACCTCAGTGTGTAAGCAATTGTTGTGGCATAAGTTAAAATAGTCCTTGGACTTGTTGAGTCAAGATAAAGTAATTATTGCTAAGAACTTTAATGCAATTACATCATTGTCAGAAAAGAAAGGTGGAATTTTTCCTTCAAACAAAGATATGGAAGATTTCGCTTCCTTCATACAGGACAATGCACTTGTCGATATTATTCCTAAAAATGGAATGTTTACATGGACAAAAATGAGGAAAAATTTCCTTCAAAGAGTTGAGTGATTAGATAGGTTCCTAATCTCTCCAAGTTGGATCACATTTGATTATGTGTTAACTTCTAAAAAAATTCCATTTTTAGCATCTGGCCATTTTCCAATTTCTTTAAATTTGTCCATCCATAAAATTAAATTAGTTCATAAAGCTTCATTTAAGTTTGAGGCAATGTGGCTCAGAAATCACCAGTTTTTAGATTTGCTAAGATAATGGTGGTTAGATTCTACTTTCTACTATGGGTCACATATGTATCAATTGAGCAAGAAGCTAGATCATATGAAAAAGAAAATTAAAATTTGGAATATTCAATTGCTTATGAATATATTTTCTCAAAAATATGTGGTGTTCAAGAAAATTACTTAGATTAATAGTCTAATTATTGATAGTGGATTAGATAATGCAATATATGAAGAGTAGAAAAGGCTTCAAAGGAGTTGTTATTAGGGGAAAAAATCTATTGGTGTAAAAAGTCAAGAGAGTTATGGCTAAAAGATGGGGACATTGATACATGTGTTTTGTTAACTAATGAGGAAGAGATTTTGAAGGAAAGTATCAAATTATTTTCAACTTTGTTGTCAGAAAATAAGGATATGAATATTCAGTTGTCAAGAGGATGAGAGGAAATTTTTCAAGTAATACCAAGTATGATATCTTTTGAAGAAAATGAGAAGTTGATGGCCCCTTTCAAAATTCAAGAAATAAAGGCAGTAGTTTTTTCATTCCTCCTGACAAAGCTTTGAGTCTAGATAGATTTACTACATTTTTTTCTAGAAATTTTGGGACTTTATTAGTTTTGATATATTAAATGAACTTGAGGAATCAAGAAAGTATAGTGGAATGTTAAAGATTTATTCAATCTAACACATTTATCCATCATTCCAAAAATTGATTCCCCTAAAATATTTTATGATTTTAGATCAATTTCACTATGTAATGTGGTATAAAAATATTTTACAAAGGCTATCTACCTTCGTCTTTATCCTCTAATAACTAAAATTATATTTGAAGAGAAGGGTAGTTTTTCCATGCAAGGGAAAAAACTGAAGGCGCAATTGTTGCACATGAAGTCCATTCCATAGCATAAAGTAAATTGTCTTCCATAATTATAAAATTGGACATGCAAAAGGCATATGATAGGGTGGATTGGCCATTTTTAAAGTAGGTTTTGTAAAGGTTTGTATTCTCATGGAAATGGTACAAATGGAACATGTCTTTCTTGTTCGGTGCCAAGTTCTTAGTGTTGTTAAATGGTGCCCCTATAGGTCTATTTGAATCTTCACAAGAAGTTTTCTTTTTATTATCTTAGTCAAAGCTTTGAGTAGATCAATTAGTAAGGAACATGATCTTGGTTTTATACATGGAGTTTCTATCCCTAATATGTCCTCATTTGCTACTCTTTATTTGTTGATGATACACTCCTTTTTGGAAAATCTCTTCTTTCATAAGCCAAATATATTAACTCTATCCTAGATAAGTATACTTGTGCTTCTCAGAAAAAAATTAATGAAGGAAAGTAAAAAGGTGTATGTTTTTAATTCTAATCCATTAGTTGAAAAAAGCATAGTGAAGTTGTGTGGATTCCAACAAGCATAATTACCATGTCAATATCTTGGAAATCCTTTTTTCTCGGGTTAGAATAATATTTCCTATTGGCACAAAATTATACTTAGCATCAAATCAAGAATTCTTTCATGGATAGGCAGGTGGTTATCTTTGTTAGGAAAAATTTTATTGGTAAAATCTATCCTTTCATCAATCCAAAATTATTTTATGGTAGTCTTTAAGGCCTCCAAGTCTATAGTTCATCAAATTCAAAAGCTTATTAGAGGATTGTTATGGTCTGTAATGCCCCGCCACACAACCCTAGAGGAAGTTGCAATTCATTACTTAAATGTACCAATTTTTTTTAAAAAAATAACATGTAAGATGAATACACATTGCCAACAACCTCTAAGGCCACGGGACAAAGATTACTTTAAAACCCAACAATAAAAAACATTAAAGTAAACCGAAACATTAATCACTTAAGGAAATGAGACAACATACATTCCATTCAAGATAACTTACAATGAAGGATAAGAAATACCAAAAGATTTCAATTAACAAAATTTAAACAATAAGATTACAACACTCATTCACTGAATGAGGCAATTCCAACCAAATGATTACATAATACAAATTCCACCTCGATAACAACTGAGGGGTAGTAAATTACAATAAGAACTGAGAGAACAAGGCATGAGAAGGAACTGATTCCCACGAGCTCTCCAATTGGAAATCACGAACATGAAGAAGAACCAATGGAAAGATGAATGCCACCCGGCCACGTGGAACCCAAAGGCCCCACTCCCTCCGTGCTAGGAGATAGTAACAAGGATTTCCTAGAAAGACCATCTACCACTAGACACAGGCTAACACAAAAAACTGAATTGCTAATAAGAACATAAACCAAATCACTAAAATTTAGGTTACAATGCTTCCAGAGTACAAAGTCGAATACAATCACAATACAAAAATAAACGAATGGTACAACACCATACCGACTATTGTCATAGGAGGAATGTCATCACAAAGGCTACATGGGATCTCCTGGCAAGTCTTCCTAGGCCCCGGCCCCCCTCTAGGGATATCCTGGAAACTTCAACCGACTCCCAACCCCACATGCACACTAGAGCAGAATCAATTATCTCTCGTAAAGACAAGATAACGATCTTGCCATTCCAGGCCTTCTCGACTCATCTCAAGTCTCGTACAAGCCCTTGAGCCAATGAGCGAGGCTAAATTATCTTATTTAATGTTCAAAGCTACTCTCTCCCTAGTAAGTTATTTTAATTTTCACTTAATTAACTGACTCTCACACGAGTTATCCTGGAACCACTTTGGGCCCAGCGCTCATTTGAAAGCCACTCCCCTATCAACAACACAAAACTCAACCACATGCCAAGGGTAGACAATGCACTAACACTGATCATAAATAAACAAACACCCCAACTGGTAACACATCACTACCGATGTAAAAAACTGAAACCAAAGCGTGCACTACCCAAGGCTAACACAAGGTTGACTAACATAATGATGACCCACATAACGAACTGTAAACATGACTTAACCATAAATCACAAGGTCACACAACCTGTACGAAGAACCATGTTTCCACTGATACAAGACTCATGCACTACTCGAGAAGGACAATAACCATTCACAAGGGTAACACATCATCTCAAAAACCACAACTGGAAGACTTACATCATCAACAAGAAATGACTTAAAATCAACAATCATATGATCACATGCTCTTTACATGCCAAAAAAAAAGTAATTTTGACAAACAAACTTTCTCATAACATGGAAACCAAAGTACATAACAAAGGCTGACTCACGTATAACCACTCATGCCAATAAATGAACCCATATCTGGAAGATTCTAAATTTCATCACCATATTCATAATCAAAACACTTTAATAATGCAACTATCTGGTTAAAATTTAAATCAACTGTTCTCTCTAAGTTTCATGATAACACACTATAGATGAATCACTTGATTAATAAATCATTCAGGTTAGATAATAAGTTCATCGTTTACCCTCAGTTCTGCAATCATATTCTATAAGTAAACATCTTGAAAAATAAACATTCAGATTAAATGATTTCAGTCCCGATTTAAACTTAACATTAAATAAATCAACTTAATCTTATCTCTACTTGAAATCAATTATATTCCAAAACGAATATACCTAATAGCGAGTTAAGCATGATGACCACTTAAGGAGTTAAAACCAATAATTATATGTCATTTCTCCATCACATATCTTATTATGATCAATAGTTGGTAAATAAAGTCCTCTGATTAAAATAAACCATTTGCTATCCCTAGCTCCTCAACTATGTTCCATACTCAAAATTTAATGATTAAAAACAACTGATTAAACTATTCCAATCATTATCTCTAATTTTCACTATTAGATCCAAAATCATTTCAATCAAGTCATCTAATCCATAATTCATCATAGAATAAATAAATCAAACAAAGTCAATATTTTATGTAAACCGTTGGTCAAACCTCAATTTTCATTTTATCTATACCAATGAACTAATCACTTCAGAGTTCACTTCCTTTAAACATGTCTCTAAACACATTATTTCTCTATTCTAAGGTTTACTAAATATTTATGAAAGTTGAAATTAAAAATTTCTAAGAATAGATATTTGCTTAAAGAATCAACTTTTTCTCAATAACCATTAACTTATTTAATGTTCGCTTGGCACCATCTAAGGAATTAGTTAAATACTCTTATTCTATTTGCTCAATCCTAGATAAGGATTAAATTAACCCTTCAAAATAACGATTCCATTTCATCTATAATTTAACTATAATTATTTTAAAACATCTCCTATTTAAAATAATTAGACATCATTATTTAAATGTCTAAATTATCGACATACTATTATTGTAATCCAACTACTCAAGACATAAATTCCCATATTACAAAATGTTTAAATATTGAATACATATATTAAATATTACATATATAATATTATTTATTAAATATTAAATATTAATATATAATATTAAATATCATAAAAATTATAAAATAAAACTTTATTTTATTAAAAAAGAAATGAATTTTATTTTGCTTTTGACAGGGGCTGAAGCCCTAATCACGTGGCCCCTACCTCCCCGTGGTTGGTGGGGCTGTGTGCTCCACACACAGTCCACCACCTCCCACGGCGGCGGGGCTGTGTGCAAAGCACACAGTGGCCGTTGCCTTCGGGCGGTGGGACTGTGCACTTTGTGCACAACGGCCGTCGCCTACAGGCGGCGGGGCTGTGTGCCGAGCACACAGCAACCGCCTACCACCAGCAGCGATGGCAATGATGGTGGTGGTGGGGGATTGATCTCCCCACCCCACAAAACAAATATATATATATATATTTTTTTCAAAACAAAATTTTCATTTCCCTCTTTTCTGGTATAAACCAAAATAATAAGAAAAATAATAGGGAAGAAAACAACATATATATATATTTTTTTTGAAAGGGAGAAATTTCAATTAACATTTCCAGTTCAAGTTGAGAAAATGAGCAATACTTTTTTCCAAAACTCAAAAAAATTATCCAAACAACAAGAGGGTTTCAAGATTTAATTTGGATGAGGAGTTTTCTTTTGGGTTTTCATTTCATTTTTCCATTGTTGATTCTTGTTTTGGTTTTCTTTTCAAAGTCTCAACACAAAATGCAAGCTTTCAAAAAAATAACCCATGGTTTTCATTGGATTCAAACAACATTTAAGATTTCAAATAGCATGAAGAGAATCTAATCTATCTTCAAAATGAACAAGCAAAGATAAGAACCTGTTGTAGTGCCTCTCCATTCTCATAGTGGATGTGTAAGAAGTTTGGCTTTGGAACTTGGAGATGAAAGTAAAATAATAGAGACATTTAAAGGTATGTGCTAATAATGTTAAACAATTGATATTGTATATCATGAATTTATGGACTAAGTAAAATTGTTAGAAAATAATTTATTATATGTGTTTATAGATATATTTATCATAATGTGTGTGTTCAGACATGACCATTACTATGATGTATGTTATTGACATATTGATGTGATGAAAGTGTTTTGTTACCTTTGAGGTTTTTACTTGATTCTAATATATTATTATTGTGTTGTCATATTATTATGATTTTGATTATGATTATCTTTATTATCATAAAATATACTGATTTGTGTTCAAGCATTGTGGTTGCAAAATGGGGCATAAGCTTCTATTAGTGTTTTGGTGAGTATGATGCATATTGTTATGTTATTGTTATTATGCAGAGATTTACTTGGATAACTGAGTGATACAATAGTATGTTTGTTAGGATAAGTGGAAAGGGCGACATCGTACCATTGGATGTATGAGAGACATACGTGAATGAGATACGATTACTTGAGCCTCTTTCCTAGTGCTTCGGCTATTCTGCACATGTGCTCTAATTTGTATGTTTAAGTGAACAGGTACTAAGCTACATCTCTACCTAAATTAGCAGGTCTGAGCGTACCTCTAATCCCAATGGTGGTTGAGGAGATAACATCTAGGCCCAAATTATAACCTAACCCTAGCCATTGTTCTCAATTAGAGACAATTGATGAAGAATGTGTTAACTTTTTCGGGTTGTCATGAGACAATGTCCGATCTCCTTTACCCTATGTTTGGAGTGTTGCATTTATTCGATTGTTTCTTATGTTGTATGTGATTGTTTGATTTTGTTGTCTAACTTTAGTTTTGGATCCCAATCTGTTGGTGTTAAACCCTGTGGTTAATTGTGTTGTTATGTTTGTGATTAGTGTTATTTATCTTTTGATGTGAATGTTGCTCTTTTATGTGAAGTTATTTTATGATTTATATTTTACCTTAGTTTGTGAGTTATTTGAGTGAAGTTAAATATTGAATTTATTATATTTATTGTTATGATTTTTATTAATGTGTTTGAGGTGTGATATAATATTATCCATAAGTGATATTTATTTATGTTATGTTTTATTATGTTATTATTTTGAAGAATAATTATTTAATTATTGTTTATTATTATCATTATTTGGTATTTAGTTATTGTTTATTGAGAAATATTTGTTTTACTTTTGTTTGGATATAATTTTTGCATTATTAGTCTCTTGATTCATTTTATTAAAATGGTCACTTAATTTATGTTTTATGAAGTCTTTATGTGGTTTTAATGATTTAAAATGTTACCTATGTGATAACTTTATGGGTGAAAGGTATTTTTATTTTATAAAATTATGTTTTGAGAGTCCAGAACCCACCCTAATTACTCCATTATGAAAAGTGACGAAAATGGAAGTTGAAAGGGTGGCTGGGAGGTTGTCTTTTGGTCTTTTGGGTTCTGAAAGTATTTTTTTTTATTTGGGAGGAGAAAAAAATGGTTTCTCTCGGTTGGGTTATTCTTTTGGAGTGCATGTTGGATTGGGATTCTTTTCATAAGATATTTTTCCATGCTTGCAAAGAGGAAAGAGCAATGAGAAATTTGTTACAATTTGAAGGTTTTGGAAGTTGAAAACTTTGGGAGTTTAGCATCAAATTTTTTAGTCATTCCCAAGCGTTGGATCCAGGTTGGATTTTCGGATCTTGTGTTAAGATTTTCTTTCGTATGCATGAATGATTTGATTGATTTCTTTCTTTTGATTTTTGAAAACAAATATTGGATAGTTTTATTTTTTGTATGAGTAAAACATTTGTTTATTCTAAAATAAAAGTGAATATCTATTATTTATTTTCTATTATTCACAATAAAAGGGTCTGAGTGCGTCCCTTATAACTCTGTTTTTACGAACTAGGTTAATGATATTTTTAATGGGTTTTTTCACCTCACTATCGTTTAAATTTTGTCCAAAAATATTAGAAACTCAGATCGTAGTTTGTGAGATATAGTTGAAACACGAGACTGCTGTCAAGTTGCTCCTCTATGATTGAAAATATTTTTATTTCTCCCTGTAACTAGCTAAAGGAAGATTGAGATTTTAAATTTATAGGTGTTTGAAATAGTTTAAATTAATTTCAATATTCTTTCTTTTTATTATATTTTATTTTGAATAAAATCTGGTTGTTATGTTACTCATTTTGTTATTTGACTGTAATCGAGTATTGTCGAAAAGAGGGTTTTATGGAATCCGTCTGTTGTTTTGTATTTTATGAAATTATTATTCATTTTTAGTCAATTTCTTCCTCGCTGCTGAGTAGTTGATGACTAGATCTGAAATAGGTATTTTACAGATTTTAATTTTGAGTTGATATGACTATTTTATGGGTGTTTTATTGTTAACAAATTTGACTGTTGTCAAGTGAGAATCAATTTAGTTTTAAAAGTTGTATTTGAGGGTGTAACTATATTCTTTGATCTGTATTATGTTGTACCATTTTTATCTAATTGTGTTTACTATTTTTATGTTATAAATCCTTTCATATTTGTGAGATCTTGTATTGAAGCTTTTGTATTTGTAAATATCAATTATGTCAGGGATGTGCATTATTGGTCTTGATTGTGAATTACTAAACTAAAGTGTGTTATTATGTTATAAGATTATGAGATTGATGTAATATACTTTATTGTAGTGTTGTGGTTTAATGATAAGCTTTTTAGTTTTATATCCATTTGTGTTATGTGAATGAGTCTATAGAAGTACCTAGAAGTATTTGTGAAATTATTGTAATTTTTGGTTGATTCTTATTTTGGTAGTCTTCTTAAATGTTTAGTGTCAGCCACTTGTAGTTTCTGTTATGTTGTTTGCTTGTTTGTGGGGCCTAGTGTTTTCTCTTAGCACGGAGGGAGTGGGCCTTAGGGTTCCACGTGGTAGGGTGGTATTTCTGAACCATCCATTGGGATTTAGGTGGTGCAATTCGTGCGCAGCATGGAAAGTCTTTTCTTTTCGCTTCATTCTATAGTTGAATTTATGTGCAGGTGTTATTTTCATAAAAAAATAAATTATGTTTAGTGTATCTTATACATATGTACCTCTTAGATTTATGAATCGTATTCATAGTAGCATTCTTGTATAAGAAAAGTGAGTGAATTGTTAAAATCTTGATTATACACATTTTTAGTATTGTTTAGTATGTAATATAGAGGTTTAATATAGAAATGTTGTATTTATAATGCATGAGTTTAATTAAGCAGTAGATATAATATATCTTTATGTACTTATTTTATAACATTGATTGAGAATAGATTTATATTAGCATAGTGTTATTTGTGGTTTGAAGATAATTTTGATATGTTATCATATAATTTGATGTATGAAATTTATTTACATTCGAGTGTTAATAAAATATGGTCATAGTATTTCAAATATGTTCTTTAAGCTTAATTAGTGTAGGTGTATCTTAGTAGCGACGTTAGGGGACCATGGTGTATAGGTGTGCAAATGGGTTATGTTCAATATTACTTTTAGGTTATAATGTGATTATAATATCATGTTAATGTAATGATGTCATTCATATTAATTAGTTGAGTTGCATTAGTTAGTGTTACTTGAGTTTCTTTAAAAAAAATAATTAAAAAAAAATTTGGCTTCGTGTTGATGGTATTTTGTGTTATCCACTTGGTCCCTTAGCGGGGCGTTACATCTGGTATCAGAGCCAGTGTTGCAGCACTGAGATCTTTGGTTAATGTTGTTGCCCATGTCTTGTTATAGTAACTTTTTTTTTTGTGCATGTGCTGATGAATGTTTGATGTGTGACTAAAAAGTCATAGGGACCCTTGTGTTAGATACCTTGTTTTAATCTATACACTTAGTTGAGACGTTAGATAGAGGATTATACACTTTGTGTATTCTCTTTTTGGGTATGATTCCTTATATGTTGTAAGTATTGTTTTTTTTTCTTATGTTACTTTGTTTCATTTCCATGAATTTTAGTTCTTTAAAAATGTAAATTTAATCTTGGGATGTATTGGTGAGTTTAGATTAATTAGTTAACAAGTTGGCATATAAATTATCTTTGTTTGACTAAATGTGCATTATGTTAAGATGTTATTTGGTGTAGTTAGGCTTCTTATGTGGTTTTATGCAAATACTTAAGAGTGTATGT
Source organism: Sequoia sempervirens (assembly GCA_007258455.2). Classification (NCBI taxonomy): domain Eukaryota; kingdom Viridiplantae; phylum Streptophyta; class Pinopsida; order Cupressales; family Cupressaceae; genus Sequoia; species Sequoia sempervirens. The sequence goes on from VDFB02075321.1 coordinate 27,984,537, forward strand.
TATGTAATTAATAGGGAAGTTCTGATTTGAGTATGTCATATATTCATGTGTTTTTCTATGTTTTGTAGGAGTGTTTACACTCATATTTTGTTTAGTGCATTTTCATAACATTAAGAATATATTGCCTGTAAAATGGTTCTTAGAATAAATTAAGGAAAATATGTAGGTGGTTTATAAATGAATTATTGTCGATATTTTGTGATCATTTTAATACATGTTGAGTGATGTAATGGAATCTTAACTTTGTTTTTAGCTATGTTTAGAAATGGAAAACTTGTCTATGAGTGGTACTTAAAATTTGGGTAGAAGGTGTGACTTATTTTTCCTTTGTATAGATGTTTTGTTTGGAAATGTTGCATTTACAAATTGCTTGCATTAAATTAAGTTATCTTGTTTCTTCTTCATCCTAACTCACATATAATTAATATAAAAAAAAAAGGGTATTAAACAATATTATAATAGAAAATCATTTAGGTCTTAAACTTGTATGCTTAAACCTTGACTATGAATCAAAGAAATTATATTTGAATTACTTGAGTGGTGGACTATATATTCTCTTGAAATTGTACTCCTTATTTATGGTTCATGCATAAAAGATAAATTATGAATGAGACTGAGTGTAGTTGCTAGGTATTTAATTTATGTATTTGGGAATAAATTTATGTGAATAAGTTTGCATCATATGATATGATATGTTTTTATTGGAAATGACTATTTTTGTGGAATAAATAAGATACTAGTTCATATAACTAAATTTCTATTTTAAAAAATTATGATGATTGTATTGGTATTTGGACACCTTGGTTGTTTTGTATAGTTGAAACCTATAACGCAATGTCTCTCCTTTCTTACTTTTGTATAAATAGAAAAGATTTATCCATTGGATGTCTTGCATGTCAAATTATTATGTGGGGGTAACATGTGAAAAAATTAAGCTTAGGTATTAGATATGGATGTTTGAGTAGGCATAATCATTATGTAAATATTTAGTGTTACTAGTATTGGCCTGAGATAAAGTTTGAGAGAATGTGAGATTGTATTTTGAAAAAACAAATATGTGATGTCCTTTTGTTCTGTGAAAATTTGAATAACTTGTGTATAACTAGTTGAACTCCGGATACACGAATAATGGTGTGGAAATATTAATGATTCTTAAATGCATTTAAAAATTCATGCTATTTATGTAAAATTCTGTGTGGAGGAAAAATCAGTTTGCATATGCATATGTTATAAGGATAAAATGTTATGTCAAATTAATAAAAGTGAATGCGAAATTGTTTAGTGGAGTTGATAAGATTTCATGATAATCTTGACATTAACATATTAGCATCATGTGATATATGGAAAAAAAAAAAAAAGTAGAGTGAAAGAAAAGATGATAAAGGGTTATTGACATATGTAATGATATGAATCATATGGATTATGGAAGTAAATGTTCTCATGGAATTGTGTATGTAATTTTATCCCTTGTAAATGTGAGAAACTAGTAACTGTGCATTGGTTGAGTGTTGTGAATACCCCGTACTTGCTTTATGTGCCCATGGGATGGTGATACTGTGTACCCATCCATGGAGAAAATTGTGTATTTGTTGGTGTGGGATTAACCATACCTTTATGTATTCTTGTATGTTTGTTACCTGATTGAGTGCCAACCCACGTGTGGTTGAAATTTATATATGAGTAGCCAAAAGATAGTTTCACAAATTCTTTTCTTTTGATTCTCCAGTCCCTCAATCCATGAAGGGGTAGTAGCAGCCACAAAGTTCCTTGGGTGGAGTGTGCAGCGTACGCATAATACGACGCAGAGCAGTCTTAGCTCAACCGATCCCAAGGCAACGTACTCACTACTTCCCCTTATGATGGATCAAGGTACTTGATCCATATGTGTGAGCCTAATTCCCACAGTTTTGAGTATAGCAGCATTGGTTTGTTAGTATTTGTCTGGCCATCCATAGGGACGTTGAGCTGACATTAGCGAGTCAACCTTGTCTCTATGAGAGGTGAAGCTCGAGTAGCCCCATATTGATATATTTATATATGTATTATATATACCGTATTCGTACATGTTCTGACATGATGCAATGGATACGGTGCCACAGCCCACTGATGTTCCGACACAGTGCTGGTGATGATGCCGTGTTGCTGATGGTAGCGAGCTGGGCTCGAGGACACGTTGCCACGTGCATAGACACGTGAAGGTGCACTATGAGATTTTTTTATGATAGCCTACTTGTGTGATGAGCGTAATGGGGCTTCACACACTTGTAGAGGAAATACTCATGTTTGCTTTCGACATTGTTTGGGTCGGTTAGCATATGGGTATGTCCTAGCCATGTATACCTCTGGCTACGGCGAGCACCTACGTGTGCCTTCTCCATGAGGTATCGCTATGCGGGGTGTGTCTAGCACGTGCCTATTTCCGTGGAGCCACAGACACACTGCCATGCGGCATACGACCAGTGCGTGCATTCTCCGGCTGGTGTATGACCATGCCGCACTGAGATGCGATGCGAGATGGGGGTCGAGGTGCACATCCCATGCGGATAGCCAAGGAGTGTGAGGGCCACTTGGCTAGTCCATACCGCATGACAACGCGAAGTGGGGTGTAGCCGAGGAGCACACTCTGGGTCATGTGGATGGCGTGCGCACTCTGCACCACATAGGGGCTATTGTATAGCTGGACGTTGTTCCCTCTTTCCTCGTTTGGTGGCTAGTATCTAGTCACGCAGTGTTGTATAGTGAAATTTCTAAGATTGTGAACTTTCTTTATAATTATTGATGATTTTTTAGTGATTGTGAAGGCCGACACCTTGTTTATATTTGATTGTGATAGTTTAGCCACACCTTATGATCTTATTTGTTCGTAGCCCTTGTGGTTACATTTGATTTAGTGTTGAAATTGTGCACATTTATTTCTTTATTGTTGAAATTGAACTTTTGTTTTCTTTTATTTATGACTTTGGTGGCTAAACTAATTTATCCTTATTGTTTTCGATGTCGGTCATTTGTTGTATTGTGATTCCTTTCCAAGGATGTATAAGGCAAACTTGGTGAGTGTATACGAGGAAGTAGATGCAGGGAACCTTTAGGATGCGGGTATGTGAGGCTATTACACAGCTAGGACCCACTACCCACCTATGTGTGATGACTATCTCTTGGAGGCTAACCACCTTATACAACAAGAGGTGGGTCATTGTGGTCTTGTATGGATGGTCTCACCATGTGAGTGTGGCCTAACACCATCAAGCCACTGAGTGTGAGGTATGGATTATGTGAGATGAATATTAGCTCTTGGCTCATGGATTATGTATCATGGATTAGTATGCTGCTTTCCAGTGTCCAGATGGACCCTTGTGTAGCCTTGTGATGTGTTTTTCCCGGTGATGTGATTGTGTATGTATGTGTTAAATGTATATTTCTTATGTGTTGTTGCTTATTGATGTAAAAGAGGGATAACCATGCTATGTTAAATGTGAATGTATTGTCAATCTATGGTATTAAAAGGAGTGGATGTTATTGAAATCATAAATTGTAATTGAAAATAAGTTTCTAAAATAGGAGACAATGTGTATTTCTGAATTAAAAAAAAAAAAAAAAAAATTATGTGCAGCCCTTACATAAGATTATGGAGATTTTTTGATATATTTGTTAGTGTAAAATCAAATATCATACCATAAGAGATGCAAGGATTTCTAAATAAATGTAGTTAGAAAAATATTACTTTCTAATGTGTAGTTAGATAGTGATTTTGATCAAAAATCTTCAGAAAAAGAATGTAAATCAAATATAGAATAGAGAAATTTTGGTACTAATGTCTTATGTTTCCACCCTAGTTTGTGACTTTAAGGAGTAAGTCAAGTTTTAGGGGGGGAGGATGTAGTGCCTCTCCATTTTCATAGTGGATGTGCAGGAAGTTTGACTTTGGAACTTGGAGATGAAAGTAAAATAATAGAGACATTTAAAGGTATGTGCTAATAATGTTAAACAATTGATATTGTATATCATGAATTTATGGACTAAGTAAAAATGTTAGAAAATGATTTATTATATGTGTTTACGGATATATTTATCATAATGTGTGTGTTCAGACATGACCATTACTATGATGTATGTTATTGACATATTGATGTGATGAAAGTGTTTTGTTACCTTTAGGGTTTTTACTTGATTCTAATATATTATTATTGTGTTGTCATATTATTATGATTTTGATTATAGTTATCTTTATTATCATAAAATATACTAATTTTTGTTCAAACTTTGTGGTTGCAAAATGGGGCATGAGCTTCTATTAGTGTTTTAGTGAGTATGATGCATATTGTTATGTTATTGTTATTATGCAGAGATTTAATTGGATAACTGAGTGATACAGTAGTATGTTTGTTAGGATAAGTGGAAAGGGTGGCATCGTACCATTGGACGTATGAGAGACATACGGGAATGGGATACGATTGCTTGAGCCTCTTTCCTAGTGCTTTGGCTATTATGCACATGTGCTCTAATTTGTATGTTTAAGTGAACAGGTACTAGGCTACATCTCTACCTAAATTAGCAGGTCTGAGCATACCTCTAATCCCAATGGTGGTTAAGGAGATAACATCTAGGCCCAAATTATAACCTAATCTTAGCCATTGTTCTCAATTAGAGATATTTGATGAAGAATGTGTTAACTTTTTCGGGTTGTCATGAGACAATGTCCGATCTCTTTTACCCTATGTTTGGAGTGTTGCATTTATTCGATTGTTTTTTATGCGGTATGTGATTGTTTGATTTTGTTGTCTAACTTTAGTTTTGGATCCCAATCTGTTGGTGTTAAACCCTGTGGTTAGTTGTGTTGTTATGTTTGTGATTAATGTTATTTATCTTTTGATGTAAATGTTGCTCTTTTATGTGAAGTTATTTTATGATTTATATTTTACCTTAGTTTGTGAGTTATTTGAGTGAAGTTAAATATTGAATTTATTATATTTATTGTTATGATTTTTATTAATGTGTTTGAGGTGTGATATAATATTATCCATAAGTGATATTTATTTATGTTATGTTTTATTATGTTATTATTTTGAAGAATAATTATTTAATTATTGTTTATTATTATCATTATTTGGTATTTAGTTATTGTTTATTGAGAAATATTTGTTTTATTTTTGTTTGGATATAATTTTTGCATTATTAGTCTCTTGATTCATTTTATTAAAATGATCACTTAATTTATGTTTTATGAAGTCTTTATGTGGTTTTAATGATTTAAAATGTTATCTATGTGATAACTTTATGGGTGAAAGGTATTTTTATTTTATAAAATTATGTTTTGAGAGTCCAGAACCCACCCTAATTACTCCATTATGAAAAGTGACGAAAATGGAAGTTGAAAGGGTGGTTGGGAGGTTGTCTTTTGGTCTTTTGGGTTCTGGAAGTGTTTTTTTTATTTGGGAGGAGAAAAAATGGTTTCTCTCGGTTGGGTTATTCTTTTGGAGTGCATGTTGGATTGGGATTTTTTTCATGAGATTTTTTCATGCTTGCAAAGAGGAAAGAACAATGAGAAATTTTTTGCAATTTGAAGGTTTTGGAAGTTGAAAACTTTGGGAGTTCAGCATCAAATTTTTTAGTCATTCTCAAGTGTTGGATCCAAGTTGGATTTTTGGATCTTGTGTTAAGATTTTCTTTCGTATGCATGAATGATTTGATTGATTTCTTTCTTTTGATTTTGGAAAACAAATATTGGATAGTTTTATTTTTTGTATGAGTAAAACATTTATTTATTCTAAAATAAAAGTGAATATCTGTTATTTATTTTCTATTATTCACAATAAAAGGGTCTGAGTGCGTCCCTTATAACTCTATTTTTACGAACTGGGTTAATGAGATTTTTAATGGGTTTTTTCACCTCGTTGTTTAAATTTTTTCCAAAAATGTTAGAAACCCAGATCGTAGTTTGTGAGATATAGTGGAAACATGAGACTGCTGTCAAGTTGCTCCTCTATGATTGAAAATATTTTTATTTCTCCCTGTAACCAGCTAAAGGAAGATTGAGATTTTAAATTTATAGGGGTTTGAAATAGTTTAAATTAATTTTAATATTCTTTCTTTTTATTATATTTTATTTTGAATAAAATCTGGTTGTTATGTTACTCATTTTGTTATTTGACTGTAATTGAGTATTGTCGAAAAGAGGGTTTTATGGAATCCGTCTATTGTTTTGCATTTTGTGAAATTATTATTCATTTTTAGTCTATTTCTTTCACGTTGCTGAGTAGTCGACGACTAAATCTGAAATGGGTATTTGATAGATTTTAATTTCGAGTTGATATGACTATTTTATGGGTGTTTTATTGTTAACATATTTGACTGTTGTCAAGTGAGAATCAATTTAGTTTTAAAAGTTGTATTTGAGGGTGTAACTATATTCTTTGATCTGTATTATGTTGTACCATTTTTATTTAATTATATTTACTATTTTTCATGTTATAAATCTCTTCATATTTGTGAGATCTTGTATTGAAGCTTTTGTATTTGTAAATTTCAATTATGTTAGGGATGTGCATTGTTGGTCTTGATTGTGAATTACTAAACTAAAGTGAGTTATTATGTTATAAGATTATGAGATTGATGTAATATACTTTATTGTAGTGTTGTGGTTTAATGATAAGCTTTTTAGTTTTCTATCCATTTGTGTTATGTGAATGAGTCTATAGAAGTACCTAGAAGTATTTGTGAAGTTATTGTAATTTTTGGTTGATTCTTATTTTGGTAGTCTTCTTAAATGTTTAGAGTTAGCCACTTGTGGTTTCTGTTATGTTGTTTGCTTGTTTGTGGGGCCTAGTGGTCTCTTAGCACGGAGGGAGTGGGCCTTAGGGTTCCACATGGTAGGGTGGTATTTCTGAACCATCCATTGGGATTTAGGTGGTGCAATTCGTGCGCAACATGGAAAGTCTTTTCTTTTCGCTTCATTCTATAGTTGAATTTATGTGCAGGTGTTATTTTCATAAAAAAAAAAAAATTATGTTTAGTGTATCTTATACATATGTACCTCTTAGATTTATGAATCGTATTCATGGTAGCATTCTTGTATAGGAAAAGTGAGTGAATTGTTAAAATCTTGATTATACACATTTTTAGTATTGTTTAGTATGTAATATAGAGGTTTAATATAGAAATGTTGTATTTATAATGCATGACTTTAATTAAGCAGCAAATATGATATATCTTTATGTACTTATTTTATAACATTGATTGAGAATAGATTTATATTAGCATAGTGTTATTTGTTGTTTGAAGATAATTTTGATATGTTATCATATAATTTGATGTATGGGATTTATTTACATTCGAGCGTTAATAAAATATGGTCATAGTATTTCAAATATGTTCTTTAAGCTTAATTAGTGTAGGTGTATCTTAGAAGCGACGTTAGGGGACCATGGTGGATAGGTGTGCAAATGGGTTATGTTCAATATTACTTTTAGGTTATAATGTGATTATAATATCATGTTAATATAATGATGTCATTGATATTAATTAGTTGAGTTGCATTAGTTAGTGTTACTTGAGTTTCTTTAAAAAAAATAATAATAAAAAAAAATTGGCTTCGTGTTGATGGTATTTTGTGTTATCCACTTGGTCCCTTAGCGGGGCGTTACACCTGTTTTTTTCCTCCAAACCTTGAAGCCTTGAAACATGGAGTTCTCCAATTCCTCCATTGAATCCATCCCAAGCCAAAATCTCCACCTCCTTCACAATCCAAGTAAAACCACCAAAAAATTCTCCATCCAAGTTGAAAACCTCCTCTCTTCAAAATGAACAAAAATCCCCTAAAAATAGAGTTTCCCCCAAATTATTATCAAATTGAAATTCAAATTTTTATTTCCATTTCTAAATTCAAAAATAAATATCTTTTTCCAAAAAGTCAACTATTTCCGAAAACCACTTTTCTACAAAATCATTGCATTTTTGAAACATTTGAACTTTAAATAACTTAAAACAAAATTCTATTTTCCAAATAAAATGTAATACCTTTTTAATTTTACTTTCTTTTTTTTTCTTTTCAATAAAAGAATTTAAAACTTTCAACACTTTTAATTCGAAAGAAATAACTTGATCAATTCACACAGTTAATTTAATTAATCAATAAAATAAATCTAACCCAAGATTAGATTATTTTATTAATTAAATTAAATTAATTAATAAAGTAAATAACATTCCTAGCATTACAACCAATTACATTAAAGCCACATATTAACAACACAAGCCATTATAACTTGAATTCAATTAAAGATCAAGGTGAACTGGGCAACATGAAACAACCAAACCCGACTACAACCCGACGACACTCGGTGACTAGGGTAACGACTTGACACAGAAAACCTAGCTACTATCTCCCAATTAGTTTCCGTTGGTCAATGGACATGCTCAAACCTGAAAACTAGGTGGAGTTGATGTCATATACCTGCCAACCTGCAATAAAGAGCATGTCGAATGTGCATATATACATAATATGATCAGACACACCGTGAAGAGGAAATATCAAAATCGTAGGGCACTCGCAAGCAAGTGATACAATCCCGTCCCCTTCACCAATACAATCTCACTAACTGACGCATCTAACATCAATAACATGATCAACAGTATAAAACATCGTTAAATCAGATATCTTCTAAGTTAATCCAAAACATGTCGTAAAGATGGCATCAGAATAAAATCACATCAAAATATAGCTTCACATTGTTTAATTATTGCAATCAGAAGTAACCAAGTTCCAAATTCACATCATAACATAACAAAGCATTACAAGGAGAACACTGACGAACAAAGAGCCAAAACAGAGGGGTGTTACATCCCCCCCCTAGGGTCAGGCTTACTCCTGGAAGCCTGCAAATACCCCTAATTCAAGCTCATTAAAATACTCACATAAACAATGGTTCCAATACTGAACCACTCCATACCTCAACATTAAACAGTAGCAGCCTGTGCTAAAATCAACATACCGAAGCACACTATCAATCTATACAATTAACATGGTAAAGCAACCGCCAACCCAAAATTATGAATCACATAATCATGAATTAACATACATAGTGCCCTATGCACCAAAACACATCATCAAGAATCATCATAAAGCCACACCTAATATAATATTATTTCAATGTTTACTCAAGGCAAGGTGTGCAACATTATCATTTCAACGTTCATCTAACTTTTGCATTTTGAATCCATGTACAATAGTTTAATGTCTATATGATCTCTTAAGTCTTAACAATAAAGTTGGGGACTATAGGTCTCACCAACAACATATGCACCTATAATGTAATTATCCTTAACATGCAATTGTTTCACTAATTCCTTCCCTCTAAACTTTTATTTACTACAGAATGATTTCTCTATTCGTACTATACATTTTCATAGTTTATGAATGCAATGTGGAGACTTAGGTCCTTAACCCAAGGTTCAATCTAATAAAACAACCTTCACGAATACTAAAACATTTATCATAAGATACAACATATCCTGGGTATCAGTACCCCACACACTTAAGGACAAGCATTTTCATTAATCCAATAGAAAGAGAGAGAGAAAAGACAAGATATTCACAGTTCTAACATAGGTACGAATATAATCATGGTTTCATAATCACACACGCACTTCCACACAATGCATCAACCACATGAGAGCGTGCACAAATCTCTATAATTAACAACATACTCATTCCTTTCTTATTATCATATTTCATAATTCTCTATTCAATACTACATGCAAAAGACAATTTCAACACCACATAAGGGTCAATCACGCAATCACTTGCACAAAGAGGTAAAGCACAAGCAACCATGCATTTGATACTTGCATGGAGAAGGAAACAACAAACTCCAAAAGAGAATACACACCAAAGGAACTCCTTGATATCCTCAAGGTCAAACAAAGCTTTCTAGAACATGAGCATCGATCCTTCACAACACAAGACAAAGTTGGGGAATTCCACCCTCTGAAATGCCATACTAAGGCACTCAAGGCAAGAGGTCCTATGACTATCTCACCCCAACAACATACTTAGAACACACTCCACATTCACACTACAACCACTCTCAAGAACCACTCAAGGGTTACCCCCTTTTACACAATAAAAGGGCCATGCATCAAGAAGGAGACCAATCCAAAACTCACTTCTTGGTAGGTTCATGGCCTAACCCTCACAAAAGCATTCAACAAAAGACATGCAAGGGTGGAAACAACAACAAAACTGATTGTCGTCCACCACACACAACACATCAAAATCCCACACTACAAAATCGTCCATAATGCATTCTTCCAATAGAAAGGATATCAGTGCATTGCGCACTACACCGAGGATCGTATCCTTCCCACTGGTTTCCTGCACCATTTGAACTATACCACTTAAAGACAACTTCTGGGAAAACAAGAGAAATCAACCCAAAATGAAAACAACATGAAAGAGAAAAACAACTAGGTCAATCCAATGGCTCATAGTGCCCAAAGTATAAACCTACACAACTTACAACATAATGGGTCCAACATAATCCCAGAGTTCCCAGTGTTTAAACCTAGGCTCTGATACCATGTATAATGCCCCGCCATACAACTCTAGAGGAAGTTGCAATTCATTACTTAAATGTACCAATTTTTTTTTTTTTTAACAAATAACATGTAAGATGAATACACATTGCCAACAACCTTTAAGGCCATGAGACAAAGATTACTTTAAAACCCAACAATAACAAACATTAAAGTAAACCGAAACATTAATCACTTAAGGAAATGAGACAACATACATTCCATTCAAGATAACTTACAATGAAGGATAAGAACTACCAAAAGATTTCAATTAACAAAATTTAAACAATAAGATTACAACACTCATTCCCTGAATGAGGCAATTCCAACCAAATGATTACATAATACAAATTCCACCTCAATAACAACTGAGGGGTAATAAATTACAATAAGAACTAAGAGAACAAGGCATGAGAAGGAACTAATTCCCACAAGCTCTCCAACTAGAAATCATGAACACACAAACATGAAGAAGAACCAATGGAAAGATGCATGCCACCCGACCACGTGGAACCTAAAGGCCCCACTCCCTCCGTGCTAGGAGATAGTAACAAGGATTTCCTAGAAATACCATCTACCACTAGACACAGGCTAACACAAAAAGCTGAACTGCAAATAAGAACATAAACCATATCACTAAAATTTAGGTTACAATGCTTCCAGAGTACAAAGTCGAATACAATCACAATACAAAAATAAACCAATGGTACAACACCATACTGACTGTTGTCATAGGAGGAGTGTCATCGCAAAGGCTGCATGGTATCTCCTAGAAAATCTTCCTAGGTGCCGGCCCCCCTCTAGGGATATCCTGGAAACCTCAACCGACTCCCAGCCCCACATGCACACCAGAGCCGAATCAATTATCTCTTGTAAAGAAAAGATAATGATCTTGCCATTCCAGGCCTTCCCGACTCATCTCAAGTCTCGTACAAGCCCTTGAGCCAATGAGCGAGGCTAAATTATCTTATTTAATGTTCAAAGCTACTCTCTCCCTACTAAGTTATTTTAATTTTCACTTAATTAACTGACTCTCACACGAGTTATCCTGGAACCACTTTGGGCCCAGCACTCATTTGATAGCCACTCCCCTATCGACAACAAAAAAATCAACCACATGCCAAGGGTAGAGAATGCACTAACACTGATCATAAATATCCAAACACCCCAACTGGTAACACATCACTACTGATGTACAAAACTAAAACCAAAGCGTGCACTATCCAAGGCTAACACAAGGTTGACGAACATAATGATGACCCACATAACGAACTGTAAACACGACTTAACCTTAAATCACAAGGTCACACAACCTGTACAAAGAACTAGGTTTCCACTGATACAAGACTCATGCACTACTCGAGAAGGACAATAACCATTCACAAGGGTAACACATCATCTCAAGAACCACAACTGGAAGACTTACATGATCAACAAGAAATGACTTAAAATCAACAATCATATGATCACACACTCTTTACATGCCAAAAAAAATGTAATTTTGACAAACAAACTTTCTCATAACACGGAAACCAAAGTAAAGAACAAAGGCTGACTCACGTATAACCACCCATGCCAATAAATGAACCCATAACTGGAAGATTCTCAATACATTCACTCTCATTCCACAACATTGAATGCGAACAATTAAACACTGAAAACATTTCAAACAAGTAGGTAAGCTAATGTTTGGATTTCCTAAATCCATTCAAACACAGGTTTCATGACTTGCATTTATCCAATCAATTGATCCCATTTCTTTTCACGACAATGAAATGTTTAAAGAACAGATCATTTACTCTAAATTTCATCACCATATTCATAATCAAAACACTTTAATAATGCAGCTATTTGGTTAAAATTTAAATCAACGGTTCTCTCTAAGTTTCATTATGACACACTCTAGATGAGTCACTTGATTAATAAATCGTTCAGGTTAGGTAATAAGTTCATCCTTTACCCTCAGTTCCTCAATCATATTCTATAAGTAAACATCTTGAAAAATAAACATTCAGATTAAATGATTTCAGTCCTGATTTAAACTTAACATTAAATAAATCAACTTAATCTTATCTCTACTTGAAATCAATTATATTCCAAAACGAATATACCTAATAGTGAGTTAAGCATGATGACCACTTAAGGAGTTAAAACCAATAATTATATTTTGTTTCTCCATTGCATATCTTATTATGATCAACAGTTGGTAAATAAAGTCCTCTGATTAAAATAAACCATTTGCTATCCCTAGCTCCTCAAGTATGTTCCATACTCAAAATTTAATGATTAAAAACAACTGATTAAACTATCCCAATCGTTATCTCTAAGTTTCACTATTATATCCAAAATCATTTCAATTTAATCATCTAATCCATAATTCATCATAGAATAAATAAATCAAACAAAGTCAATATTTTATGTAAACCGTTGGTCAAACCTCAATTTTCATTTTATCTATACCAATGAACTAATCACTTCAGAGTTCACTTCCTTTAAACATGTCTCTAAACACATTATTTCTCTATTCTAAGGTTTACTAAATATTTATGAAAGTCGAAATTAAAAATTTCTAAGAATAGATATTTGCTTAAAGAATCAACTTTTTCTCAATAACCATTAACTTATTTAATGTTCGCTTGGCACCATCTAAGGAATTAGTTAAATACTCTTATTCTATTTGCTCAATCCTAGATAAGGATTAAATTAACCCTTCAAAATAACGATTCCATTTCATCTATAATTAAACTATAATTATTTTAAAACATCTCCTATTTAAAATAATTAGACATCATTATTTAAATGTCTAAATTATCGACATACTATTATTGTAATCCAACTGCTCAAGACTTAAATTCCCATATTACAAAATGTTTAAATATTTTATACATATATTAAATATTACATATATAATATTATTTATTAAATATTAAATATTAATATATAATATTAAATATCATAAAAATTATAAAATAAAACTTTATTTTATTAAAAAAGAAATGAATTTTATCTTGCTTTGAATAGGGGCCAAAGCCCTAATCACACGGCCCCTGCCTCCCCGTGGTTGGTGGGGCTGTGTGCTCCACACATAGTCCACCGCCTCCCACAGCGGCGGGGCTATGTGCAAAGCACATAGTGGCCATTGCCTTCGGGCGGCGGGACTGTGCACTTTGTGCACAGTGGCCATCGCCTGCGGGCGGCGGGGCTGTGTGCCGAGGACACAACAACCGCCTACCGCCGACGGTGGCAATGACGATGGTGGTGGTGGGGGATTGATCTCCCCACCCCACAAAACAAATATATATATATTTTTTTGTTTTCAAAACAAAATTTCCATTTCCCTCTTTTCTAGTATAAACCAGAATAATAAGAAAAATAACAGGGAAAAAAACAACATATATATATTTTTTTTTGAAAGGGGGAAATTTCAATTAACATTTCCAGCTCAAGTTGAGAAAATGAGCAATGCTTTTTGCCAAAACTCAAACAAATTTATCCAAACAACAAGAGGGTTTCAAGATTTAATTTGGATGAGGAATTTTCTTTTGGGTTTTCATTTCATTTTTCCATTGTTGATTCTTGTTTTGGTTTTCTTTTCAAAGTCTCAACACAAAATGAAAGCTTTCAAACAAATAACCCATGGTTTTCATTGGATTCAAACAACATTTAAGATTTCAAATAGCATGAAGAGAATCTAATCTATCTTCAAACTGTACAAGCAAAGATAAGAAGAACATGTTTTCTTCCTCCAAACCTTGAAGCCTTCAAACATGGAGTTCTCCAATTCCTCCATTGAATCCATCCCAAGCCAAAATCTCCACCTCCATCACAATCCAAGTAAAACCACCAAAAAATTCTCCATCCAAGTTGAAAACCCCCTCTCTTCAAAATGAACAAAAATCCCCTAAAAATAGAGTTTCCCCCAAATTATTCTCAAATTGAAATTGAAATTTTTATTTCCATTTCAAAATTCAAAAACAAATATCTTTTTCCAAAAAGTCAACTATTTCCAAAAATCTCTTTTCTACAAAATCATTGCATTTTTGAAACATTTGAACTTTAAATAACTTAAAACAAAATTCTATTTTCCAAATAAAATGTAATACCTTTTTAATTTTACTTTCTTTTTTTTTCTTTTCAATAAAAGAATTTAAAACTTTCAACACTTTTAATTCGAAAGAAATAACTTGATCAATTCACACAGTTAATTTAATTAATCAATAAAATAAATCTAACCCAAGATTAGATTATTTTATTAATTAAATTAAATTAATTAATAAAGTAAATAACATTCCTAGCATTACAACCAATTACATTAAAGCCACAGATTAACAACACAAGCCATTATAACTTGAATTCAATTAAAGATCAAGGTGAACTGGGCAACATGAAACAACCAAACCCGATTACAACCCGACGACACTCGGTGACTAGGGTAACGACTTGACACTGAAAACTTAGCTACTATCTCCCAATTAGTTTTCATTGGTTAATGGACACACTCAAACCTGAAAACCAGGTGGAGTCGATGTCATATACCTGCCAACCTGCAACAAAGAGCATGTCGAACGTGCATATATACATAATATGATTAGACACACCGTGAAGAGGAAATCTCAGAATCGTAGGGCACTCACAAGCAAGTGATACAATCTTGTCCCCTTCACCAATACAATCTCTCTAATTGATGCATCTAACATCAATAACATGATCAATAGCATAAAACATCATTAAATCAGATATCTTCTAAGTTAATCCAAAACATGTTGTAAAGATGGCATCAGAATAATATCACATCAAAATATAGCTTCATGTCGTTTAATTATTGCAATCAGAAGTAACCAAGTTCCAAATTCACATCATAACATAACAAAGCATTACAAGGAGAACACTGACGAACAAAGAGCCAAAATAGAGGGGTGTTACATGGTCTAGTAACATGGATAATAAGAAAAAAATCCCTTTAGTCTCTTTGGAAATCATGTGCTTAGATAAGTTAAAAGGAGGAGCAAGATTACATAATTTGGCACAAAGAAATTTAGCATTAGGCACTAGAATGGTTTGGAGGATGTATACAAAGCCACAATTAAAATGGTGTCATATCATGTAGAAAAAGTACTTAGATAACACAATCTCAACAAGGATATTTATAGTGTTAGGTCCACCCAAAGGAGTGACAATGTGGAATTTCCTTGTATCTTGTAGAAAAGTCACGCTTCCGCATTTATCTTGGGAAGTAAATAATGGTAACAAGGCTCTTTTTTGGAAAGACTCCTAGAATGGTTTTCCAATCATAAATACTCTAGATAATTTCCAAAGATCTAAAAAATTTCTATCAAAATGTTGGGATACAAAGGTTAAAGATTATGTACAACATGTAGATATTTTAACTAGGAGAGTGACTTAGAAAAATTTTCTACATATGCCTATCAATGCAACTCATAAAACTCTACTTCAATCTCTCTTTCGTGAAAGAATTGTTTTCATTATTGATGCAACTGGGTATGTGCAGGATCATCATGGAAAAATTAGTCCCTTAAGTGGCAAAAAATTCAAAAAAATTAGAGTTAGGAAACTTTATGTAAAAATTTGAATAATTTATCTATATTATTTCCAAAATATGTAAGAATAGAATTTGTAGAGAATTGAATTTAGTTTCTAAACTACTAGGCTTATTTAAAAATAAAAAAAATCTATTTGGTGAAAATTTGAAATTTCAATGCAGTAGTACTTAAATTTTAGGGAAAAAATAACTAGGTGTCTGTCTAACCACCCTAACCACAATAAAATGATTTTTTTTTTATAATATTTTATATATAAGTAGAGGAATCATGTCCTGATGCGATGCATATTTTTAAAAAAAAAATTCCTAGTAAATAATTAATTATAAAATTTTAATTACAAATTTTTAAAAATATAAAAAATCATATGTATGAGCACCTTAACTTGGTCAAAACTTCATGAAATTCAATTTTTCTTTTTTTAATCCTATAGTATATCAAGCATAGAACATGACACATATTTCAGATTCAAAAAATGTAATATTGTTTGAAAGCTATAGATGTTTTTAAATTAGCCTATCGATCAAGACTTTAGTTGTAATTCAAATAGAAAATTAATAATAATTATTTCTTAAATTCAAAGTAGAGCATAATTTGTATTGGAGGAAAACTAAGAATATCCTTTAAAAACCCTTGTCGTTTCATCAATTTTGGGTTATAAAAAGGTTGTCAACCACATACCCTACACATACCCATCATATTGCCACTTTTTAGCCAATCATGATCCTCCACATACCCAATTAATAGTTTGATATGGACTAAAGAAAAATATTGTGGTTATACAGTCAAGGAGGGCTATAAGTCAATCTTGCAAGCTGCTTCAAAAGTTGATTCACAAAGAGAATACAAGTTTTGTTGGAATGCAAAGGCATTTCCTAAAGTTGGATGTTTTGCTTGGCTAGCTATAAAACATAGAATCTTGACAAGTGACAAGCTATCTAAACTAGGAATTGCAAAGCCATTTTATTGTGTTCTTTGTGCTCATGAAGATGAAAATGTTAATCATCTATTTCTACATTGCTCAGTTTCTCAGACTTGTTGGTCTTTTGTACTAGCCAAATTGAATTGGCAATCAAAATTCCCTAACACCCTTTGGAAACTATTTTCAAGCTGGCCAGAGTCTTACAAGAGTTTTTTATTTTCATGTATTTGGTGCATTATCCTAGCATCAGTAGTGTGGGAAATTTGGTGGGCACATAGAAAATGTATATTCAGAATAGAGAAGCTAAACATGGAAAATTTATTACTCTTGTTGGAGCAATCAATTTCAAAGGTAGTAAATAGGTATGTTCAAAAGACAAAACATGTGGGCTCAATTTTTACTGATTGGGATTCAAATCTTAAGGTTTGGTGGCCATTGATTAAAATTACTTTTAAAGAAATTCTTCATTAGCCAATCCTGAAAGAGAATAGGGTTAATGCCAGTTGGAAACAACCACCAGATGGGTTTTTAAAGTTAAATTTTGATGGGGTAGCTAGGGGAAACCCAGACCAATCAGGAGTTGGTGTTGCAATAAAGGATGTAAAATTAATTTTACTTTGTGATAAATCTTTTAAATTGAAAATTAGGACCAATAATATAGCTGAGGGTCAAGCTTTGCTATACAGGCTGAAATTAGCAATTTCATTCAATATTCCTAAACTTCAAATTGAGGAGGATTCATTAATTCTATTAAATGCTTGTAGAGAACGAAAGATAAAAAACTAGAAGATTTGTTATATAGTGAAAAAATGTGGATCCTACTGAATAAGTTACTAAAACATAGATTTTTGGGACCCTATGGGTTGCTCTTGCACTTTTAGGGTTTTTCACCTAAAAGGAGAGAGATAGGGCCAAAAATGCTAATGTATCACTCAAATTAGGATGCATGCAATGTTTTTTAATGTAAATGAACTTAACTAAATGCAATGGAATAGTCTATATGGATGAAAATGAATGCAAAAGTTCAATTACACCTATGTTTGAAAACACATTATGATATGCAAACAACTATTTAAGTGAAAAATAATGCAAAACAAAAAGTACAGGGGTGAATTTGAGTGCACCTGGATGAATTTTGATGATTTTGGAATGTTCTAGATACTAATGGAAATTACTAAATTTTCACAATGGGACTCATTCACCCAGGGTGGTGAATTAGTACACCTACTGGTGAAAAACTGTCAAGAGCTGGTTTATGTCTGTCGGGATCGAGAATCGGAAAAAAATCAAGTTTCCAATCCTAAGGTGGGATTCATTCACCACAATTGGTGAATCATTCCTCTCCCAAATTTCTAAAAAACTAGGAGACAATTTTGTAACACTAGATTTGGAAATGTCGAGTTGTCAAAGTTAGTTCTGCAGAAAACAGACAAATAACTCTCTCCAAGCTTGAATTTGACTCAAGTTGACTTGGAAATAAATCTTCAAAACATAATAACCTATCAAATATGCAAAAAAAGAGCTGAAAAAAAATATGCAATGGGGGAAAAATGATTAGGGGTTAGTGAATAGGGGTTTGGCTAGGTCAAACCCCACTTCTGGTAATTAAACCCTTGAAAGGATAATGAAATGAAAGAGAAAGATAAACTAATAACATGAAAATGCTATCAATTTACCCAACCCTTGATGTTGCAAATATTAAGTAATGTAAATGGCTACTTCAAAGTGCCTGAATAGTAGTTGAATTCTTGAGATTGCTTGAATATGATACGTGAATGTTGGAGGATGTAAACTGAGATGAAAAACACTTATTTATACAATTCTTGTGCCTTATTATTCATTCACACCTCATCACAGGCTGAAATAAAGTGATTTTGAATAAAATCCTAAAAGGAAATTTGAAATATTTTAAATTTGGGGCCAAGGGGGACACATTCACCACCCATGGTGAATGGGTCCCACTTAGGACCTAAAAAAAGGTGTTAAGAAAAATGTTGTATTTAATGTTGTTTGTTGGGATAATATGAAAAAATACACTTAATTAGAACATATGATGGCATAAAGAGACCAAATAAAGCATGAGAAAGGTGTAAATAGTGAATATGTGCCTAGAAAAGTGTGAAACCTTGTTACAAGACTTTACAACACTTCAAAAAAGCACTTTTTGATGAATAAATAGGTGATTTTTAGCTAAATTGTATTTAATAGAGTCTAGAAGAATGTAGAAATATCTTACAACACTTCAGAAGACCTTCACAAGATGTCATTATTTGAGTTTTAGTACTTAAATAAGCATGTTCAAGCCATGTTACAATATAAAATCAAAGCAACATAGTTCCAACACTATGAAACAAGAGCTAAAATACCTTGAAAATGATAAGGGGCCATTTTTTTTATGGCACATTTAGCCTATACTTTAGTGAGAGGATGAACATGCTTGAAATTCGCTCTAAGATAGCCATGAACATCGAGGGGAGGGTTCAGATGCACTTACGTTAGAAAAATGGAATGACAACAATCAAAATGGATGATCAAGCCCCTAGGATGAAGATCCCATGGAAAACTAAACATAAGAATAAAGGAACACACAAGTGTTGAAAAGAATTGGATGAAGCTTCAATCGTCAATCCAACTAGTTTTGAAAAGAGATCTAGGCTAATTGCTTGAAAGAGAGAATGTGTACTCAGTCTGGGGCCATAGAACTTTAGGCTATTTGCAAGGTGAGAAAGCCCAGCTGTATACTCACTCTATGGCCATAGAACTAGTAATCCATGGGATGAGAAAGCCCAAAAGGTAAGATACATATGCTAGTTGGTATGCACTTACAAACACAAGAGTGGCTATGGGGAAAAGTCATGCCACTAGGTGGGCTTCCTACTCAACCATGTCAAAGTTATACTACCTGATAACTTTAACAAGGTGCCACAAGAAAACAAATTTTATGAAAAAAAATAAAGGTACCACAATCACGCAAGTTATGTTATGTAGAAAGGTGGAAAAAAGGAATGTAACATGCAAAAATGTAAAGTGAATAAATGTAAGATGTAAAATGTTTGAAGGAGTCTTGTTTAGTTTATGCAAGGTTAGTCACTTAGGGAACATTGTGTCTAATGTCTCCAAAAGAGGACCAATCAAAGAATAGTATATTTGAAACTTAGGGGATCCAATATGTCACACTAGGCATCCAAGAGGAATGTAATATGCTGAGAAAGATCACACTTATGAAGGACATCACACCCAATTTCATGCACAAAGTGATGAATGCATCACACAAACGACAAGGATACACTAGGAATCAAGAATGAAAATGAATTAATGGTAATGTATGCCCCCCACTTTAAGGGAATTTCTACACATAATTATGCAAGCAATTACTTTAAAGTAGAGAAGAAAAGAAAACAAGATATGAGAGACAACCTAGAAAGCTTTATTCCAAGTCATATGTTTCAAAGGTAGGCTATGTCATGTCAAGGAAAACAAAAGAAAAAGAAAAGGCAGTTGCCCCCTAGAAAAGAAAACACACCAAACACATAAGGGATCTATGGATTTTGGGTTTGTATGTTCATTGCTGCAATGATTTTTATGAAAGATCTTGAAACTATCATTCCCAAAAGCACATAGAACTAGAGGAATGACAAAAAGAGAGTGAAAAAGAAAAGAAAAAAATTCATTTTGGGTCAACATGGAAGATACATTGCTATCTCAAAACTTTGCATCATCCCCAAAAGGAAAACACAAGCGAAAAAGAAAGAAAATGAAAAGAAAAAAGAAAATGAAAATATTTTGGGCCAACATGAAGGAGAAATTTTGCTCTCAATTCCTTCTGTCATCCCCAAAAGGAAAACAAAAACAAAACCAAAAAAAAAAGACAAGGACCTTGTGGATCAACATGGAAGAGACATTGGGTGTCTCTACACTTTGCATCATCCCCAAAAGGAAAACACAAAACTAAAAGAGAAAAAGACAAGGACCTTTTGGGTCAACATGGAAGAGACATAGGGAATCTATATGCTTTGCGTCATCCCCAAAGGGAAAACACAAAAAACAAGAGAACAAGACAATGCACGATGAATAGAAGAATAGAGGTACGAATAGAAGAAGTGTACAAAGAGCGAGAACATAAAAAGTATGATATAGGGGAACATGATACACACATGAAAAGGAAAAGGAATACAAATTTAATTCAACCATTAACTAAGCTATTGGTTTCTCAATCTTAAATAGATAAGTGGAATGAGGGCATAAAAAGACCAAATAAAGCACGAGAAAGGTGTAAATAGTGAAGATATGCCTACAAAAGTGTGAAACCTTATATATGCCTAGAAAAGTGTGAAACCTTGTTATAATACTTCACAACACTCAAAATAGGACTTGTTGATCAATAAAAATGTGATTTTTAGATAAATTGTAATTAATAGAGTCTAGAAGAATGTAGAAATGTCTTAAAACACTTCACACCACCCTCAGAACATGTCATTATTTGAGTTTTAGTGCCTATATAAGCATGTTCAAGCCATGTTACACTAAAAAATCAAAGAAACATAGTACCAACACCATAAAACAAGACCTAAAAGGCAATAAAAATGATAAGGGGCCATTTTTCTATGACACAGTTACCATGTTATTAAATTATTCATACTTACAGAAAAGGTAACTTCATGGTAGAACTTCTTGCAAACCTTGTGTGTGATCAAACCAGTGAGGAAGTTACACATGCTATAGTTATCCCAAATTTGGAGGAAATTCTAATAAAGGAGGGAAGTTTCTAAATAAATTTCAAAATCATTGGAAAATTTTGTAATAGGGATCTCTTGCAATTGTTTGTTTGGCATATGAAGTGGCAATTGGTTGATTTGGCATATGAAGTGAAAATGACTTGGAGGTTGACATGGAAAGTAGCATATGTGACATCATAAGAAAGGAATAAAGGTGATGTAAGTAGCCTCTTAGTGTTCAAAGTTGCAGGATGCTAGTATGTGCAAGGTTGTTCATCAAGATTTTCACTATACTTCATAGGATGAAGCTAGGCTAAGCGTCACATGTCAACGTACTCAAAATGATGGGCCAACTCAAACCAATGATGTCAGTTGTAATCAATCGAAGTTGTGCCAAATCTAGGAATATCTATTTTTGGTCCTTTAATTTTCTTTAATTTTTTATTTTCATTTTGTAGGTTCATTCCTTGAATCATTTCAATAGCATCTCTCTGGAAAAATCTATTTGTTGTGTACTTCTTTATTTTCCTTGATTTATCCTACTTGCATGTGAAGGTTATGCATGTTGTACTTGTTGTAAACACTTGGGAAAACCTAATTCATCTATAATAGCCATCAAGGTTGTCATGCATGAAAATGTCTATTTTAGGAAGCATATCTCAAGAATAGTTGTAACGATAGTGGGTAGATAGTTTTGTGCATAGTAGTGGTTCAAACTCTTCATAAAAAAATCAACAGCAATGGAATACAGACCTAAAAAAATTGTGTAATTTTTTCAGTTCAGTGTTGGGAGCGTCCTTTTTATGGAAATCTGGAGGATGTTCAATTGAAAATAGTTTTCAAGCTAACTTTCCCATGGGTATGTGCAGGATCATCATGGAAAAATAGGCCCTTAAGTGGTGAAAAATTTAGAAAAAATAGAGTTAGGAAACTTGACGTAAAAATTTGAATAAGTTATCTATATTATTTGAAAAATATGTAATAATAGAATTTGTAGAAAATTGAATGTAGTTTCTAAACTACTAGGTTTATTTTTTAATTTTTTAAATCTATTTGGTGAAAATTTTTAATTTCAATGCAACAATACATAAATTTTAGGGAAAAAATAAGAAGTAGGTGTTTGTCTGACCACCCTAACCACAACAAAATGATAACATTTTCTTATAAAATTTTAGATATAAGTAGAGGACTCATGTCTCGATGTGATGCATATTTTTTTATAATTTTTTTCCAAGTAAATAATTAATTATGAATTTTTTATTACAAATTTTAAAAAATATAAAAACTCATATGTTCGACCACCTTAACTTGGTAAAAACTTCATGAAATTAATTTTTTCTAATCTTATAGTATGTGAGGCATAGAATGTGACACATGTTTCAGATTCAAAAAATGTGATACCATTTGAAAGCTATAGATTTTTTTCAATTAGCCTATCACTTACAACTTTAGTCATACTTCAAATAGAAAATGAATAATAATTATTTATTAAATTCAAATTAAAACATAATTTATATTGGTGGAAAGCTAAGAATCTCCTTTAAAAACCCTTTTCATTTCACCAATTTTGGGTCAAAAAAAAGTTGTTAGCCACATACACTACACATAGCCATCATATCTCCACTTTTTGGCCCATCATGATCTTGCACATACCCCCATGTGACTTCAGATGTCTTGAGTGCATTATAGGTATGGAAATATTCCATCCAAAAAAAGAAAGATAATATTTCCTTCAAATATTTTATCCATTCTCATTTCCAATTTCATGGATATGCTTCAATGCTTTGAGTCTATGAATTTGGTTGTAGAGAGAATGGTAAATGAATTTTTCCTACAAGATGATGCCCTTCTGGTAGTAGTCCAATCATATGTCTTTGGTTCAAGTTATGGGTATGTTGGAGGTATCTTTCCACCACATTTCTTGCCCCACAATTGAGCATATGTAGTGTATATGATTCCTTGAAAGATTCTCTCGAGAAAAATTACCCTAGCCCTTTAAACAGAGCCTTGACAAGGAACAACCATCATCTGAGTAGGGAGATATTTGTGTGCTTCAGGGAGAAATATCACTATGTATCTTTTGTACTTCACCATAATTTTCATCATGCAACCAATTTCATGAACATTCAAGCCCCACCAAGAAAACCACTTGCAAAAAATAAAGGAGAATAGAAAAATATTCTACACAACTGAATAATCCCTTATATTAATGTCACTATAAATTAATAGAACACGAGAGAG
Source organism: Sequoia sempervirens (assembly GCA_007258455.2). Classification (NCBI taxonomy): domain Eukaryota; kingdom Viridiplantae; phylum Streptophyta; class Pinopsida; order Cupressales; family Cupressaceae; genus Sequoia; species Sequoia sempervirens. The sequence continues at coordinate 28,008,539 of VDFB02075321.1, forward strand.
GGAAATGAAGAGCTAGGAGAAAATTTCTTGGATATAGTACAGATGGAAGAATGATATTTTGGCCAAAAGAATGCTCTTTTTGGTTTAGTTGATTGGGGTTTTTTTATACAAGTTGTAAGCTATGGCTCATAACAGTTAACTAGAGGTTTTTTGCACGATGGTAAGCGAAGAAAAGAATGCTCTTTTTGGTTTCATTGACAGGGGATTTTTGATACAAGTTGTAAGCTCTAGCTCATGCCAGTTAAGTGGAGGCTATGTGGCATGATGGTAAGTGAAGACAATTAGTGTTTTCTGGTACAAGGTTTAAGATTAGACAAGTGGTAGCTTTTTGGCATAGTGGGAATCGTTGGATCCTAGTATGTAAAGAATGTGTTTTCCCGACTAATATATGTTGGTAAGCAAGTGATAGAGGCATAAAGTTTTTAATGTTTGAATGCTCAATGGCATAGTGGAATAGTCTATTCAAAGTAAAAGAATGGAAGTATTGTTTTGTAAAATCAGCAAGGAAAAAGTTTTCACTACATATACATTGGTGAAAATATGGGTCCAAATCATATATAGTATGTAATGTTTTAGGAAATACATTAGACATATAAAGCATATGTGAAGGGAAGAAAGAAAAGTGATCAAATTAGAACTTGATCACTGTATGATCAATTTTGATAATCAAATCTATATTGTAATAAGTATTTATAAGTTAATAATATATATAGGCTACTAGCCTTTTACTAAAAAAAAAAAATTTGATAATTACGAAAAAATTGTAGCCAAATTTAACTAATGATAACTATCTAACAATTAGCTTGTAATAATGAGTAAGAATTAAAAAAATAATAAAACTTAGTAATAAAAATAGTATTTTCAAAATACCTCTAAGTAAAAATCTCTAATATTTTTTATAGTATATAAAATTTTATTTTTTAATTATAATTAGCTATATGTCTTTTAACTTCCCTTTAACGAGAAGATTAAAAATAGCCTAGATTTAAGTAGTGTAATTCCTTCTCGTTATATATTAAAATAGACAATGCTTATTTAATTTCTAAACCAAAGGAATTCCTTATATGAAAATTGTCAACTAACTTTAATGATTGACAGTTGAGAATGTGGTAAAATGATGGTTGACCATTGAAAAAAATTGACTGTTTGATGAACCCAATATAAAATAAATAAAAATAATATTAAAAAACAATACTTTATACAAAGAAAGAAAACAAAGAGTTAGATTTTTTTTCTACATTTCCATTAGAAATAAAATAAATAAAAAATAATATTAAAAAATAAAACACTTTAAATAAAGAAAGAAAGCAAAGAATCAAATATTATTTCTACATTTCCACTAGAAAATATGTTTTTCATTCATATTATAAAGGTAAAAAAATAAAAAATCATAATTATTATGTTTTATAAATTAAAATAATTATTATTATATTTTACAAAAAATATTTCACTACATTGAATTTACCTTTTCTAATTAATCATTGCACTTTATACAAAGAAAGAAAGCAAAGAATTAGATATTGTTTCTAGTTTTCCACTAATATTCAAAGTGTATAAAGCATCAATGGTTAAGAATGTGTTAGCATGATGCAAGGCTATTGAAAAATATCTATCTGTTTAATGAGCTCAATATAAAATAATCAAAAAAAGAAAGAAAAAGAGCAAAAATTTAGATATTATTTCTACATTTCCATTAGAAAATATGCTTTACATTCATATTATAAATATCAAAAACAAAAAAAAAAATTATTATATTTTACAAATAAAAAATTATTATATTTTATAAAAAAATATTTAAATACACTAAAATTAACTTATCGAAATAATCTTTGCACTTTATACAAATAATACAAAGAAAGAAAGTAAATAATTAAATATTATTTCTAGATTTCCACTAATATTCACAGTTTATAAATTACATTGTAATTCATTAATAAGAAATTTTATTCATCTTCCCACACAAAAGAAAAAAACAATTATTTCAAATTTCTTTTGTTCTTAGTACAAAACATTTCACAATTACATTCTACTTCATGTCAAATACTAAGTTCTATCTATACAAATTCTAAATTAACAAAAAAACTATTAATGTACCCATTGCACATCAAGGTGCAATTCCTATTTATACTTACAGTAATATTATGTCCTATTTATGTCTATATAGAGGGAAGAAATTACTTTTTTGGTATAGGGCTAGCAAACTTTTGAACATGGAAGATCATATGAAAAGGAGACAAGAATATTAAATGAGGATGGAGTCATATTTATAAAAAGGAAACAATATCCGTTGAAAAGGTGGATGTCTAAATGAGATTTAGATTCATTCAAAGAAAACAGGGGCATATCCTAAGAATTTTTTTATTTAATTAAAAACAAAAAATCTAAATAAGGCACTAAGATATGGGAGAAACTAAAGTGTAGAAAAAACACACATATGTATAACATTATATCATAACCCCCATCCCCCATCCCATGTGCTAGAAAAAACACACTAACATAAAGACTTGACAAATAGTTAAGCACGTTTTGTCACGTGTCCATTGCTAGAAAAGGACACATGACTAGAAATATTCCAAAATAAAAAAGTAATCAACAAAATCCCAAAATGTGGTGCAGGAGCACCTAAAAACATGTAATTGCAAAGTGCATTCTATGAGGGTTAGTCTAGGAGTTAGTGATAGTATGAGTAATTTTTATGTCAAATAAGGTCTTTGAGACTATTAATGATGTAATTAGGGGTTTTTGATGTTATTTAGTTCAAAAAATGCAAAATGTTGCATAAAAATGTACTTATTGTCAACAAATTGTTAAAAGTGCAATACTAGGCAATTAGGGGTCTAATTGGTAAAAAGTTGGTTTCCAATTTCCAACTAATTAAAATTCCAGTTGGAGGATGTTTGTAAGGGTGGTTAGATGTTAAATAAGCCTCTCATGGTTGAGGTATGGTTGTTGAATCACTTTTTTTGAAGTTATAATGAAAAAAAGGTTGCTTTCTGGAAATTTCAGTGTGTAAATTTGCTACTAAAACATGTGGTACGACCTTTGTACGACCTGTACAGGCTAAAAACTATTATGGTTGGAAAGAGGAGAGTTTAAGATTTCATTTGAAAGTGGTTTGGTGAATTTTTATTAAGTTTAGAGGGTTTTATTGACGTTTTACTGAAACTGCCCAGTTTTGGTGTAAATTGGTGATTTGAGAGTATTAAAATGAGTTTTTAGGGCATTCCACCTATTGTAGCAATTGTAACTTGGTGAAATGGCCCCATTTGTTGTAAAATAGGTTTCCAAATTATTTTCAGGTCAGAGGAAGTGTGTTTGTGGGTTTTGGGTGTTGCCCCAGGTTGAATTTGGGTGATTTTCCTTGTGAAAGTAAGGAACTAAATGATGGTTTATGAGTTTTCTGGAAGAAATAACCTATGTGATGAATTTTAAAGCTTGTGTAGGAATAATTATGTATGTTTTAATAGGTGTTAGGGTCTGGAAAGGTCTGGAGGTATGATTTACAATAAACCCTCCTTTTGAAGGCCTAGAATCAAGGGTTTTAGGCTGTGCTATGTTGGAAGAGTGATTTATGGAAACTAGTGGTGGATTTAGTAGTTTTTGGTCATTTTAATTGCTGCCCCAAGGTTTCATAAATTTTTGTGGAGTTTGAATTGTACTTTCTTTGTAAAAGTGGGCTAATCCACTAGCCTTTTCCATGGCAGGAGTATTGGATCTTTGAGTTCGTCCAAAAGAGTTGATATTGGTTTTCCTGTATGTTTTATAACTTAAAAAAGGGTATCTTAATCATCCTTGATTTTGTTAGGTGTTTTGGAAAATGTTGGTGAAAATGCCTAAACTTGGTTTGCACTAAAACTGGGGTTTAGGAGTGAAATTGGGAAATTGTGCTTCTGATGATTGTAGAACTTGGAAGGCTGGTTGAATTACTTTATGTGGTCATTTTAATCTTTCTGGATACCTCTTGAAGGCAGGTTTCCAAGTTGATTAAGTTTGAGCCTCCGGACTCTACATCAGAGTGGTATCAGAGCGAGGAAGTAGATCTCTTAAAGATTGAAGGAGAAAGGACATCATGGCTACCAGAGGTTTGAATGAGAAGGAGAAACAGATGAGGAATGAAATTTTCAAGACTAGGTGCAAGTGCAAAGGTAATATATGCAAGGTTATGGTTGATTCAAGTAGTTTGGATAACTTGGTAGCTCTTGAAATGGTTGGAAAATTGAACTTGGAAAGGTTCCCACACGATTCACCTTATTATGTTTCATTGATGAATGGTGAGAACGCATTTTTGGTTAAAGAACAATCATGGGTTGAATTTTAAATAGGTGAATATAAGGACAAACTACTATATGATATTGTACCATTGCACTCTTGTCATCTAATGTTTGGGAAACCATGGTGTTGGGAAAGATTTGTTGTGTACTATGGCAGGGATAATAGTTCCTAGATTAAAAAGGATGGGATGATTTATATTCTGACTTCATTGGTGGAAGATGGACAAGACAAGAAAACAAGGGTGGTACTGCAGCAAAGACAAAAGTTCTTAGGATATAAAGAAGACAAAGACAAGGATGAGGAAAAAGGGCATAGCATAGATATAGTGGAGAAAGAAAAGCACCATCAAGAAGTATTGAATAAGAGAGAGCAGGTTGAAGACAAAAAGGAAACAAAGAAAGTGAAGGTCAGAAGTGAAAAGACCTTGAAGGCACTAGGAAAGGATGGAGAATGTGATGAAGGAAGAGTTGCAGTCACCACCTGTGAAAGAATTGCTGAGACAGCAGGGGTAACAGCAGATTCAAAGTTGAAGTGTGAAAAGGCTGATGAGAAAGGAAGAAGCAAGAGTGAAATGACCTTGAGAGGGAAAGGTAAGCTTGAAGGGTGTATCAAAGATAAAGGATAGGTAGAAGTTTGTTCATTAAAGGATAATGGTGTTCTAGGGCAGACACCCATGAAAAATACAGTGGTACATAAAGCTAAGACAGAGTATTGTGAGCAGGAGGCACTTGGGGCAGAGATCTCTCAAAGAGAAGAGAATAAGAATGAAGGATAATTACCAATGGAGAACCAAGGAAGGCCTAGTGAGGTCTATAGAGGAGATGAGCAATGTCTGCTAACTAGACAGGGTATTGGGCAATCACAAAAGTCTGATAACAAAGAAGATGAGCTGCAGCAAGGCAGAACAACTGATGACAGGGAAGTTTTGAAGGCTGAGAATGTTAAAGGGGAAAGAAGAGATGCAGATAAGACAGGCGGGAAAGTTGGGGAAAGCCATGAAAGGCTTGAAAATTATGACAAGATCATGATTGGGGCAGTAGAGTGTCCCTTGATAGCAAGTGTAAGTGATGAAAAGACAGGGATTGTAAACACAGTGGACTGTGTGACAGAGGGTACAAAGGTCTTGGAAACTGAGAAAATGAAGAATGAGTAAGTGACTAAAAGGAAAAATGATGAGAGGAATGAAAGAAGTCTTGTATGGCTTGAAGATAATGAGTAGGTTGTGGAAGTCAGGGAAAAGACAGTAAGCTATGAAGATTGGCAGAAAACAGTGCAAGAGACTATGGAAGAGTTTGGAGAGTCTATAGGAGTTGAGCAAAGGTTGGTCACCATGAGAGGTGAAGCACATATGGCAAAGGTTTTGCAGAGAGTTGCAATAAGGAAAAAGGCATGGATTGAGAGGTTGAAGGTGCTAGGCCAGGGAATGGCTAAGAGAAGACAGTGTGTGTGGTCTCCAACTGAGTTGGAGAAGAGAGGAAAATCTGAGATTGGGACAGTGAGTTGTCCTTGGTTGCTGAATTTAGCAATTAGGCTATTGTATGCTATTGAGACAAGGGATCCAAGCATAATTCATTTGAGTGCAGGTGTGAAGTGGAAGGATAAGGGGCTCAGAGTGAAGGGAATCACTGATTTGTTCATCCTTCTGATAGTGGTTAGACCAAGGGTTAAAATGAAAGTGGAAGGGAAAAATGCAAATTATGTTGCAGATAATAGAATTGAAGGGTAGAATTACATGTATAATTGGCCAAGGCTCATGGAAGAGCATGAAAAAGAGACACTAATGCATGGTTGTTTCAGTTTGTGTATTGAATTTTTGTTTGCAGGTGTTAATGAAGACAAAAGGCAGCAAGCAAATTCATTTGAGCAGGATCAAGCATGGCAAGGTGCAGTCAAAGCAAAGTATGAAGGGTATAAAGTCCCTTGGAGGAAGATTTCCATGCAGGTGACTTGGAGCAAGTTTGAAGGGATTGTGCAGAGAGTTGGAGAAAACCTTTGGAGTAATTTATGGGGCATAAAGTTTTTGTACCTGGGGAGTATGGTGCAGGAGCACCTAAAAACATGTAATTACAAAGTGCATTCTATGAGGGTTAGTCTAGGAGTTAGTGATAGTATGAGTAATTTTTATGTTAAATAAGGTCTTTGAGACTATTAATGATGTAATTAGGGTTTTTTGATGTTATTTAGTTCAAAAAATGCAAAAGGTTGCATAAAAATGTACTTATTGTCAAGAAAATGTTAAAAGTGCAAAACTAGGCAATTAGGGGTCTAATTGGTAAAAAGTTGGTTTCCAATGTCCAAATAATTAAAATTCCAGTTGGAGGATGTTTGTAAGGGTGGTTATATGTTAAATAATCCTCTCACAGTTGAGGTATGGTTGTTGAATCATTTTTTTTGAAGTTATAATGAAAAAAAGGCTGCTTTCTGGAAATTTCTGTGTAAATTTGCTGCTAAAACGTGTGGTATGACCTTTGTACGACCTGTACGGGCTAAACCCTATTATGGTTCGAGTGTCAGATTTCATTTGAAAGTGGTTTGGTAAATTTTCATTAAGTTTTGAGGGTTTTATTGACGTTTTACTGAAACTGCTTGGTTTTAGTGTAAATTGGTGATTTGAGAGTATTAAAATGAGTTTTTAGGGCATTCCACCTATTGTAGCAAATGTAACTCAATGGAATGGCCCAATTTGTTGTAAAATAGGTTTCCAAATTATTTTCAGGTCAGAGGAAGTGTGTTTGTGGGTTTTGGGTGTTGCCCTAGGTTGAATTTGGGTGATTTTCCTTGTGAAAGTAAGGAACTAAATGATGGTTTATGAGTTTTCTGGAAGAAATAACCTATGTGATGAATTTTAAAGCTTTTTCAGGCATAATTATGCATGTTTGAATAGGTGGCAGGGTCTGGAAAGGTCTGGAGGTATGATTTACAATAAACCCTCCTTTTGAAGGCCTAGAATCAAGGGTTTTAGGCTGTGCTATGTTGGAAGAGTGATTTCTGGAAACTAGGGGTGGATTTAGTAGTTTTTGGTCATTTTAATTTCTTCCCCAAGGTTTCATAAAGTTTGGTGGAGTTTGAAGTGTACTTTCTTTGTAAAAGTGGGCTAATCCACTAGCCTTTTCCATGGTAGGAGTATTGGATCTTTGAGTTCGTCCAAAAGAGTTGATATTGGTTTTCCTGTATGTTTTATAACTTTCAAAAGGGTATCTTAATCATCCTTGATTTTGTTAGGTGTTTTGGAAAATGTTGGTGAAAATGCCTAAACTTGGTTTTCACTAAAACTGGGGTTTAGGAGTGAAATTGGGAAATTGTGCTTCTAATGATTGTAGAACTTGGAAGGCTGGTCGAATTACTTTATGTGGTCATTTTAATCTTTTTGGATACCTCTTGAAGGTAGGTTTCCAAGTTGATTAAAGTTGAGCCTCCGGACTCTACATCAAAATGTCATCATTTTCTACATTTTCATTTTGGAGGTTGTTGGGGAGCATAAGTGGAATGGAGTTGTAGGAATTTTGAGGTCAAACAAGACCCGAGAGTCTCCATATCTAAATACATTTGACAAGTGAGGGTAGCTAGCTAGTAGGTATGTATATCTGCCAAAAATATATGTTTCTTTTCCATTCTGTGTAGGAATTGTGAGGCATTGAATGGATATTCGTTAAAGAAAATGAGTTTTCATTGATTGGAAAATACAAGATTTTTTTTATATGTGTAGGGTTTTCATTTTTGTAAACAATGATTTTGGTTTTTCCTCAGAATACTTTGCTCCTCATAGGGCTTTTCACCTAAAAGGAGAAATGAGATTGAAAGGGGTCCCAAAATGCAAGTTTTTACACTCAAAATCAATGTAAATGAAATGTATTATGTCTAATTAAGATGTCCTAATGCTCTGATCTGAAATTGAAGTGATCTAATTATGCAAAATCTAAGAAAATTAAAGTGTTGGAAAATAGAATGTGATATGTAGAAATCCCTAAAAATGCAACTAAAAGATGAAATAATAGAAAAAAATGAAAGGGTTGCACCTAGAATTTGAAAGTTGATGTTGGGAGATTCTAGAGTCCTAAAATAGTGCCAAAATAGGAATCTACTAAATAGGTATCCAAAAATGTCAAAATTAGTTTTCAAGCCTAGAAGCAAGACTAATTTTCCACTAGTGGTGACTTAGTCCACCTACAAATCTTGAGGAATTCGAGATATAATTTTGAAGTCTCAGGTCTACACTTTCTTTTTTGATGTGTCTACACTTGATTCTATAGAAAATAGGGTCGAAAGCCTCTGCAAGCTTGAACTAGGGTTTTGTTTACTTGATTGACTTTTTAGGATTTTTTACCACCTTTGAACACCTATTTTCTTGATAAATCTACATAAAAAAGTCTACAAACACACATGCAAAAGGGGAAAAATGGTTGAGGGTTAGAGAATAGGGGTTTGCCTTGGTCAAACCCCACTTTGGTAATCAAACCCTAAACAATGAAATGAAATGAAAAGAGTATGATAAATAGATAACATCAAAATTTCATAAAATTACCACACCATTGATGCTCAAAATATGAAGATATGCAATGTAGTGCTCCAATAGATTAACTTGATAATGCTTGAGTGCTTGTGAATTGAGAAAGTGTATGAGAAGATTGTAGGAGATTTCTTGAATGAATTAGATGTAAAATGAGGAGAAAAACACTTATTTATGCTTGATTTTATTAAAATTTCTCCAAAGTAACACATCACAGGCTGACCTCAAGTGTTAGAGGACAAATTCCTGCTAGAATTTGAAAATTATTTTGAGTTTTGTGCCAAAAAGGACTAAGTCACCCCTATTGGAAATGTAGTCCCACTTAAGGAAATTAACTCGGTGTTAGGAATTTTGGGACATCAAAAGTTGTCCAATGGGAATGTTCTCAAAAACATATTTGAAAATGGGCAAGAAGTACCTTAAGGGGTCAAATAAAGCATAAGAAATGTGTAAATAGTGAAATTAAGCCTAGAAAAGTGTGAAATCTTGTTACAAGACTTTACAACACCTCAAAATAGGACCTAATAAGTGATGAAAAGGTGATTTTTAGGTTAATTATAATGAATAGAGTCTAGAAAAGTGTAGAAATATCTTACAACACTTCACAACACCTTCAAAATATATCATTAATTGAATGTTTAGGACCTAATTGGAATGCTTAAGCCACATTGCAACATTAAACCCAAGCAAAATCAAGCCGGAGTCCATTAGAAAGACTCAAGTGAGCATAAAAAATTCAAATATACATTTTTTTTCAACACATTAAGCCCCCACTTTAGTGAGAGGATGAACTTACTTCAAACTCTCACTAAAGTAGGCCAACATGCATATTGAGAGGGATCCTAATGTACTTATGTTGGTAAGGTGAAACAACAATAATTAAGAGGGATGATCAAGCCCCCAAGATCAAGATATCATGGAAAACCAAACATAAGAACAAAGGAAACACATGTGATGAAGAAAAGTAATAAAAGATTTGATCACCTATCCAGCTCATTTTGGATTAGATCTAGGCTAGTTGTTTGAAATAAGAAATGTGAACTCACTTTGGGGCAACAAAAATTTATTGTTTTCTGCTAGGTGAGAGGTACCAAGTATACTCTCTCTGGGGCCTCAAAACTTTTGGTTGTCTGTTGGGTGAGAAATCCCAAAAGGGGAGATATATACATTAGTTGGTATGCACTAATAAACACATAGGTGGCTATGAGGAAAGTCGTGTCTCTGAATGGGCTTCCTGCTCAACCATATCAAAGTTATATCTCCTAATAACTTTAACAAGGCACCATAAGGGAAAATGTTAGTTCATGCTTCATAAGACAAGCAAAGCTCCATATACTTAGAACACATGAAAAATGGCAAGGGTAGTACCACAGACATGTGACTTGTGTTATGTAAGGTGGTAAAAATGCAAAAAATGTAAAAGTGTAAAATGTAAAAGATGTTCAAAGGGGTCTTGTCAGGTTCATGCAAGGTCTACCACTTAGGGAACATTGTGTTTAATGTCTCCAAGAGAGGACAAAACAAAGAATAAAATATTCACATCAGGCCACTAAGAGGAATGTAATATGCTAATATAGATCACTCTTATGAAGGAAATCACACCCAATGTTATCCACAAAGTGACAAATGCATTATATGAAGTGAGAAGGCTACACTAAGAACCAAAAATTAAAATGAAATTATTCCAATGTATGCCCCTTAATTTAAAGGAATTGCTACACACTGTTCTATGATAAATTTCTTTAAAGTAGCAAAGGAGAAATGAAAAAAGGAAACAGGACATGAGATCCAACTTGGAAAGCCCCTATTCCAAGTCATATGTTTCTAAGTTAGGCCACTTCATGTAAAAGAAAAACAAAAGGAAAAGGAGGTTTCCCACTAGGAAGGAACACACCAAACATAGAAGGGATCTATGGTTTTTGGGTCAGCATGTTCGTTGCTGCAATATTTTTGTTAAAGATCTCAGAACTATCATCATTTCCCAAAGCACATAGAACTTGAAGAATGACACAAAGAGAGCTTAAAAAAAGGAAGAAAAAATTCCATTTTGGGTCAACATGGAAGAGACATTGTGGTCTCAATACTTTGCATCATCCACAAAAGGAAAAAAAAAAAGTGAAATGAAAATGAAAAGGAAAAAAGAAAAGGAAAAGACTTTGGGTCAACATGAAGGATAAATTTTAGTCTTGATGCCTTGCATCATCCCCAAAAGGAAAACACAAGAAAATACAAAGGAAATGGGACCAATTGGGTCAACATGGAAGAGACATAGGGCATCTCAATGCTTTGTGTCAACACCAAAAGGAGAACACAAAAGAAAAAAGGGAAAAGGAAAAAGGACCTTTTGGGTCAACATGGAAGAGACCTAGGGTGTCTCAATGCTTTGTGTCATCCCCAAAAAGGAGAACACAAAAAAAAAATCAAAAAATAAAATTCCAAATGTACAACATATAGAATAATAGAGGTACAAATAGAGGAAGTGCACAAAGAGAGAGAACATCAAACACAAAATACCGGGGAACACAATATGCCCATACAAGAAGCGAATCAAAGAAAAAAAGGAAAATGTAAAAGAAACTAGTAATGCAAATGTAAGTCAACCATTAACCAAGTTATTGAATTTGAAATATTAAGTAGTATAAGTAGAAGGGGAATAACATGGTTAAGAGACAAAGGACCAATGCATTACTAAGAAAAGGCTAATAATTTCTTTCCTCCACAGAGTGTAAGCCAAGAATGAGCCAAGATAGGGGATGGGAAAGGTTCATGCAATAGTGTGAATGGAAAATTTTACAACTATGGCATGATAAGAGGGATTTGGTATAAGGTGTATGTGTTATCTGATAAATTCATTATGTCCAAGATCCTTATGATGATCCAATATACAATGTAAAGCTTTACACTTATTAGTATGATGTTCAAGGGTGTGGTGATAGGTACAATACTTTGTGTTGTCTATTAGAAGTTTGGTTCTAGGAGGGGGTTGGAAATTGATGAGACCATGATGAAGGAGTATTTGCAAAGCTTCTTCATTATCAGATGGAATACAAGGTAATTGAAAAGGTTTATCAATAGGTGTGATTGAATGTGGGGAAATAGGACCAAGGGTGATGTCTTTCTCTTGGTCATTTTGATTAGGCAAGGATTGTTTAGGAGGAAGCAGAATGTTCAAGTTAGGAGGAGAATCAAAGATCATTGTACCATCATCTTGAAGTCTCCAATATTCAAAAGGAGGCTTGTCAGTATGAGGAGGATCTTGATAGCCTAACCCTATTGTGTTTTCTTCTTACAATTTTTGTTCAAAGAGTTGGTGAATGCTATGTTTAGTTGTTGTATCACAACCTTGTTTACTTAAAATATTAAAGCCCTTTCCACAAGTTTCTTCAAGGTTGACGGGAGTGTTTGTAACCTTGTTATCATAAAATTGGTGAGGGTGTTATTCTGTAGAGGAACTAAGTTGACTTGATGGAGGGAACTTAGGTAATTCATTAGTTTCAGGGTGAAGATAGCCAAAGGTATTAGAAGGTGGAATAGTAGGGAGGTTTTGGGACCTCATGGATGGGTAAAAGGCTTCATTGGCTTCAAGGTTATCAAGACATTCATTTAATAACTTATTCATTCTATTGTCATCTTCTCCAATGATGTCTACATCATGAGGAGGACAATAATGAGGAGTTGGAGGAGCATGAATACACTCAAGATCATTAGGATCATAGCCAACGGCACAATTGGAAATGTCTACTAAGGATTTCAAGTAGTTCCAAAATTTATCAAAGGAAAAGGCCATGATGGAAGATAAATTAAATGTGAGAAACAACAAATCTAAAAAGTTTGACAAAGTATAGTAGCAAAAAATAGAAGTACAAAAAATACCTAGAAATTACTATAAATTATAATGCAAAGTATGCAAAAGGACTAGGTCACCTAGGGTGGCAATGTAATCCCATTGATGATTTTTTTATATTTTTTCAAAATTTTGAAATGTAATTTTATGTCTTTCAAATGCACAAATGTAACTACATTATGTAAATGCAATTTTTTTTGTTTTTGCAATGGAAAATGATGCAATAATGAAATCTAAGCGATATTTTCATTAATGCAATGTTAAAACCCTAGGATGCAATTTAATGAATGGAAGATGCAATGCAAATGAAACCTATGATATACTTTTCAAATTAGAAAGGAATATGTTCAAAGTTCAGGTTCACCAAAATATAAATGATGTTTTTGGTTTGCCCTCCCATTGCTTTGCTCCTCTTAGGTTTTTTCACCAAAAAGGAGAAAGGAGATTGAAAGGAGTCCCAAAATTCAAGGGTTTACACTTAAAATCAATGTAAATGAAATCTATTGTGTCTAATTAAGATGTCCTAATGCTCTGATATGAAAATGAAGTGATCTAATGATGAAAAATATGAGAAAAGTAAAGTGTTGGAAAAAATAATGTGATATGTAGAAATGCCTAAAAATGCAAATAAATGATGAAATAAAAGAACATAATGAAAGAGCAGCACCTAGAATCTGAAATTTGATGTTGGGAGATTTTGGAATCCTCAAAAATTGACTGAAAATGTTGATTGGGAAATATACACCAGGTGGGTCGACCTAGTCCCAGTTTCAAGAAAATTTTTCAGAAGGATAATCTACTAAATGGGTATCCAAAAATGTCAAAATTAATTTTCAAGCCTAGAAAAGGGATTAATTTGCCACTAGTGGTGACTTATTCCACCTAAAAATCTTGGGGAATTTAGGATAGAATATGGAAGTCTTAGGTCTACACTTGATTCTGTAGAAAATGGGGTAGAAAGCCTCTCCAAGCTTGAACTAGAGTTTTGTTGACTTGATTGGCTTTGTATAATATTTTATCATCTTTCAACACATATTTGCTTCATAAATCTACATACAGAACTCTGCAAACACACATGAAAAAAGGGGGAAAATGGTTGATGGTTAGAGAATAGGGGTTTTCCTTTGTCAAACCCAACTTTGGTAATCAAACCCTAAACAATTAAATGAAATGAAAAGAGTGTGATAAATAGATAACATGCAAATTTAATAAACATACCACACCTTTGATGCTAAAAATTTGAAGATATTCAATGTAGTAATCCAATAGATTGACTTGATAATTCTTGAGTGCTTGTGAATTGATAAAGTGTATGAGAAGATTGTAGGAGATGTAAAATGAGGAGAACAACACTTATTTATACTTGAATTTATTAAAATTTCCTGAAAGTAAGACATCACAAGAAGACCTCAAGGGTTAGAGCAAAAATTCTCACTAGAATTTTAAAATTATTTTGAGTTTTGTGCAAAAAAGTACTAAGTCGCTCCTATTGGCAACTTAGTCCCACTTAAGAAAATTAAGTGGGTGTTAAGATTTTTGTGTTCATTAAAAGTTTTCCAATGGGAATTTTCTCAAAAACACACTTGAAAATAGTCAAGAAGTACCTTAAGGGGTCAAATAAAGCATAAGAAAGGTGTAAATAGTGAAATTAAGCCTAGAAAAGTGTGAAATATTGTTACAAGACTTTACAACACCTCAAAATAGGATTTAATAAGTGATGAAAAGGTGCTTTTTAGTTGAATTGGAATGAATATAAACTACAAAAGTGTAGAAATGTCTTAGAAAACTTCACAACACCTTCACAAGACATCATAATTTTAATTTTTAGGACCTAATGTGAATGTTTAAGCCACATTGCAACATTAAACCCAAGAAAAATAAAGCCAAAGTCCATTAGAAGGACCCAAGTGAGCATAAAAATGCCAACTATACATTTTTTGACAATAAAATTTCAAATGGAGAGCTATTTGTGTTTCTTTTTGTTGAGGATTTTCAAATTTCACTATAAAGATTTGAACAACTATTCGTTGGGAAGATGGGTTTTCATCGACATGAAAATAAAGGGCTTTCCTTTGAATAGGAGTTTTCATTTGAAGTGCGGAGCTATTTTTTGTGTTTTTATGGGTTTTTATGTGTATGGCTTTTAAATCTTTTCATTTCAAAATATTCTAAGTGTGAATATTTGAACTATTGTTTTTTTGTGAAGATGGATTTTTCATTGATAGGAAAATAAAGATAGTTCATTGTGAAAAGGGGTTTTCATTTGAAACGCAATGTGGGTTATGTGTAAAAAGGTTTCCAAAATCATAATTTTGAATGGACAGAAAGCCCAAAATGTTGTCATTTTTGATATATTCTCATTTTGAAGGTTGTTTTGTATAAGCGGTTTTGAAACGTTAGGTGGGTTGTAGGTTTTGAATAACACAACATTTTGCATCCTATAGTTTTACAAAACTATATGTATGCCTTGAAAATCTGTGTTATTTAGAACATAGGAATATGATGATAGGAACAATTTTGTAAACACCCATTTATAGATAATTATTATTGATTTTCTTCATGCATTTTAACTAAAGTCTATTCAAATTTTTATATCAAGTTTCCTAACTCTGATTTGCTAAGTTTTTATTGTCCTGCACTAACCATTAGAGCAAATGTGAAATAACTTATAAACCCTTTTGGAGTGACCTAATTGACATTGAATGTTTGATTGGATAAAGTTGATAAACCCTAATTGTGATGCATAGTCTATTGAAGGCACACAAGAAAACTAAGATGGGGGGTGAATAAGCTATACATTAAAACTTCAAAACCCTAAAAAAAAATGAGATCAATATCAACTAAATTAACCCTTAATCTATTAGAATGATTTATCATGAAAGAAAATAATATAAAACTAAAAAATAATAACACCATGCACAATAGAACACTAGATTTATGTGGAAAACCCAAGTGTTGGGGAAATAGGATGGGCATATCAAAAAGAAAAATTTGAGATCAAGAGTTCCTTAGACAACCTTATTCCATTAGATTGCCTCAATGACATGTACTACCATGCCATAAATTAGAATCAAACATAGTTCATTTCCCACATTAATCTTTTGACAGAAAATCATGCTTAACCAGTTTCAACAACTCCATTAATAAATTCAACAACATAACCAAAAAAACATGAAAGATGAGATAGAAGACATGAACACATAGATATCATGGGGAAAACCCTATTGGGTAAAAACCCCACTTCCAAAAGCCTAGATTGACATTATATTATTAAACAACAAAGTACAATAAAAAATACAATATTAGGCTCAAATATAATATCTTGTTCCATTCTAGAGAATATTTGACAACATAACCCCTCTCGACTACCTCCCTCAGTGATAGACATCTCATTTGGCTACACAACCTCATGACTCGACCATTGTCCTCTCACCTTGTCTATCACATAGTCGCTTGACCTTCACCTTTTGCAAGAATCATCTATCTCTCAGCTTCCTAGCCTCTTGGATGGTCTGGAAACTCCAAGATGTTCAAATTCTACTATTAGATAGTTTTTTTTCTGTCACTGACTATTCAACTACCATACCCATTTAGGTTTTCACCTCAAACCACATGCCATCATCAAGGATTCAAACTTGGTCATTGGATAAACAATCAAACAAATCTCCATCATCAATCTTTGGGTTATCCACCTCACCATGCATCGATTCCCATCAAGACACTCAACATAGGTCACTGAGTCAACCATTTTCATATTGGTGAGACAACATATCATCTCCCACAGATATAGGAAGGTCCTCCCAATGTTCACATGGAATCTTCATGTCTATTGGGTCATTAATGAGACAAGGACAATAATCCCATTGAAGTCCATGAGCCCCACTGATGAGAGTCATTGGTCCATTAGGGAAACCACCTTCAGAGTCCTGTCGATGAAGCACTATCCTAGTGACAAGAGTCTTCAATATGTTCACCACTCCATTGTTCCATCGATGAGACCTAACACAAAGTCTCGATGATACCATTAAGTCACATCAATGTTCACTGAGCACATCAGCTAACAGGCCATCTGTCCTCCATGTCACCATCCCTTGTTAGCTTCCAATCATGATCCACCATCCTAATCAGGTCCCACCACACTAAATGTCATTAGGACATCGATGGAACAAAGAACAAGTTCACATTGATAAAGAACCGTCTTGCCAATATTCACATTACTGAACCAAATGGTCCTTACATTTTTTGGCATCCAAGATTCTATATCATTGGAAAATTGAACTTCAAAACCTCATGTTAGAGGTTGTCAAATTCCTATAATTTGTGACATTCTAACAATAAAGGTAGTAGCGTTTTCTTAATAGTCACTAAGTGAGAAGATTATGAAACTTTAGAACCCCATGACATTAGTTAGATAAACTTGTAAAAACTAGTGGCATAACTCAAGCCGATGAAGGAGGAAATAATAACTACTCCAAGAAGTCGATCAAGCCAATAAACTTGACTCACATTTCTCAACACCAAGAAGGGAAAAAGCACAATGAGGATTAGCTCACAATATAAAGCAATTGCAATACCAAATACAATAGGCTCATTTTCAAAGGGCTCACTGCTAGATTGTAAAAAAAGAAGAAAGAGGAGTTTTACAATGAGAAATCCATCTCAATGCAATAGAAAAGATCCACCACAACATCACCAACACATTCATAGTCTCTCTAAATATTGTAGAAACCTTCTGCTCACTACTTCTAGCATTATAACTCATTAAGCTCACACTACACTTCACAAATTCATACTTCACAATCTTGTAATTCACATCACACACTTCATGACACAATTCTCCATCAACTCATCACTTATTTATACCTACTTCAACCTTGAAAACATTCACCAAGGTCATCTATGCACCTCAGCCATGCAAATTCAAATTTGGTTGACACTGAAGGTTGAAATTCTTTCTAGACAATATTAATGGGTTTTATAATCCTTGGAAGATCTCTCACAACTTGAACTAAACTAATCCTCACTAGGTAATCAAAATTAATATGACACATCCTTCCATACCATAGCCAAATTTTATTAATTAGATTCATAAAGTAGTGACCATCAACACGTTTAAGTTGATAAACATTTCTATTTTTCCTTCTTTTAGCAACAACCATAGTTCTAGAGATTTTTCTAATCTCACATCCATTATCCTAAAATATAATATTATAGCCTTTTCTACACATTTTTCCAACACTCAAGAGTTTATTCCTTAAACCCTTAACATAAAGAACATCATTTGTATTAGGCTTGCCATCAAAACTAATAGAACATTTCCCACATATCTTAGTGGATGTATCATCACCAAACTTAAGTAAACCTCCTTCACATTTGTCAATTTTAACAAAATTACTTTTTCCATTGGTCATATTATTTGAGCATCCACTATCAATAATCCAGGAGTTCTCCTTTCTAGAATTAAGAGTAGTCACCATAGCATTATGACCTATTTCTAGAGCTCTTTGCTTCACAATTTTTTCAAAGTTAGTAGAATTATTTTCATCTTTAATATCCATGAACAATCATTCACTATCTTTGTCATCCCCATAGTTAGACTCATCATCAGATATATTAGCATCTTTTCTAACATAATAACTTTTCTTAATTGTTTTACCTTTATTTTCCTTATTTTTGTCATTGAAAGCTTTCTTTGGACATATTGAAGCATAATGACCTATCTTACTATAATTGAAACAATTGAAAGGAAGCTTACCTTTGTACCTACTAGTACCATTTTCATTTTCCTCACAAAGTTTTCTTCAACATCATCAAGATCCTCCCAATCTAATTCCTCAGTCTTTCTTAATTTTCCAGCCTTAAAAGAAGTCTCAAATTTTGCATTACTTGCACCAAATTCTCTTATTTAAAAAGTAGATAAAGCACCATACAAATGATCTCTAGAGTATTTTTAAAAAATATTGAACCTCCTTAATAGCATAAACTTTATGACTATAAGATTTAGGAAGAGTTCTCAATACCTTCTTTACCAATTCTTCTTCTTCAAGATTTCCACCAAGACCTTTGATGGAATTGACAAATTTTACCACCCTCTTCATGTAGATTGTAATTTTTTCATCTTCATACATTTTTAGGTTCTCAAATGTGATAGATTTAGATTTTGCATCTTATCTTTCTTGAATTTACCATCTCCTTCAAAAACACTTTCCAACTTTATCTAGATCTCTCTAGCAAATTTCAAACTCATAACTCTCACAAGTTTAGTGTTAGAAAGACCAATTAAAAGAGAATTCCTTGTTTTACCATTATTCTTATAGGCTTTGATTTCATCATCAGTCTTTATACCACCAATAGTCATAGTATATCTAGTCTCAATAAACTTTCAAAATCCAAATCCAAGAGATATCAGCAAACTTTCCATCCTTGTCTTCCAAAAGCCAAAGTATGATCCATCAAATAAAAGAGCATCCCTCTTGTGCACCATTTGAGACCTACTTGAAGTGGTTAATCTTTCTTCCAAGGAACCTTTCTCTAATACCAATTTGTGGATGCATATAAGACAACTAAGAGGGGGAATGAATCAATTGTATATTAAAACTTCAAAATCCTCATAAACATTTAGATCCACATCAACTAAACCCTTAATCTATTAGAGTGATTTAGCATGAAAGAAAATAATAGAAAACTAAAACATAACAATTCCATTCACAATAAAACACAAGATTTACATGGAAAACAAAAAGGAAAACCATGATGAGGATTAGCTCACAATATAAAGTAATTACAACACTGAATACAATAGGCTCACTACCTAAAAGTAAGAAGGGCTCACTACTAGATTGCATAAAAGAAGAAATAAAACTGTTATAGTGAGAAATCCATCTCAATGTAACATAAAAGACCCAAAAAATATCACCAACACATTCACATTCTCTCTGAATATTGTAAACAGATTTTGCTCACTTCTTCTAGTAATATAACTCATTAAGCTAACACTGCACTTCACAAATTTGCACTTCACAACTCTCCAATTTTTCAAGGTTGAATATGTACCTCAACTATGAAAATTCAAATTAGGTTGGAACTAAGGATTCAAATGGTGGAAAGGAATGAAAGCATACCACACCACATTTTAACTTATACCCAAAACATGCATGCACACCACACCATGATTCCACAATTTTTGAAGCAAATCCACAATGTGTAAACACACAAGGTCAATCAAACTAGTATAAACACCATTAAAATTTAAGTACACACTTCCTCAAATCCAAAGACAACTCATAGAACACACACAAAACTTGAACACAATCTAGAATATTCCACAAATATCTTGAAATCCAAGAAATTCCTTTGCAACAACTTTCACCTAAAGAATGTACTCACCTAGTACACTCATAAAACCTTCCATACTCTATAACTTAAGAAACCAACTTAAGAGACACCAAACCAAAAAAAAATTCATTGAATGTAGATATAGAGCATATGAACACCTCTAACTAACATATTTAAACCACACAAGTATATCTTCAACGTAGAAGAAATGTGGAGAAAAACCAAAACACCACACTATACACTAGAACACCTCTACAACACATTGCATTCCTCTTTTATTCAAATTTTCTCAAAAGCACTTGGAAATCAAGCACCAAAGACACATGCCCATCATGTTTAGCACTTCTTTATCATTACTAAACCAACAACATCAACCAATAGAAGATTATGAAAGTAACACCAGAGATTAACACCAGTAGCACTTCTTAATGACAACATAATGCAACTAATATAAGTATCAACACAACTAGTCATCAATGACAACACCAACTACTCATAATTGAAACACAATCACCTTGAGTCTCTCTATAAATTTCTACAAATTGATATTTTCCATCGGTGTTTTCACTAATACGTCAAGCATATCAACCCCTATCTCATATCCACATGTTGAAGGCTTCAACACCTTATATTTAGTAGGGGATAAAAGATATTCTGTTAAAACTCCCCCTAAGCCAAAGATCTTAACTTAGTTTCTTATAGTAAACATCTACACCAAAGACTAGTATAGACTCACTCTTAACTTCTCTCTCTTCTTTTTTTTCTAGATCTTACCCATTTCCTTCTTCACTTCCACCGAATCAACATTCTTTACCATATCATTATTCTTTAGTGAAACATAGGGTTTTGCATACTTTTTTCTGCAAAACTTAGTGATGTGTTCTAACTTATTGCATATGTGGCATTTGATATTATTTAGAACATGCTTACTTGCACCCATTTTGAATTTGCATTGATTAGCTTAATGCCTAAATCCATTGCATGTATAATGTAGTACCCATTGAAAGATTGAAACAACATACCATTATTATAACCATTCATTATTTATTTTTACATTTGCTAGCTCTATGACTGAATCTTTGCATGTAAAGCACTAATTTAGAAATAAATGAACATTCTAATTCATTTTTCTTCTACATTCCATAGCCTTATGTCCAAATTTATTACAAGAATAACAAAAACTATTGAAAATGGGTACCTTTTGTGCATTTGGTTGTTTTATCAATGGTCTTTTGAAGTCATTCTTTTGGTTCTTGAACTTCTTGAAGTTTCTCTTCTTGTCATTCTTCTTTTCAACATTATTTGGAGTTTGATCTATCTTTGAGCTTTCACCTTTCTCAAACCCCAATACTTCTTTTCCCCTAGATCATTTTTAATTTTCAATCATCTCTGTAAGAATTGAAGTACTCTTCTTAAATCTATTTTTTCTCCAAATATGATCTTAGTTTCACAACCTCTTGTTCAAGTTTTGAACATTCTCAAATTTATCTTTCAATTTACCATTTAGATAGTCTTCACCTCAAGTTTACTTTCTGCAATCTATAATTTCAGACTGGGAATAACTTTATTTTATTGCTTGAGCTCCTTGATTCTATCTATATCTCTCTTTAGATTTTCTCTTGATATCGTAATGCACTCATTTACATCACCAAGATTATTTTTCAAATATTTTTTCTTAGGTTCTACTTTATCCAAATCATCCAGGGAAGATTTGAGTTATCCTTCCATGTCAACTATGCAATCTTCTTCAGTAAACCCTTCTAGAATAATTTATTCTATAGGAATAGTATACTTCCTTATAGCCATGTGTTCAACACCAAGATATACATTAGTGATCAAGAAAAAAAAATGAACCAATCTCTAATACCAATTGTTGAACACCCAAAATACTACGAGGGGGTGAATCTGTATTCTTTGAACCCGCTTATATATTCAGATATACATTTGCAACATCATATTCAAATTGCAGTAAGGAAATAAAACATGAAAGAAACCATCAAAGAACATAACACATGAACACCATAATTTTACATGGAAAACCTAAAAAGGGAAAAATAATGATGAGGATTAGCTCACAATATATTATAATTGATCATAAAATATTACAAAATGGCTCACTACCTTTTGGACTAATTGCCTAGATGATACTGTCTAGAGAATAAGAAACATAGAAGAATTGACTCATGTAGAAGGGTTTGGCTCATTTCCAAGATTGAACTACTACAAATGCATCTACAATATGCATGAATACAATTCTACTAGAGCTCAATAGATTGAATCAACAAACTTCATGCTATACCTCTCTTACACTCTTCTCTTCTCTACATTTGCATCAAATTCACACACTTTTATTTAGAATTTGAATTCACAACATTACAATGCTTCTACACTACCACAGTTATCTTACATTTATTCCAGTACATCCAAAAAATATTTACAACATCATTTAGGTAGGCCTAATTAGATGTCATCATACAAAACATAAATTTTTGACTTCGAGATTCAAACTATACATGTTTCTCAAATAAGACAAAAACTTATAACTCATCCAAATATGTCAACATGGACCTATAATATCTCCCACATAACCGATCAACACTTATTTCAACTCCATAAAACCCCAAACTTATTAGGCCAGCACCATAGGTGAAGAAACACCAAAATACATCAATATATTATCCATAAACCAACACATAGACCTCCAAAACACTCACCACTTGGATCACATATATTTTTGACACCTATAAACACTCCTACAAATCTGTATAACTAAATTTTATTTCATGGAGAAACACAAGCCATTCGAAATAGGTACTCTATATTGACAAACATTGTCACTAGCAAAACTAATATTCTATCAACACTAACTTCGACACCAAAGGGAAAAGAAACATGAAACTTTGGATTTAGAATCCTTCAATATCCAACAAAATTTTCTTAGAGCTATAGACCAAAATACTTCAAGGCAGATCAATGCAAACAAAAAAAATGATGCATTGTATACTAAAAACTATGTTTTGGACTTAGTCGAGTATTTAGCATGTCTATCTTGCATGGGAACAAAAAATATGCATATCTATGTTGGATCATCATCTGTATGCTCACCCATGTTTCATCAACCAATTGTACCTTAATGTATACATAAAAACACAATGTTGACATCAATCAAAACACTGTATATGCTCATGCACATGTTGTCAATAGCCATATCAATGAAAATCTCCTCAAACTTCCAACATGTTTATCTTAACATTGTGGATTGATAGGACCCTAAGTTTAGGGGCTACCAAAAATCTCAACTTGATGGTGTCCTTTCTCTTCAATGTTTTGATAAAGAAAAATATCTTCTCCATTCCTTTAGTGTGAGTATGAATGTAATATCATACCCTCACTAAAGTGGGGGCTAAATGTAGCATCATAAAATATCACCCTTAACAATTTCACACTATGTTGGTACCTATGAACCCCAATCCTAGACCTGCACAAACATAGCAAATAAACACAATATTAGATCCAAATGCAAGTTAGAACTTGTATGATTCCCCATTAAATTCACCTATAATGCTCAAAATAAGAAAGAAATTAAGGATAAAATAAGAAAAACAATCAAATCCTACTAAAACATGCAAACTCTCAATCCCAAGGGGGAATTGGTGCCAATTTGATGTGGAAATTGACCCTTTCCCAATCCCTTTGTAATCTTGATGAAGAACAATGAGCTCCTTGGTGAAAATATGCAATAACCTAACTATGATGATAGAAAATGCTATAAAAATGGATAAAATTGCTCTAAGTATGAAGATGGTAACTTTTCTCTAGGTAATGGATGGAAATAGCAAAGATTGTGGATCCAAAATGAGAAGAAGAGCTTCTTATTTATGGATGTGAATGTTGAAGAATGAGGTAAAATGGAGCAATGTGGGATCATTCAACCTCCAATGGCCAAGTTGCACTTGTCAAGATGTGAGTGAAGGAAGCTTGAGCACATTTTGATGAATGTGCACAATAAATGACATTAGGTGGAATTTGAAATTCATGAAATGACATGTTGGAGGGAGAAAGGAATAAATTAAATGCCACTTGGCTCAATGAAAATTGACATGAAAAAGGGTTAAATGCTTTGTTGGAAGGAAAAACCCACTTGGAGGAATACTCCTTTTTGATGCCATGCTGAAAGGAATTAGGGATTTTATTAAATCAAGGAAATGATTTATTGGTGCAAGTTGCAAAATCTAGAGGATTTAGGTGATTAGGATTAAATTAACCAAGATTTTATTAATTTAATAGGAGATTAGTTGATGTGACCATTTAATTTAGATTTTTTGATTGATTTAAATCAAAATTGAGAGGAATATGATTTAGATTTAATTAAATAAAGGTTTTGATTGATATAATTAAAGAAGGAGATGATGTTAGATTAAATTAAATAAAGGTTGATTTAATTTAATAAAATGAATTAAGAGATTTAATTAAATAAAATTGATTATTTAATCAAATAGAGACTAGAGGATTAATTAAATAAGATTAATTTATTTAATTAATAGAAGACAATGACTTAATCAAGATAAAATTAATTTATTGAATTAAGGGATGAAAGGTGATGACCAACAAAGAAGATGATTCAGGATGAAATGATGCTAGTGATTAAGATCAAGTGTGATTGGTACATTTTCTATGTTTACATTTTTCCCTTCTTTGAAGCAAAGTTCTTGTTGCATTGTTTCAAAGAATAAACATGTCTCGAACAAAATTAAAAGAAAATTAATTTTCAAAATTGCCTCCACTATTGTTCCGGTGAGAAGAAACATGCCGATATACTGCCCCCTCGAAAGACTAGACTAAAAATTTGGATTTTTGGGTGATCTCGCGAAAAAATGAGGGCAATGTGTCTGACGGGTCCAAAAATCCTCTATGATGCAAAAAATGTGCAAAAACAAGAAAAAATGGTGCAAAACAACCTTCGGTTGAGCAAAAATAGGCTCAGGGCTCCAAAACCCTAGATTTTAGGCTTAAATAGGCCATGGGGGGATACTTTCAGTTCATTTGCACACATAGCCTTTTGAATTTTTTGTGATTTGAGCTTTGAGCATTGATTGAGATGGCTCAATGTGTGCTTCTGTGCCACATTTCTGAGCATGTGTGAGTGTTCTAAAGGTTTCCTGGCATAGGACTTGTGGTATGTCATCTTGTCTCGCCCTTTAATTTTGAATTTTGAGCAGGGTCTAGGAGTCTACAAAATCAAGTGGTGCTATATATCCCTACTGAAAATTTCAAATCGGCACCATTGATATGAGTTGCATCATGGCGGCGGAGTTAGTAAATTAGGTTTTGCCTCAATGTGCACTGCATATGAAAGTAATACTATGGCGATCCTCTTTGGATTTTAGGGTTAGGGTTCAAACTAAGTTGCTTTCAAACTGTGACATGATGGCAGAGTTTGGAACTTTTAGGCTCTTAGTGGTACCAAATAATATCCCTATCTCCTTCAAACTGTGATGCAGATGCAAACAACAAAACATATGCAGATTAGGTTGCACAAACTTCAAATAGGATCACATTTTTTTACAAAACCTGATGTGGTGACTTTCTTGATGCTGGAGGACATGGAGCTGGTCCATTCTCATGAGCGTAGGTAACTTTTTTTGTACAAATTATCTCAAGACTCTCCTTGTGACAAGATACTCTAGGAGCACCTAAGAGCCATCAAATTGTGGTATGTTATTGATGCCCCAGTGATCTAGACACATTTGGGCATGATGATAGCCTTGGCGGAGTATAGGCACAAAGAGACATCCTTGTTTCACCTTCCTATAGGTGAGGCCACAATGAAATTAGAAGATGTGTGACACATTCTACATTTTCCTATCCATGATGAGCGAGTTATTTATAATGTGGAGTGTAGTGCCCTCCATTTGCATTGTCTTTGAAATGCATTTCAACTCGTTGTGAGGTTAGGTATTGTTGGAATTTGAGTGCATTTGATTTATTCTGGTCGATAAATGTTCTTGATCAAATTACAATATTTAAATAGGATTATAAAGTTAAAAAGGTATTGTGGATAATTAAAAGAAAATAAAAAAAATTAAATAAATTAGAGGTTAAGAAAGAATAAAATTACACTATTAATAGAAGTAAATAAAATAGAAAATTGAAAGTTAATTATTATATTGAATATAATATAAATTTATAATAAAATACGTAGATAATAGTAATATAATAAATTATTTAAGTGTAATGGAAGTTAGTATAGCAAATAATTTGAGAAAATTTTTAGATACTGGAAATGAAAGCTGAAAATGCATTGGTTAAAATAAAGTAATTTTTATGAAGGTGCTGGCAGTTACGGTTGTGCAGGAGTGTTAGTTTGTAACGACCTTGCATGGGAGGATTTTTATTTTATTCTATTTTGGGGCGTTGAAAAAAAAAAGGGAGGAAAGAAACAGAAGAAAAAGAGGTATTGGGCTAAGAGAGGAGGGGAGGAATAGTGAACAGAGATAGGATGATTGGAATGCACCCCATGCCATGGACAACTGTTCAGCAATATTGCCTCCGAGTACTTTCTTTCCTTCTTTGGAACTTATAGTGGGCTTAATTATTTAATATATGTGAGTTATCTTTTTGTTAAATTGATCTTTTTGTATCGAGGGTTTGTGACAAGGGTTACTGTTGCAGGCTACATTCGTCCTCTAAACTTTTCCGCACCTTGAACACAAGGACATGTTCCAGTATGCTTCATTAATTCAAAGGTTTTGAGATCTCCCCTGCAAAACCCATTTTGTGCAAGTTCTTAATGCTGGGTTACTCGTTAATTTTTTTTTTGTATGGAATTCAATGCTATGCATTGCACCTTATTTTTCCCTGTCTTGGGCCTAATCCTCACATCCAATTTGTAGATTATGTCTGCACACATTATGTTATCTTTCTCTATCTTTGCTATTATGTTGATGACCACGAATTTCATGCATTGACCTCCGTATCTTTTCCTGCACTTCGAGCCAATCTTCTGGTTGTATCCCCTTTCTTTTGTCTTGCAGATGTTGCTTGGTGTTGCCGATGTTGCTCTTCTTTAGTCATTATCTGATAATCAGAGCATAGGTTGTCCTAGAGATGCCTGATTTGCCTTCCATTTTGTGCATAACCTGTATTTGGAGCTTTCAGTGAGGCCATATTTCTTTGAGGTGAATGGCCAATAGTTCGCATGCCTTGTCTATTGATTCCTCATATAGCATGTGTAGCTTGAACTGCACTTTGTATTTAATCTTCCTCCTAATCATTTATAGTTGTGTATTATCTATGTAATTCCCACAATCTGAACGCATACATTGAAGTAAAGAATTTGTCTTAGCAAAGACTTGGGTAATTTAGGAAATGGCGGATTTTAGAAAATTACTTTTAAGGTATCATAAGCTAGATCTCAAATGAATATAGGCTTCAAACTAATGTTTCATTGGCAATCTATCTTAGTAGAAACACTTGATCATAGAAGTCTGAGGAGGTAAAGTAGCCTCCCAGCTTGGTGGGCAACCTACCACATCTGTTGTACTTGAAAATAGAGCGTTGCAGAGGTCTAAATATTCTTTCTATTTTGTTGTCAATCTGTCTTAGCCTCACTTGAGCTTAATAGATAGTTTAAAGGGTTAAAGGTTTTCTCTGATATCCTTTCTCAGCCGTAGCCCATGAATTTAGTTGGGAGTTTAAAAGTTCTAACAACCTGCCTAAATTCTGCTGGTGATCTATCACAGTTGTTGCAGTTGAAAATAAAACATTGTCCACTACTAGCATATAAAAGAGCTTCCGTTGATCGTAGTGAAGTTTAATTGCCAAACTGGCGCGTCTCTGGAAACTCGCCACCAATCAGACATGCATTAAGTTCAAAAAAGAAGGTTGAACATTATTTTTTTTCCTCCTCACAAGCCACGGATTTGCACCTCACCTTTCTCCTTCCCTTATGACTAGTAGATAACATTTTGAGTTTGTTAATAATGCAAGTAGACAGCGATATTTCCAAATTTCAATATTCACTTTTTGGCATACCTGGCATCCTGTCACAATTTTTGCATTTAGAGTTGAGGCATTGTACAGAATTAAATAGCCTTCCTGAAACCATTGACATCATGTCTCGACCGTCGCACTTGTACGTCTTAGGAAGTTTAAAGGGTCTGAATAATCCTTCCAATGTCATTGTAACCAGTCTCTGTTGCAGCACTTTGAATTGTTGTTTGAAATGTCTTTATATGCATATATGATTGCCTATAGTGGTAGGTTATTGTCTCTACGATTTCTTCAGTTTGATTTAAATGATGCCTCAATAATGGAAGAGATAAGATATAAAGGAAACCTTAAATGTTAGTATAATATAATCACTCTTTGTGGAGTAGTAAAAGGTAGTCTGTTAAATATAGTCTTTTAGGTGAGTAGGTCATTGAGAAATTGATAGATTATTTAACTTAGAACACTTTGAGTTGTTGATGATTACTTAGTATTTTATATGTGGAAGATAAAGTTAGACAAAATTGATTACTTATTTATTTCAAATTAACGAATAACAAAGGTAAAAATATTAAGCGAGATAATGATGACGTCACTTTAGAGAATAAGCATTTCGTAAAATGGTTGAAAGGATGTTTTAAATTTTCCTGTTACATTAGTATGTTACCTTGAAATACGTTATCTTTGAATGGGGGCTTCGTCCTTAGTTAACTTATAGTCGAATAGATAATAAATGTGTTATTTGATGTTTATTGCTTTGATTTGTTAGTGATAATTTTAATCTCCCTTATGATCTATTATTTGAATATGCTAAAAAAATTTATCCTTTTTTTTTTACGAAAATGTATATAGGATTAATTGGAAATTATGTTTTATAGAGATTCTTTAGTAATGATTCTTTAGTAGGGTGCTTATAAGGTATGGGCATTATTCTTTAAGACTTTGTAATTAATGTGTTTATATTCAGAAAATGATTTATTTATACGAGTTAGAAAATTAGATTTGTTAGGTAGTAAGTTGGAGAGTTATGTGATATGTTATTGAGTAAGTTAGTAAAGTGATTAGAGAGAGTTTCCTTATGTTAATTTTTGATAATTTGGGTAACATTGATAGATTAGTTTATTCTTAATTTGATTAGTTTCAAGTGGAATAGTTAACTTAGAAATAATGAAAAGTAGAGTTTTGTATGTTGTTGATGTAGATAATATTAGTGATAAGGATTATTATTCTATTTAGGTGGGAGAATTGATTTATAAGGTAAATGGAAGTAAATGAAATTGAAAACATTAAATAGTTGGGCATTACGATAAAGGCTAGTGAATGCTTGTAGATTCGATAAATGTTTAGATTAATTATATTTAGTTAAACAAAGGGTTTATGTAAATGAATAAAATTAGATGATCTCTTCTAAGTCAATTTCCCTCATATTCTTTTAATAGTTGATTTGTGGGGTTTCTATAAGAACAGTTCTAGAAAATACTTGTGATTGATATCAGGATCAAATTGTTGGTTTGAGTGGGTTGATCTTCGAAGGGAGATTGTTGTTATAATGTGTAAATTGGAATATATTTGTGTTTGAAAGAGTATACTTGTGAATAGTGTCTTATGGCTTAAACCATTAGATTTTATTTTCACTTCGTAATATTGTGCTATCCTTAAATGTTGGAAATGATTGATCTTTAAACTAATGTTCTTTTTAAAATGTTTCAAGGTACTTCTTATTGAATGGATTGTGTGGTTTTATGGATTCTTTCAATGTGACTTTTCCTAAGTTGATTTTTGAGTTGGAGTTTTTCTCTCATTTTATTTATGTTGCTATTCGTTGGGAACCAGTATGTGTTCTTTTGTTCTTTACCTAAGTGGCAAATTGGTTAATGTTAACTTTGTCATGATTGATGGTTCTACTTGATGAGTCAAATTGAAAAGTTCTTTGAATTATGGGTATTCCGAGAGGAGAAAATAGAGGTTTCCCTTGGATTCTCGATTTAGTTCGTATCGAAGTTGTTGGTGTTGTTGAGTGGAGTTGTTGATCTTATTTTGGTGTATTTGCTCATTATATTTATATTGGAAATAGTTCTTTGAGGTCTTGCAATTATTGCTGTTAGTTCCTTGATGGGGAAACACTAGTGTAAACTTTTTGAGAATCTTCCAGAGGTTTATTTTACTATTGGTTAATGTTCCTCCTTTTATGTGCCCTTGTTGTGGCAAGTGTTTTGGTTTCACGATTTTGAAAGGGTTGTACATGAATCGTTGAGATTTTGATTATGTATTTATGTCAAGATGGGTAGTGCCCTTGCATGCTTCTCTGTTGTGATCTAATGTACTTGTTATGTTGTACAACCCTTGGATTTGGTTTTTATGTTTTGAGTGTCTAGAGTGAGAGTGGCTCTAAGTGGGTGGTCGGCGCACAAAGGGGCGCCAGGATAGCCCTCGTTAGAGTGAATTTAATAAGTGATAATTTAAATAATTAACTAGGGGGTGGGTAGAATCACATTAAAAAGATAATTGATGCCTCGTCCGCCGTTTAGTGCTATCACAGGCTAAAGGGGATTGAGAAGGCCGTGGTTGGCAAGATCGTTACCTTGTCTTCATGAAAGGTTAACGATTCCGCATGAGCAACCCTATGGAGCGGCTCCTTGAGATAGGTAGTCTGGATAACCATAGATGGAGGCGGCTCCTAGCGCTCGGATTGTCTGGATAATTCGTCAGTAGACGGAGGCGGCACCTTGCGATAGGTAGTCTGGAGAATCCATGTTAAGCCATGCGATGACACTCTCCTCTAACACTCCTTATTATGTTGCTTCTTTGGAAATCCTCTGGAAGTGGTCCTTTGTCTTGAATTGATGAAACATAATTGTTTGAAATGATTTATGATTTTACCCTATTTTATCTATGGTGTATTTTGTGGTCTTGTATAAATCTTGTGGATGTTTGGGTTTTGACCTTGTACTCTTATGGTACTGTGATATGATGTTATTGTATTGTATCATTGCGATTCAGAATTGTGATATGTTTATTAATTCAGCTTGATTTGGAAGTGTTTTATGATCTTCCTTTGGATTACTTGTTTACTGGTCATTGCTTTGAGTTATATGATGAGTTTTTTTGACTCTTGGATGTGGTTGGATTGTGTCATTGTAATTTCTGAGTGTTATGATACTTTTGTATGACGTTGAGTCTTGTGGTTCTCTGTTGGATGTTCTTGGTTGAGGTCTCTTTCTTGTTAGCTCCTAGCACGGGAGGTGGGTCTTCGGACTCACATGGTCGGGTGGAACGTGCTAAGCACCCCATTGGGTCCCCAGTCGAGGATCGAGAGGTGTGGATTGGTGCTGTTGTGGCAACTCCAGAATTGTATTTATCTTGGAACCAGTTATGATATTGTGCATCATGTTATCTTGTTGTATGGTTTCCGTTCATGATTGGAAACACTTTTGTATCATTGTACTTCTTGAACATTGTACTGTAATGTAATATTAGCCATGGCAGTTGGTTTTCAATGTGTTATGTTAATCATGCATATGTTGTATTTATGTGCAGATGGCTTTTTATCAATGAATTTTCATATGTGTGTTATATTTGTTATTGTTTACTTTATATCTTTGGATTCTATTCTTTATTGATGTTGTATGGATCTAAGTCGCGTAATGACTCTTCGTGTACCCCAAGGGATGTATGTGTTAATGAATCTATGAAATTCATGTTATGACTTAATGTGTATTACATGTATGTTATGTTTACTTTAAAAAAAAAAATTGTGCTGTAATTATTGTGTTATTGTCCTTTGGGGTTCGCACGGTGGGGTGTTACAACATTGGTATCAGAGCCTAGGTTAATACACTGGGCACTATGTGCTCACTATGTAACCTTGCGTTTAGACCTGTGCGTCTTGAGTTTCACTTTTCTGTTGTCATTGTTGTGAACCTGAGTCTCTTATGTTAACTAGTGTCGGGTCGATGGTCTAGGAAACCGATTGAAAGGATAGGACCCGCGGTGTAGTGCGCAATGTACCGATATCCTTTCTGTCAGGGATGCTCTATGGACCCTTGAGTTTTAGTGTGATGTGTTTCTTGGTGATGTGTTATGTGTGTGAATATGTTAAGTTTGTGTGGAATTTGCGATTTTGTTGTTTTTGAATGGTGAATTATGTTTTCTTGAATCTGTGAAGGTGTAAAATTTTGCCCTTTTTATTGAAATTGATGTGAGATTTGGTGTTGAATAATGGTTAAAGTGAAGTTCTTTGTGTGAAAATTATGAGGTTTAACGAAAATGTGAGGTTTTGTAGAGAATTATTCTATGATTTTTAGCAGAATATGGTATTTTGAAGTTAAGATGCAACTTGAATGATTGGTGCTAATGTGCAATGTTCTATGGTAGCTTTTGATTTACAGGAACTTGGCTTCAGAAACGTAGTGATGAAGGTAAAGTAATTGTAATATGTAGGTATAGATACTCATTATTTCAAGTAGTAGTTCCTTTTGATATAGTAGATGAATTAGGTTATGGTTAGTATCTTTATGCGAATATTGCCTAACTAGTAAGAAGCAGACTGTTTACGAGTTACTAGAATTGTTTTGACTATTATGTGTGGTTAGTGGGAGGGACAGTGTGGTATCACTCGCTCGCGAGTGCCCTACTATGCTGGGATTTCCTCTCACGATGTATTGTGCACAACGTTTATTTGCATGCAGGATTGCAGGAATTAAGTCTCGATTCCACCTGCATTGTCAGGACTGGGCGAGCATCATGAACACCCAATGGGCTTGACGTTGAACATAGGAGCTGACAAGAAAGTTTCCTCGACTTAGTTTTTCCACTTCGTTCTAGTGGTTGGAAAATTAGTTTGGTTGCCACCCCGTTACTATTATCATTTTGGGATCATTTCCTTATTTTGGTTTGTTTAATTTTCGTTGCTTACTTGATGACGTTTAATTGATGTTTTAAATTATGGTGTTGATGTGCTTATGATCATTAATATTGTTGTGTTGCCATGGTTATGCTTGAGCTCGACTTCCAGGAGTAAGTCGAAGCCTAGGGGGGGAGGATGTAGTGCCCTCCATTTGCATTGTCTTTGAAATGCATTTCAACTCGTTGTGAGGTCAGGTATTGTTGGACTTTGAGTGCATTTGATTTATTCTGGTCGATAAATGTTCTTGATCAAATTACAATATTTAAATAGGATTATAAAGTTAAAAAGGTATTGTGGATAATTAAAAGAAAATAAAAAAAATTAAATAAATTAGAGGTTAAGAAAGAATAAAATTACACTATTAATAGAAGTAAATAAAATAGAAAATTGAAAGTTAATTATTATATTGAATATAATATAAATTTATAATAAAATACGTAGATAATAGTAATATAATAAATTATTTAAGTGTAATGGAAGTTAGTATAGCAAATAATTTAAGAAAATTTTTAGATACTGGAAATGAAAGCTGAAAATGCATTGGTTAAAATAAAGTAATTTTTATGAAGGTGCTGGCAGTTACGGTTGTGCAGGAGTGTTAGTTTGTAACGACCTTGCATGGGAGGATTTTTATTTTATTCTGTTTTGGGGCGTTGAAAAAAAAAAGGGAGGAAAGAAACAGAAGAAAAAGAGGTATTGGGCTAACAGAGGAGGGGAGGAATAGCGAACAGAGATAGGATGATTGGAATGCACCCCATGCCATGGACAACTGTTCAGCAATATTGCCTCCGAGTACTTTCTTTCCTTCTTTGGAACTTATAGTGGGCTTAATTATTTAATATATGTGAGTTATCTTTTTGTTAAATTGATCTTTTTGTATCGAGGGTTTGTGACAAGGGTTACTGTTGCAGGCTGCATTCGTCCTCTAAACTTTTCCGCACCTTGAACACAAGGACATGTTCCAGTATGCTTCATTAATTCAAAGGTTTTGAGATCTCCCATGCAAAACCCATTTTGTGCAAGTTCTTAATGTTGGGTTACTCGTTAATTTTTTTTGGTATGGAATTCAATGCTATGCATTGCGCCTTATTTTTCCCTGTCTTGGGCCTAATCCTCACATCCAATTTGTAGATTATGTCTGCACACATTATGTTATCTTTCTCTATCTTTGCTATTATGTTGATGACCACGAATTTCATGCATTGACCTCCGTATCTTTTCCTGCACTTCGAGCCAATCTTCTGGTTGTATCCCCTTTCTTTTGTCTTGCAGATGTTGCTTGGTGTTGCCGATGTTGCTCTTCTTTAGTCATTACCTGATAATCAGAGCATAGGTTGTCCTAGAGATGCCTGATTTGCCTTCCATTTTGTGCATAGCCTGTATTTGGAGCTTTCAGTGAGGCCATATTTCTTTGAGGCGAATGGCCAATAGTTCGCATGCCTTGTCTATTGATTCCTCATATAGCATGTGTAGCTTGAACTGCACTTTGTATTTAATCTTCCTCCTAATCATTTATAGTTGTGTATTATCTATGTAATTCCCACAATCTGAACGCATACATTGAAGTAAAGAATTTGTCTTAGCAAAGACTTGGGTAATTTAGGAAATGGCGGATTTTAGAAAATTACTTTTAAGGTATCATAAGCTAGATCTCAAATGAATATAGGCTTCAAACTGATGTTTCATTGGCAATCTGTCTTAGTAGAAACACTTGATCATAGAAGTCTGAGGAGGTAAAGTAGCCTCCCAGCTTGGTGGGCAACCTGCCACATCTGTTGTACTTGAAAATAGAGCGTTGCAGAGGTCTAAATATTATTTCTATTTTTTTGTCAATCTGTCTTAGCCTCACTTGAGCTTAATAGATAGTTTAAAGGGTTAAAGGTTTTCTCTGATATCCTTTCTCAGCCGTAGCCCATGAATTTAGTTGGGAGTTTAAAAGTTCTAACAACCTGCCTAAATTCTACTGGCAATCTATCACAGTTGCTGCAGTTGAAAATAAAACATTGTCCACTACTAGCATATAAAAGAGCTTCCGTTGATCGTAGTGAAGTTTAATTGCCAAACTGGCGTGTCTCTGGAAACTCGCCACCAATCAGACATGCATTAAGTTCAGAAAAGAAGGTTGAACATTATTTTTTTTCCTCCTCACAAGCCACGGATTTGCACCTCACCTTTCTCCTTCCCTTATGACTGGTAGATAACATTTTGAGTTTGTTAATAATGCAAGTAGACAGCGATATTTCCAAATTTCAATATTCACTTTTTGGCATACCTGGCATCCTGTCACAATTTCTGCATTTAGAGTTGAGGCATTGTACAGAATTAAATAGCCTTCCTGAAACCATTGACATCATGTCTCGGCCGTCGCACTTGTACGTCTTAGGAAGTTTAAAGGGTCTGAATAATCCTTCCAATGTCATTGTTAACCAGTCTCTGTTGCAGCACTTTGAATTGTTGTTTGAAATGTCTTTATATGCATATATGATTGCCTATAGTGGTAGGTTATTGTCTCTACGATTTCTTCAGTTTGATTTAAATGATGCCTCAATAATGGAAGAGATAAGATATAAAGGAAACCTTAAATGTTAGTATAATATAATCACTCTTTGTGGAGTAGTAAAAGATAGTCTGTTAAATATAGTCTTTTAGGTGAGTAGGTCATTGAGAAATTGATAGATTATTTAACTTAGAACACTTTGAGTTGTTGATGATTACTTAGTATTTTATATGTGGAAGATAAAGTTAGACAAAATTGATTACTTATTTATTTCAAATTAACGAATAACAAAGGTAAAAATATTAAGCGAGATAATGATGACGTCACTTTAGAGAATAAGCATTTCGTAAAATGGTTGAAAGGATGTTTTAAATTTTCCTGTTACATTAGTATGTTACCTTGAAATACGTTATCTTTGAATGGGGGCTTCGTCCTTAGTTGACTTATAGTCGAATAGATAATAAATGTGTTATTTGATGTTTATTGCTTTGATTTGTTAGTGATAATTTTAATCTCCCTTATGATCTATTATTTGAATATGCTAAAAAATTTATCCTTTTTTTTTTACGAAAATGTATATAGGATTAATTGGAAATTATGTTTTATAGAGATTCTTTAGTAATGATTCTTTAGTAGGGTGCTTATAAGGTATGGGCATTATTCTTTAAGACTTTGTAATTAATGTGTTTATATTCAGAAAATGATTTATTTATACGAGTTAGAAAATTAGATTTGTTAGGTAGTAAGTTGGAGAGTTATGTGATATGTTATTGAGTAAGTTAGTAAAGTGATTAGAGAGAGTTTCCTTATGTTAATTTTTGATAATTTGGGTAACATTGATAGATTAGTTTATTCTTAATTTGATTAGTTTCAAGTGGAATAGTTAACTTAGAAATAATGAAAAGTAGAGTTTTGTATGTTGTTGATGTAGATAATATTAGTGATAAGGATTATTATTCTGTTTAGGTGGGAGAATTGATTTATAAGGTAAATGGAAGTAAATGAAATTGAAAAATTTAAATAGTTGGGCATTACGATAAAGGCTAGTGAATGCTTGTAGATTCGATAAATGTTTAGATTAATTATATTTAGTTAAACAAAGGGTTTATGTAAATGAATAAAATTAGATGATCTCTTCTAAGTCAATTTCCCTCATATTCTTTTAATAGTTGATTTGTGGGGTTTCTATAAGAACAGTTCTAGAAAATACTTGTGATTGATATCAGGATCAAATTGTTGGTTTGAGTGGGTTGATCTTCGAAGGGAGATTGTTGTTATTTGTAAATTGGAATATATTTGTGTTTGAAAGAGTATACTTGTGAATAGTGTCTTATGGCTTAAACCATTAGATTTTATTTTCACTTCGTAATATTGTGCTATCCTTAAATGTTGGAAATGATTGATCTTTAAACTAATGTTCTTTTTAAAATGTTTCAAGGTACTTCTTATTGAATGGATTGTGTGGTTTTATGGATTCTTTCAATGCGACTTTTCCTAAGTTGATTTTTGAGTTGGAGTTTTTCTCTCATTTTATTTATGTTGCTATTCGTTGGGGACCAGTATGTGTTCTTTTGTTCTTTCCCTAAGTGGCAAATTGGTTAATGTTAACTTTGTCATGATTGATGGTTCTACTTGATGAGTCAAATTGAAAAGTTCTTTGAATTATGGGTATTCCGAGAGGAGAAAATAGAGGTTTCCCTTGGATTCTCGATTTAGTTCGTATCGAAGTTGTTGGTGTTGTTGAGTGGAGTTGTTGATCTTATTTTGGTGTATTTGCTCATTATATTTATATTGGAAATAGTTCTTTGAGGTCTTGCAATTATTGCTGTTAGTTCCTTGATGGGGAAACCCTAGTGTAAACTTTTTGAGAATCTTCCAGAGGTTTATTTTACTATTGGTTAATGTTCCTCCTTTTATGTGCCCTTGTTGTGGCAAGTGTTTTGGTTTCACGATTTTGAAAGGGTTGTACATGAATCGTTGAGATTTTGATTATGTATTTATGTCAAGATGGGTAGTGCCCTTGCATGCTTCTCTGTTGTGATCTAATGTACTTGTTATGTTGTACAACCCTTGGATTTGGTTTTTATGTTTTGAGTGTCTAGAGTGAGAGTGGCTCTAAGTGGGTGGTCGGCGCACAAAGGGGCGCCAGGATAGCCCTCGTTAGAGTGAATTTAATAAGTGATAATTTAAATAATTAACTAGGGGGTGGGTAGAATCACATTAAAAAGATAATTGATGCCTCGTCCGCCGTTTAGTGCTATCACAGGCTAAAGGGGATTGAGAAGGCCGTGGTTGGCAAGATCGTTACCTTGTCTTCATGAAAGGTTAACGATTCCGCATGAGCAACCCTATGGAGCGGCTCCTTGAGATAGGTAGTCTGGATAACCATAGATGGAGGCGGCTCCTAGCGCTCGGATTGTCTGGATAATTCGTCAGTAGATGGAGGCGGCACCTTGCGATAGGTAGTATGGAGAATCCATGTTAATCCATGCGATGACACTCTCCTCTAACACTCCTTATTATGTTGCTTCTTTGGAAATCCTCTGGAAGTGGTCCTTTGTCTTGAATTGATGAAACATAATTGTTTGAAATGATTTATGATTTTACCCTATTTTATCTATGGAGTATTTTGTGGTCTTGTATAAATCTTGTGGATGTTTGGGTTTTGACCTTGTACTCTTATGGTACTGTGATATGATGTTATTGTATTGTATCATTGCGATTCAGAATTGTGATATGTTTATTAATTCAGCTTGATTTGGAAGTGTTTTATGATCTTCCTTTGGATTACTTGTTTACTGGTCATTGCTTTGAGTTATATGATGAGTTTTTTTGACTCTTGGATGTGGTTGGATTGTGTCATTGTAATTTCTGAGTGTTATGATACTTTTGTATGACGTTGAGTCTTGTGGTTCTCTGTTGGATGTTCTTGGTTGAGGTCTCTTTCTTGTTAGCTCCTAGCACGGGAGGTGGGTCTTCGGACTCACATGGTCGGGTGGAACGTGCTAAGCACCCCATTGGGTCCCCAGTCGAGGATCGAGAGGTGTGGATTGGTGCTGTTGTGGCAACTCCAGAATTGTATTTATCTTGGAACCAGTTATGATATTGTGCATCATGTTATCTTGTTGTATGGTTTCCGTTCATGATTGGAAACACTTTTGTATCATTGTACTTCTTGAACATTGTACTGTAATGTAATATTAGCCATGGCAGTTGGTTTTCAATGTGTTATGTTAATCATGCATATGTTGTATTTATGTGCAGATGGCTTTTTATCAATGAATTTTCATATGTGTGTTATATTTGTTATTGTTTACTTTATATCTTTGGATTCTATTCTTTATTGATGTTGTATGGATCTAAGTCGCGTAATGACTCTTCGTGTACCCCAAGGGATGTATGTGTTAATGAATCTATGAAATTCATGTTATGACTTAATGTGTATTACATGTATGTTATGTTTACTTTAAAAAAAAAAAATTGTGCTGTAATTATTGTGTTATTGTCCTTTGGGGTTCGCACGGTGGGGCGTTACATGGAGGTCAAGAGGGATGCTTGCTATGACATCATAGGTTTAAATGAGATCGTCTTTGTAGAGGGACAAATTGAGCTCAAGTAGTATAGGACTGTAGTATTGTCTTTAGACTAATTTATGCTATGATCATATTAGGATTTGCGGCACTAGATCGACATGGGAAATACTTCAAATTGGGATGGGAACTTGCTTGGGAGAAAATGCTTTCAGAAAGGGAGTATTTTTCTTGGGGGACAGTGATGCTAGCCTCCCTCTACCATGACCTTCTAGTTGATATGGGCTATTGGATTAGGGGTTACACTATTATACATTTGGGCTTGGGAGCACATTTTAGAGTCATTCTTATTTATATGGAGCTAAATAATCCAATTATCTAGAGGTATAATGGTGCCCTCACTTTTCACACATAGGAGTAGTAGGTATCTAACACTAGCATTGGGTCATTGATGAGATTATAGTTTTCACTTGGAGACCCTAGCTTAGGTAGCCAACATGGTATGATGATGTACAATAGTTATTCTTTGCCTAGTAGGAATGACTGATGCAGGGTTGCGAGCATACCATTATCAAGAGGTATCTTCTAGATCATGTATCTTGAAATTTTTGGGATACACAAGACCAATCCCATGACTAGTACATGGCCATATTTTCCCGTACTATGAGGGAGACCACATGGGATCAGATGATCCCTCTAGCAAATGTAGTTTAGAGCTTTGTACAACTATTGGCCAAACCATGGCCTTATGATTAGGGATAGGTGGACTTGGGCATGACACATGCCTACAAGGATTGGTTCTAACCTCTAGTGACACTGACAGTGCTAGGGGCATACCTACCAAGAAGGAGATCCAAAGGACAAGGAGCAGGGTAGGGATGGGGATAGTGATGGGGATGGAGATGGTGGTAGAGGCAAAGGCATAGGAGGAGGTGACACACCTCCATGACAGCTAGAGTAGCACAAGGACCAAGGGGAGGTCTAGGATCAACCCAAGGATGGTCACTAGGACCATCCTCCCATCTAGCCACACCACAACAAGACCTAGGGATGATTAGATTTTGTAGCTTTAGGAATAGATATAGGTGCTTATGACATAGAGGGACCAAGAAAGACAGTAGGTCCTAACCTTGAAAATTGAGAGAGATTAGGATATCCAACAGTGACAAGCTTTTGAGCTATAGGCCGAACAAGAGACGTGCCAGAGACAACAGCTAGAGAGTATGGTTGCATCATCCTTTAGGAGAATAGTGTCATTGTAGGCATACTGGGATGTCATCCAAGAGGAAGATTATTATCATGTGCATTACCATCAAGTTGTGTCTTAGGTAGCACAGGTTCCAGACTATTCATAGTAGATAGGATATAGGTTTTTAGAGGTTCATGAGGAGAGGTTGGGTGGCAAGGGGAGCAGCCAACAAGGCTAGCTCATTT
This sequence comes from Sequoia sempervirens, assembly GCA_007258455.2. Lineage (NCBI taxonomy): Eukaryota > Viridiplantae > Streptophyta > Pinopsida > Cupressales > Cupressaceae > Sequoia > Sequoia sempervirens. The sequence goes on from VDFB02075321.1 coordinate 28,048,853, forward strand.
TTTTATCAGAGAGAAGATTCCTTTTGTGATCCATGGGATTTTTTTTTATAACCCCATGGGTGATTATACTTTATATATTGATTGATACACACTTGATCTGATTTGTACCATGATAGTGTATATTATTTTTATGATATATGATATGAGATGATTTGATGTGATGCATGATATGTTTTATTCTATTTATGCATGATGTGATGGATTTTATTTTCTATATGTGATGCAATGGTTCTATCTTATGTGATGTAATGTGATTTACTATGTTATGATATGATGTGATGATTTATGGATACATTTCCTTTTTAGTATATTTTCTATGCACTTATGACAATGATGAATAATGCAAATGTGAATGCTTATCTACTAATAAATCTTTTTTATGATGTTTGACGAATGATGATAAAATATGTGAAATTCAATCTTTTTCTTTCTTTTCTTTCATCTTTTATGTATGATACGGTGATGAATTTATGATGATGTGCATGATATGATATGATATGAGTTAATAATGCTTATGTGATGGTTTCTTTTATGTAATGAAATGTGTAGTTGATGAGATGCTTACAATAACCAGTCTATATTATGAAATGATGGAAATGCAATGCATGTGGTATGATTAATGCTTTTTATATGATATGATATGGATTATATAGTATGCTTACAGTTTGTGGATGCAAGATGGATGCATTAGCGATGATGATTGACTTTCATGGCACCATATCAGCATGGAAAGAAAATAGAAGAAAGTAAGGACTCCAACAAGTCAAAAGATATTGATGATGATGATGATGATGATGATTTGCTTACCAGGGATTGGGATTTTAAAAGGACCATTTACCTTATGTTTGATAATACATAGGAACGATGCATCAAGGTATAAAGAACCAGGATGGCATTGTACCTAGTGTGATAAAATTTGACTAAACAATTAGATAGGAGAACTCTTATTCACACTTGACATACAAAACCCTATTGAAAATGTAGTTTAGATATTCCAAACATCTCAGACCAAAACATAGAAAGGAAAGCCTTCCTATGTGGTCAACAAGATATCTAAAACACCCTCCCTACACCCAAGCAAAGCACACATGACAAGGTTATATTACAAGAAGACCAAACAAGAATAATAGATAAAAATATAATGATCATTGCCCCATTCATTTCTCTCTAAATCCCTTTGTTTGGGGTATCATTGAGAGGTCATCAAATTGAGCACAAAAATATAAGTCAAAAGACAAAGATAAAGGAAATAGACAAGCTAATTTTCTTCAATAGCTCTAGCCAATACTAAAATTGGTGATGCCTAATGTTGATGTCCATTGTAGGAAGGTTGCATCCTAGGACATGATGTTACCAGATGATTGATTTGGGATTGATTGAATGATAGGCTAATCACACAAAGAGTTGACCAACTTGTTTACGTGCTGACCTAGACTTGAGACTTTGATTTTTGAGTTTTCACTTTTAACCTGCTAGACTTGTTTCTGACTGTTTTACCAAAGTTTGAGAGTGATAATTGATTTATTATGAGTGAAGTTTATTGTGGGTGAAAGCAAGATGAAACTGATGGATTTTTTTTCAAATATTTGGATTTTTTTGGAGTTTTTTGAAATGTTTTGAGGTTGTTTTTGGTATTTTTGAGATTTTACAATTGTTTTTATTTTTGAATTTTCCACTATTTTTGTGTTTTATGAGATTTTATGAATGTTTTTGGATTTTTTGTGTCTTAGGGGCTGATCAAAGATTAGCCTTGCCTACATTTAAGATCAGAGACACCATAGTTCAGACACCATGTTTTTGATGTTTTCTATTTTTTTTGACCTATTTTTTAGATTTTTATATGATTTTGGATGTTCTTGGATTTTCGCAAGATTTTCACGATTTGGATATGGATATGTGTGATGATATCAATGCTCTATTTTGGGATTTTTTTGAAAACCAAGGTAATGTTGATTGATCAGACTGGTGGATTTGGTGATGATAACATTGTTGAGGATACACAATAATGCAAGGATATTTTTAAGGAACATGAGGATTGGGTAGGATATCCTAAGATGATGATGGATTGATTGGATTTGATTGATCAAGATTGATGAGGATAACATTGTTGAGGATACACAACAATGAAATGATAGTGTTAAGCTACACAATGATTGGAAAGGATATCCCAAGATGATGATGGATTGACTAGATTTTATTGATCAAGATTTTGAATCTTGATTTGGAACAAAAGTTTTTTGGATGATTTGACATGATGTTGAGGCACACATTAGATGCAACTGATATTTGTTGTTTGTATCAATGTTCAACGAAAGATGAGGCTTGATAAGGAATTTATTCTCATCAAAATATGCCATGGGCTAGTGATTTGGATTTTTTTTGGCTCACAAATGTTTTGACCAATTTGATTTTACATTTACCAATGTTCAGATCACCATGTATAAGTTGGAGGATAAAGATCAAGATTTATTCCTAAAGAAATATGTAAATATCACTTTGAGTCTTAGCCTTTGGTATTTTTAAATGACCCAAGTTGGCCTAAGTCCAATAAAATCAATTGGGATTCAATTATAATCATGATTCCCTTTCATTTGAACATTATAAGAACACTTTATTATGAACTATGAGCAATTATTATATGCAATTTGTGAAGATGCATGTGACTTATTATTTACATGCTTTCTACAAAAGTCTATTGTGTTATGTGACTAACCCTTGCAAGTGTTTAATGAAATTCATGCATTATTCATCAACTCTTTGTGGAAACCTAGGGTGTGCTATCACTTCAAAAAGGTTTTCATGGCTAAGGTAACTTTATCATATATTATTCATTTATTGTACTTTTTATTCTTAAATTTTCTTCTTCCTCATTGACTATACACACTCTTTTCCATCATTATCATTATTTTTGAGGAGGAATAAATACCAACACATGGGTTTGATTGAGGAAAATTCCTATAAAAATGTAACCATAACTCATTTTTCCACATCATTTCATTACCATTGAACTCAAGATGATTACTTCCTTGAACGTTTCTCTTGTCACAAAGAGGTGCTACATTTGAACCATGTACTCTAATTCTAGGTGTAAGAACCCACCATTGACAACAACCAAAAGCCCTAATATATATATATATATATATATATATATATATATATATAGATATAAAATTTCCATAAGCATAAGATTGGTTCCCCAATAAATATAGGCATTATGCAAACAATTTGGAGTAAGATTCTATACATTGATGGTATTGTCAAAGAAAGATTAGTAGAAATAGATATGTGGTACCTCATGTTTATTTGAATTGTGTAATCACATTTCCTATACTAGGGGCCTCATATTGAAGGAATTTCCCCCAAATAATGATGAGTGGGGAGGGAGGGAGTTTTATTTTTCATTTTATTTCCAATAGATAGTTATATCATTTTGGAGATTAGATTATATACATAACATGCACATGAGTGGAAAGGAGGCCAAAAGGTATATTTTGTTTGATAAGAAAAAACACCCATAACACCATGCCCTGCTAGATTCTATACATAAAATTCCTTCCACAATAAAATATAATTGAGAGGGTCAAAAATTCAAATTGTATATCCAACATGTCCCACATGCCCCACATTTTGAAGCTCGTACAATAAACTAAGTTTTTGTGAAGGTTGGGGATATAAATCTCCCTCCCACCTTCAAAAACCTAACAAGACCCTTCTCTCAACTATAGTTATAGTGAGGTTGAGTGATGATACATGAAATACATACAATTTTATCCACCCATATTTATACTTAGAGTGGGAAGTAGGTTGAGGATGAGGGATAAAATTGGGGTCATTTCTACATGAAAGGAGGCAAGTGCGGGTGCTTTGCAAAGCCCCACCTTTCTTCCCTCAATTCAACTATAGAGGATGGGACTTAGAGCATAATGATACATTTGAATTGAATTCCTTCTCCTCCAAGAGACTAAATATTCTCTCCACTGTGGGGGCGTGAAGCCTAACTCTGCCTCTATTATTTGTGACAAATTCAATTGATAATTAAATGGTTGAAATATTTGGTTTTGAGTTACTCCTATGTTAGCTAAATGGTTTCATACATGATTAAGATATCATTGCACTAAAATTAATTGATTCACATATCTTTGCAATGATAGTTTTGAAGAAATTTAATAGTGAATATGCCTTGTTTACAAAATGATTCATTTTCTAGCTATGTGTTTTTCCTTTATTCATTGAACTAATTAGTAACAAAGAATCTCTTTCCGCTATCAAGTTCATCATATTTATAGAGAGACACTAGTAAACAAGTTATTAAAGAGTTCCATTCTATTTTTGGGTTCATACATAATCTTAGAAATAGTGAGCCTCCATAAAAAATTCATCCCTATGAATTCCTTGTAACATATCTTGCTCTTGCTAGATTACCTTTCATAGATCCATCAAATTTTGATTTATAATTTTTTTGGAATTTTTCTATCATTCTTTGTGAATACCTTTTGCTTTAGCACTAAATTTATTTTTCTAAATTATAAACAAAGACAAGAAAAATTAATGATATAATAAAAAAAATTAAAAAGAAAAAAAGAATTAAAATATTATTTAAAACTTATAAGAACATTTCAGTCATAGATTTAAAATACCGTAACAATTTTCTCAAACACTAAATAAATTATTATGTCTAAAATAAAATCTCTCAATTGGAGGCTTGAATCAAATTGCATGTATGTAAGGGAGAAATTCCAATACAAATATTTTCATATTTACATGCCCTAACCGTACGTTGCAGATTTCTTCCAATAAGAATAGGTAAAGATGAAGGTTTGGTTATAATGTTTGTAAGGAGGAGGATGAAATTTTAATGGTGTGGTAAGAGTGAAGTTTGATGAATTAAAAGATGGATCAAACTATATGTGAGGAAAAGTATCATGGAACACAAGGTCATAGTCAATAAGAATGGGAATGAAATTTCAAGTCATGGGTATGTGCAAGATCATGATGGGCCAAAAAGTGGCAATATGTACTTAGTGATATGATGGCCCATGTGGGTGATGAATTTTTTTTACCGAAAATTGATGAAATGAAAAGGGTTTCTAAAGGAGATTCTCAGCTTTCCAACAATATAAATTATGCTTTACTTTGAGTTTAATAAATAATTATTATTCATTTTCTATTTGAATTATGACTAAAGTCCTGATTGATAGACTAATTGAAAAACATTTATATACTTCAAATGGTATCAAATTTTTTCAATCCAAAACATGCACCACATTCTATGCTTCACATACTATAATATTAAAAAAACAAAAATTGAATTTCATGAAGTTTTGACCAAGTTAAGGTGGTCATACATACAAGTTTTTATATTTTTCAAAAGTTGTAATAAAAAATCCATAATTAATTATTTGCTTGGAAAAAAATTACAAAAAAATATGCATCACATTGGGACATGAGTTGTCTACTTATATATAAAATATTATAAAAAAATATTATCATTTTATTGTGGTTAGGGTGGTCAAATAGACACCTTATTTTTTCATTGAAATTTAAGTATTACCACATTGATATTTCAAAATTTTAGCAAATAGATTTTTTATTTTTTAAAATATACCTAGTAGTTTAGAAACTACATTAAATTTTCTACAAATATTATTCTTACATATTTTTGAAATAATATAGATAAATTATTCAAATTTTTACATCAAGTTACCTAACCTTGATTTTTTTGAATTTTTTGCCACTTAAGATCCTACTTTTTCCATGATGATCCTGCACATACCCTCATGGGTGAGATTGGTGATGGAACACAAGGTCACAGTCAACAAAGATGGAAATGAAACTTCAATCCATTGGGTGATGGAATGCAAGGTCATAGTCAACAAGAATGGAAATAAAATTTCAAGCCATTGGTGACATTAGTGATGGAACACAAGCTCACAGTCAATAGGGATTGGTGATGACCTATACTAGGTGAAATTTTATGAGTGGAAGAGTCTTAAAACACCACTCACTTTCATGAGAAAAATGATGAAATTTCAGACTGGCAGTGAGAATAGAAATACAGGATTTATAAAGATGGATGAATCTATACAAGCTAAACCACTATGAATATGGGTATCATAAAATGCCAGGTCACGGTTGACAGGGATGAAAATGAAATTTCAATCCTATGGTGAGAATGATGGGAATGGCTACACTAACTGATAAGTCAGGCATTTAAAGTAGCTGTGTGGAAGTTTTTCACATTGCTTCCTAGAAAAGAGACTAATTATCCTAGTTTGTATGCTTCAAACCAGTGTGACTGATGAGTTCTATTTTCACATACTTTTCTAAAAGGGCCATTAAAACTATGCTCCCATGGAGGGACCTTTTGTAAAAGATATAAAAGAGCAATTCCTATCTGTCTCATTTAACAGTTTTGTTTCTTACTCTTAGAAACCCTACCCTATAAAAACTATTCATAAGACCCTCCATATATTTTGATTTCTTTCTAGTTTTTCTAAAAAAATTAGAGGGCAAGTAATTATGATGAAGATTTACCATAAAGTTAAAAAAATGCTAGAATTGTGTGGAAATAATACACACTAGACTAAATAATTAGTTTTAAATTATTTGGTTGCAAATGTTTTTCATTACTTTTTATGTATGTTTGTGGAAGGAAATGAGATGTCAACTTGAGGTCAACATTGTAAACACTAGAAATAATGAAGGAAAATTTTTCTTTAGTATAGGTGGATTTTAGCAAAAGTGAAGGAGACTTAGATGTAGACAACAATGATCCTAAAGATGATGATGTTCTTGGTAGCCCTACTGATGGAATCCTTGATGTTGTCTTCCTTGATGAATATATTTGTGCATGTGATTGGGCTAAGAAGGACAACATATCCTCTATTTTTGTAGATGGAAGATCTAATTTAGGATTTTTTGAGAATAGTGGTTTTGATGCTAAGAAGGATGTTTGGGTGAGATAAATTTTTTATGAGGATAAACCTTTCCTTGATATTCTCTTTGGGGTTTTTCTAAACCTACAAAGGTGTGAGATTAATGGGAAGACACTGGTAGAATTCCAAAATGGTGTTCTTGAGGGAGATACATTTTGCAGGCTGAGAAAATGCTTTCTTCTCCCCCAAAAGGTTGATTCTTTGGTCAATAGAATGACAAACAAATGGTTCTTGTGGCTTATACTCAAGAAACTTCTAAGGTTAAAAATTCAAGAAGTTTTTTTGGAACTTTGCGAAAAGGAGGCTTGCATGTTGAAGGATGCTAAGCTTGTAGATAGTTTATGCTTGTGATATTTCTTAAGGTTTTTTCAAGAGGGTGATTCCAATAGAATTTATTTTGAGGGTAAGGTGGAGGGGAAATTCAAATTAATATCCCTAATTCTCTTATTGTTGAGATGTCTCCTTGCCTTAGGAATTCAATTATTGGGATATTCTACATCAATTGTCCCAGCATTTATACTATCAAAAGATTTGAAATTCAAAGTTGGAAACTAAGAGGCCTCATTCAGGTAGCTACTATGCTGAATAATTTTTTCCTCTTTTCATTTTCAAATCTAGAAGATAGTTCAATGGCTCTTCTTGAAGATCCTTCATTTTTTAGGAAAGAATGGCCTTTTTCTTAAAAATTTAAATTGAAAAAATAAATTTAGAACCCCAACTCAAATGTATCTATTTAAATTACAATCTAAAAATTAATAATTCATATTTGTAGATCATGTAACATTTTTTTTCTTACTTTCATATTTGTAGATCATGTAACATTTTTTTCTTACTTTGTAGAACCACTGCTCTATAAAAATTGTTCATAAACCCCTCCATAGATTCTAATTGCTTTCTATATTGTCCAAAAAAATAAGGGGGCAAGTAACTATGATGAAGATGCAACATGAAGATAATAACATGTCAAACTTGTCATATTGAAATAATAGAAATTAAACTAATTAATTAGTTGTAAATTAATTTCTATAAATAATATTATAAATAGTTGTAAATTTTTTTCATTACTTTTTCTTTTAATTTGTGGAGGTAAATGAGATATCAACTTGGGATCAACATTGCAAACCCTAGTGGTAGTGAATGAGAAATATGTTTTAAGTGAGGTGAATTCTAGTGAAGGCACAAGTGACTCGAATGTAGAAAATAGTGATCTTGGTGATAATGGTATTCCTAGAAACCCTACTAATGACATCCTTGATATTGTCATCCTTGCCAAATATATTTGGGTTTGTGGGTGGGCTAACAAGGATGACATGTCCTTTATTTTTATAGATGGAAGATTTAAGTTGGGCTTTATTTAGAATGGTGGTTTTGATGTTGAGAAGGATGCTTGGGTGAGATAATGTTTCAATGAGGAAGATGAAATTCTCCTTTAACTTCTCTTTTAGACCTATCTAAAGGCATAGAGACATTAGATTGGTGGAAATATTGTGCTAGAAGTTCACTTGCAAGTGTGACCTTTGGTGATGATTAGGGTTCATTAGATTTTACACTCTCTTTCATTGGGGAGTAGAAAATCTCACCATCAAAGATTGAAGAACCAAAGTTTTTTTGGTCGTGTCTACATAATCTTGTCATTCTTCTTCTCAATATCTAATATGAACAATATAACTCCTCCTAACAATAATAATGATCCAAATGTTTTGATTGTACAGGAAAAGAAGTTTGAAGTGACTTAAAACCCTACAAAATGCTACCCAAAAAGTACTACAGTAAGACACCAACAACAAACTAAAACCAAAAGAATAAGAGAAACAAAGTGTTGCTCAAGAGATAAAATGGTAAATTATCAGAAACACCCAATAGCAACAAAACAAAAAAAAGAAGAAGGAAAGAAACCAAGTCCCAACAATAAATAGACAACACAAAAAAAGAGAATAGAACACTATTTCATATTGCTTAAGGTGTTGGCCACCTCAAGCTCCTGGCTTCTATGCAATTCAATCATGTCCAACAACTCTTTCTTCTTAGCTTCAAAGTACTTCTTCCAGTCAACTGACCCTCTAACAACTGGGCCTTTACCATCATCTTTCACATCTTTTTTACCTTTTCCTTTGGTCAAGTGATCTTTCTCCATTAACTCAAAAAAATACAATTGGTCCTCCTTGAGCTCACTGATTTTATGAAACTGGACTTCCAGAGAGTCTACACTATTCTTCATTAAAATGTGACAAGCATGGAGAAGATTCTTTATATCCACATTAGTATCCAATATCTTGGCTTCTAAACTAGCCAAGTGCTCTTCACATAGCAATTTGAAGTCATGGAAGTAACTCCCAAGGTCCATAATTTTGTCGATCAAAATATCTGATGTCGAGCCTTTTAGAAAATTCTTCAAGTTTCCCTTCAAACCACTTATTTTAATGTTAACCCTATTAAACTCTTGAAGAATCCATTTAGCTAACTTGAAAGTTCCAGTGGCCCCTTCCCTTGCCATGTCTAGTAGCTCAAACGTAGAGGTGGAATCATCATTGAGATAGGAGAACTCCTCAGAAAAGGAGATTTACCTTTAGAGGCTCTGACTTCGCATGCTTCTTCTCAGCATCCTCCTCATCCTAACCCTTATTCTCATCCCCTATCTCCACCTTGGGAGTGTGAACCTAGGATTCATCAATTTCCACTATGTTTTCAATAGAAACCTTCTCCTCATAGAGCATCATGGTGTCATTGGCTAAAACTTTTGAGGCATGGTTCTTCTATTTGGAAATTCCTTTGGAAGCCCTCCTCAGCTAATCCTTAGCCTCTATAGTCAACACATACTCCTAAAAACCCTCCTCATTACCACCACCTTCAACTTATCCCTATCCAACATCCAAATCTACATTCTTGGGAGAGGAATCACCCAAGCCCACCTTCATGTCCTGACTGTTAGAAAGAAAAAGGTGCTTAGTTTCCCAATTTCTTTTAGGGTTACCCTTCTTCCTCTTTTTTTAGGAGGTATTCATAGGGGATGTGGACCCTTCTTCATCCTCTTCATTCCACTCCTCTTCTTTAACAATTCTCGTATCCAAGCTAGATGAACCACAGTATGTGTAGGTTCATCATGGAAAAAATAGGCCCTTAAGTGGCAAAAAATTCAAAAAAATTAGAGTTAGGAATCTTGATGTAAAAATTTGAATAAGTTATCTATATTATTTCAAAAATATATAAGAATAGAATCTATAGAAAATTGAATGTAATTTCTAAACTACTAGGTTTTTTAAAAAAAAAAAAGATTATTTGATGAAAATTTGAAATTTCAATGTAGTGGTGCTTAAAATTCAGGGGAAAAATAAGAAGTAAGTGTTTGTTTGACCACCCTAACCACAATAAAATGATAATATTTTTTTATAAAATTTTATATATAAGGGGTATGTGCAGAATCATCATGCAAAAAACAGGCCCTTAAGTGGCAAAAAATTCAGAAAAATCAGTGTTAGGGAACTTGACGTAAATATTTGAATAAGTTATCTATATTATTTCAAAAATATGTAATAATATAATTTGTAGAAAATTGAATTTAGTTTCTAAAATACTATGTTTATTTAAAAATAAATAAAATCTATTCGGCAAAAATTTGAAATTTCAATGCAGTAGTACTTAAATTTCAGGGAAAAAATAAGAAGTAGGTGTCTGTTTGACCACCCTAACCATAATAAAATGATAATATCTTTTTGTAAGATTTTATATATAAGTAGAGGACTCACGTCCGGATGTGATGCATATTTTTTTGTAATTTTTTTCCAAGTAAATAATTAATTATAAATTTTTATTACAACTTTTAGAAAATATAAAAACTCGTATGTCTGACCACCTTAACTTGGTCAAAACTTCATGAAATTTAATTTTTCTTTTTTTAATCCTATATTATGTGAAGCATAGAATGTGACACATGTTTTGGATTCAAAAATTATGATACCATTTGAAAGTTATAGATGTTTTTCAATCAGCCTATCGATTAGGACTTTTGTCATAATTCTAATAGAAAATAAATAATAATTATTTATTAAATTCAAATTAAATCATAATTTATATTTTTTGAAATCTCAGAATCTCCTCTAAAAACCCTTTTTGTTTCATTAATTTTGGGTGAAAAAAAAGTTGTCAGCCACATACCCTACAAATACCCATAATATTGCCACTTTTTAGTGCACCATGATCCTGCACATACCCTAAGTAGAGGACTCATGTCTGGATGTGATGCATATTTTTTTATAATTTTTTTCCAAGTAAATAATCAATTATGTCTTTTTTATTATAAATTTTAAAAAATATAAAAGCTCATACGCCTGACCACCTTAACTTGGTAAAAAATTAATGAAATTCAATATATATTTGTTTAATCATATAGTATGCGAAACATAGAATGTGACGCATGTTTCGAATTCAAAAAATGTGCTACTGTTTGAAAGCTATAGATGTTTTTCAATCAACCTATCAATCAGGACTTTAGTCATAATTCAAATAGAAAATGAATAATAATAATTTATTAAATTCAAAGTAAAGCATAATTTATATTGGTGGAAAGCTAAGAATATCCTTTAAAAACCCTTTTTGTTTCATAATTTTGGATAAAAAAAGTCGTCAGCCACATACCCTACACATACCCATCATATCACCACTTTTTGGTCCATCATGATGTTGCACATACCCACCAAAAGCTTCACTTAGAATCTTCTCCTTGCCCTTTGTGGCCACTGAATAAGTAACCATTCTACTTTTTTTTACTCATTTGTGCCCTCATTGTTATTTTGGCTTAATATTCCTTGATTTAACGTGGTAATGTGGATAACACATTCACATTAGGTCTTAGGACCTTGTGAACTAAAAGGATTTCAAATGGTACCTTAAGTGTTGTAAAGTGTTGTAGCATACTTTCACAGTTATCTAGGGTCTTGATAATAAAATAACCTCTTTTCATCATTTACCAAGCCATGTTTCAAAGTGTTGTAAAGTGTTGTAACACACTTTCACACATTGCTAGGCTTGTCATTAATAATCGGGCTTTCTTATGCTTTAATTGGCTGCATTTTACATCCACATGCCTTATTTTTTAGAATAATCCTGATAAACATCATTTAAAGCATTTAAATCTCAAAACCCACCTTAATTTCCTAAGGTGGGACTCATTCTCCATTTTGGGCGAGTGAGTCCCATTCAGTGGGACCCATTCAGCCAAAGTGGCGAATGAGTCCCCTTAGGTGGGACCCATTCACCCAAAATGGTGAATGAATCCCCTTTATCTCAAAATTCAAATTTTATTTAAATTTTGGGTAGGTTTTTATTTTCCAACAATTAAGTCATCCTACGATGTTGTAATTTTGGGAATTATTACATAATTGAGTATAAATACAAGTTTTTCCACTCATTTCAATCCTATCTATCAAGCAATCTAAGCATTCAAGCATTTTGTTCACAAGAGAATTTGAGCATTCATAAGAGCATTCAAGGAATTTCAAGGGCAGATTATCAAGCTTTTAAGAGCATTCTTCAAGTTTCTTCCATCATGTCAAAGATTTTTGGCATCATGTTTTCTAAGAGCTAACAATTGTGGTGTAGGATTTGTAAGCATTGCATTCAAGATCTATCAACATCAAGCTAGAATCCAAGTCTACATCCATTGAAGCAATCACTTACATGTTTGAAACATCTCATTTCAGGGGTTTGGTCAGTTGTAGCATTATATTTTGTTCATTCATCATTCTCTTTCCATATTTCATTTCATTTCATTTTTTTAATTACAAGCAACAATATTTGAACAAGGCAAACCCCTATTCACGAACCCCACAACATTTTTCCCTCTCTTTGCATGTGATTTGTAGGTCTAGGTTGCATATTTTTCAAAGAGAAATATTGAAAAAGTTTTCATCAAGTTTTCAAATCAATTCAAAGTTGTCAAAGTCCTAGGAGAATCTTGGAGACAATCTATAGGTTGAATTATGCAGTTTTGGACTAGGATGTTATCAAGAACAAAAGAACAGATCGAGAGGCACAAAGTCCACTTCAAAATTTCTAAAAAACCAGAAGTGGACTGATTCACCATTATTGATGAATGAGTCCCAATATATAGGCTTAAAATTTATTTTTACATATCTAAGTACCCATTTGTTTGAAACCTATTTTGACATAGTTTTCGGGAAACTGGACTAACTCACCTAACTTGGCGTATGAGTTTTAGTTGACTTCAACAACATATTTTATAGGATTTTAGAGTTCCTTCCTACCTTCTTCAATCTCTCAGGTGCACATTTCTAGTCTCATAAGTTTTTGTTACATTTTACTTGCATTTATAGGTCATTTTTCATACCACACTATGTTTTCAAACATTTTGTATTTTCCAAGTTTACACATGGTGGTGAACTCCCTTTCTTGCCTCAATTATCTCCAAGGATATCTTATAGTTAGATATATTATATCCTTCATTGGGTTTATATCTCTAAGGTACCCTTGAATGTGGATATTGTGAAATCAGATCCCTCTCCTTGTATCCCTTTTATGGACAAGGAAGTGAAGCATCCATTTTCTGTGTCCACATTTTGGTGAACTTGACTTTTGACCATTATATTTCTCATTTGGAGTGCATTTACATCATATATTTAGGTTTCATTAACATTGAATTTCATTTTAAATTAGTTAATTTGCATTCTAGGGTTTCAAAATTTGCATAAGTGAAAAGATCATTTAGATTCTATTATTCTATTCAATCTCATTAAAAGTCATTGAAATTCTGCATTTGCATCTTAGATTAGCATCAAAAAACATAAAAGCATAAAAAATTCTAAAACTTTTCAAATAAATCAGTACCAGGACTCATTCTCCACTTAGGGAAAATTAGTCCCTTTGCACATTTTGGACTGCATTTTCTATCATTTATAGTTCAATTTCTAAGTTTTTATTTGTTGTTTCTACATTTTAGTTTTACTTTCTAGCATTTTAGTTTTAAGCAATTCATTCTCATTATCTTACATTGCCTTTTCATTCACCATGCATTTAGTATCCTTTGCATGAGTGTTTGGTGTCCTATTTCTAATACCTTAGTGAGAATAATTTTGAGACTCATGGCATCCTACGATAACACACTCATTGTGGATCTTGGGTTATCTAGAGCTTCCACTCCTAGTATTGACACTAGTACACTAGGCATGGATAATACCCTTAGGAACTCTTCCTTCAGGTAGCATGAAAATTGAACCAAGTAATGATGATATCCTACAAGAGAAAATAATTCAAATTCATCACAAAATTATAACATGACATAAATTTTGAAAACATTTCAACTACTACAATTCCTACAATAGAAAACATTTATCACATGCTTGACATGGACGATGGCCTTGACTTCATGAAAAAATTAATTAAAATCTTTGGAAAGCATCTTTCTTCAACCTCTAGTGCTCCTATAACAACAAAAAATCTTTCCAACCAAGAAGAAACTCAAATTCCTCCTCCCTCAATGATAGCCTCAATACCTACCTATACCACTCCTCAAATCACAACAACAATGCAAAAAGTTCGTAATATGATTCATTCCTTGAGTATTCCTACTAGCATCCCTAGTTCCTATGTGGCATCACATGTTCTATCTTCTAACACATTACCACCTATAATAATCCCACTCACTTGTTCTACCACTACATACACTCCCTCACTTATTTCACTTCTGTCTCATACCACTTGTAATGATCCTCTCATAACACAACTTTTCCAAATCATTTCATCCATGCAAAAGAAAATATCCACAATAAACAAAAATCAGAATGGACCACCCACATATTATGCCAAAAGCAACCCATTTTCGCTAGAGATATTGTGAACACCGATGCCACAAGGTGTAGAGGTGCCCAGATTTGAGAAATAAGGAGGGAAGGAAGATCATATTAACCATGTTAATGCATATACTGCTTTATGTAGTGACTTTGTCCTTGATGATAAACTCTTGCAAAATTTATTTCCTAAGTCCTTGAAAGATACTACCTTGGAATAGTTTTATTTTTACCAAACAACTCAATTTTTTCATTCAATGAAATTGTTGATACATTTGTAAACCATTTCCAAGTGCATATGACTCCCAAGAAAACCTTGGCTCATTTGATGAGATTCAAGCTAACTAGGTATGAAAAGATAACTAATTTTATCTCATGCTATCAATCCCTGACCCACACCATCAAAAGATGTTCATAGAAAACTTACAAACTAAAATTCAAGACAAGCTCACTTTGATGAAATTCCCATCCTTCATGCAATTGTGTACTTCCCCCTATGATTATCAAAATTTGGTTAGTAGTCAAGATAAAAGATCCACTTCTAACCAAATTGAGAGATTTGATCCTACCAACGAAAGCAATTCCCAACCTTTTAGAAACAAAAAAAAGGGTTCTTTCAATTCAACCCCCCTCAACAACCACCTCAAAATGTTAAAAACCAAGTAGTTATTGTCAAAATTGTGATGCCCTTTAGTTATGGAGATTATTAAAGATAATTCATGTACCCTTACACAACACCCTTCATAACACAATGTCCCATCTCTTACAACAAAAAATGATTACCTTGCCTCTTGTTAAAACACCCAACCCTAATAAGCCTTTATCCCCGAGCTTTAAATAAAATGCTTATTGCCACTATCTTCGACAAAATGGACATGGCATGAAACATTGTAAGAGTGTTAAACATCTTGTGCAAGACCTCATTGATTCTAGTCATTTATCCATTGGAGGTGTTAGCAATCAGGGAAATAAGTCTATTTCCCCTTCAAACCAAAACTTGCAAATTTTCACTAATCTAATTCCCAAGCATAATATTTCATTTCGAAAAGCTAGCAAAACTACATAAAATGTTGTAATGGATGTTGATATAGATGATAAAAATAATGATCCTATTCCAAATAATATCAATGTTAATCCTATGGATTAAATGGTAGGAGTGATATACATCATCCCTCGTAAGGGCTGACCTAATAGTCCTCTTGATATTGCTTTCTCCTCTAAGGATATAATTAAAAATTCATTAGATGGTCCTCTCTACGTAGCCAGTCGTATCTATGACAATCCCACTAATTAGATACTAATAGATCTCACATGTGGAGAGAATGTGATCACCAAGGAGTTCTTACTCTTGCATAACTTTATAAAGATGACCATGATAAACTGAAAGCATGGATGAAGACACACAATGGTTTTTCTTTCCCTACAACCAGATCAATCAACCTTCCATTACAAATAGGACCAAAAATATTACATGTCACATTCTCCATCATCCCACAATTGAACCAATTCCATTTGAGGCTAGGCCATTGATGGCTTTGCTCAATGAAATTCATCCCTTTGGTTGTGCACAAATGCTTAAATTTTCCATTTGATGATGAAATATTCATCAGTCACCATAGCGGCTAAGGAAAATTTTCCTTAGAAGCCTTTTAGCATGAGCCCTTGGAACCTATCAAGTAATGAGAAAACTTCTTTTTTGTATCTTACCAAAAATTTAAAGCAAAGAAAATAGTCAAATTATCCCTTTGAAACATGTCCCCCTTGACTTCTGTACATCCCATATTTGATGAAACCATGATTGAACCTAAACAAGAACCAAACAACCAAGACCCACCAAATACAAAAAACCTCACCTAAATTGTCCAAAATACCAAGAGACAATGAAGCAACCACATCATGCCTCCTAGAATAAAACAAGTTTACAAAGTAAAAGAGAATTTGGATGAAAAACCTCCTATGGTTCCTTTTGTTACTCCCTTTAGGGAAGAAAAGCAACCTATGGTTGATCAACCCACTCCTACACAAATGCAACTTTAAAAAAAAAACCAAAATAAATAGAGGTGCTCGAGAGTGGAGACATAAATGTTGTGCCCTTGCTTGCAAGCTACATGAACATAACAATGTAAACCAAAATACGAATTTGATCAAAGCAATGCATGATGACCCTCCTCCACAACTAACACAAAGTGATCCAATAAAACAATCACACCAATAATTTTACTCTTCATTAGATATTATAATTCATCCTCCTATTCTGATTAACTTGGATGACAATGAGGAAACAAATAAAATTGACAATAATGAATTGAACACATTATTTGATGTAGGAGGATCCCAATTTGCAAGCAATCTTTCATCAACCACAAATATTTGCATTCATGTTTTCTTACATTTCAATAGTTAACTATTAGGACCAGTCTCAGTATTTCATATCACCTTATACCACATTGTAACATTAGAGCTCTCAAAGTAGGATATATGATATTCATTGCAACATCTACATCATATCTAGAATTCAAGTGTTTTGGAGATCCTAGTATGAAGATATCGCTAACAGAATATGAACTATAATTGGACATAAAGCATTCACAGACCAATCTTGGCTTTTCAAGTGTTTGGACCTATTCCATGACTTGTGAAGCTTGGGAAACCATTTCATAAGGATGCACATTCATCGAGGAACCCTTTTTCCATTCCACATCATGTTTATCCAAGGATCAAAGAAGAACCATATGTTTTGGCCGACCTTCACACATTTCATCAACTTTGGGGTTTGAGACCTCTTGAGGCCAACACGAACCTTGTTTGGAGATGGGAATTGATATATATATATAAAACCATTGTATAGTTACATTACAAAGAGTCATAGTATTGAAGGTAGTGATAGAGAAGTAGGAAGATATATGAGATAAGGGCTTTGACCCACATTGTATTTCTAGTTTTAGCACCATTTCATTCTATAATTTGTAAGCCAAAAATTAGGGAATTTTAATTATGAATAATTGATCATTATATATATCCAAGTGGGACTATTATTCAAATTCTTTGAGTTTCCATTGTCTTTACTCTTTATACAAGGTTGGACAGTCCTATTCATAGACCCTCCATCCTTGAATGCACCAAGTGGTATCAAAGTGAGTTTGCAGACCTTGGGAGATGAGAGAAAAGTTGGGTAAGGAATTCTGTAAGATCTTTGTGTGGACAAATAACTCAATAGAGATAGTTGCACCAAATCCAAGGAAGTGATCTACGACTGAGGAGAATTCATACTACTATTAATGTTGCTAGAAAGATGGATGAGATTGTGTAAATGATGCAAACAATGAAAGTGAGATTGTATGTTGTTGAAGAAGATAGAAGAAATGCTTAAACCCTAGATCTAATGATGAAAGTGATGATGATGAAGTTCAACCTACATACCTAACTGAAGAAACCTCAGAAGAGGAAGAATTAGATCTGATGAAGATGTTGAAGGCTATTTTGATAATAGGAAAGTTACCTAGAATGGAGATTTTGAACTATACTAGTAATCTAAATCCCGAGGAGTTAATTGATCGGATAAATTATGTTGAAGAATACTTTGAATATGAAGAAATTGAAGATCTGGAGAGAGTGAGATTTGCAAAGAATAAACTGAAGGAAATTTTGAAATATGGTGGAAGGAAGTTCAATTAGAGAGGAACATAAAAGGTAAAGAGAAGATTATGAAGTGGGAAAGAATGGTGACAAAATTGAAGAACCAATTTATACTTGCAGACTATGAGGTGGGGTTGTTGAAGAGATTGTAAAACCTGAGATAGAAGGAAAAGACTATGAAAGAATACACTAAATAATTTCATAAGATCATTATCAAGACTGGACATAGTGAAGCAAGCAAAGAAAAAGTGGAAATAGATATCAATGGGATGAGGATGAGAATTCAAGAAGAGTTGAGCTTGGTAAAGATGAATTCAGTAGAGGAAGCATACCAGTTTGCATTAAAGGTAGAGGACAAGCTAAAAAAAGGACATGAACAAAGGTAGAGAGGAAGAGGAGGTATATTTTAGAAAGGAAGGTCACATTCCAGAGTAGAAAAGCTATATGCAGAGTAAAACAAGGATAGAGATTCATATTGTAAGGAGGAGAGGGATTCTAATTCATACCATAAAGGGAGAGATGACATAGATTATTACCAACACAATAGAGGATGCTAAAATTCTTACCACAATGATGGATACTAGAGAGATGAGAAAGGATATGACAAGAGAACTTTTAGAGGAACCTATTTTAAGTGTGGTAAGAAGGACATAGAGAATTTGAGTGTCACCAAGAAAGTAAGAAGATTGAATA
The DNA here is from genome assembly GCA_007258455.2 of Sequoia sempervirens. NCBI lineage: Eukaryota > Viridiplantae > Streptophyta > Pinopsida > Cupressales > Cupressaceae > Sequoia > Sequoia sempervirens. The sequence continues at coordinate 28,067,916 of VDFB02075321.1, forward strand.
TCATGAAAGAACTAGATATGCATAGGAAGAACCAGTGGAACAACCAAGTTTTGAAGGAAGCCTTGAGAAGGGAGAATCATTATTCATTAGGAAAGTACTGTTCTTGAAGAAAGAAGTACTTAATGAAGCATGTAGAGGAAAATTTTGTTGTAGAAAAGATGCAAGGTAGGAGGTAAGTTTTGAAAAGTTATCATTGATAGTGGTAGTACAGATAGCCTAGTTTCTAAGGAAATGGTGACAAGGCTGAATTTGGAAAGAATAAAATATCTTAAGCCTTATGGGATAGTCTGGATTCAAGGTGAGCACAAGATACTAGTAAGCGAGCAATGTCTAGTTAAATTTCATATAGGATCATATCATGATGAAGTACTGTGTGATATTATGCCAATGGACGTATGCCATATGTTGTTGGGTAGACCTTGGCAGTATGATAAGAAAGCTATACATGATGGGAGAAAGAATACCTATACCATAGTGTCTAGTGGAAAGAGGATCGCCTTGACACTATTGGAGGATGAACCTAAAAGTGAAGTATGTGGTACAAGTAGAATCAATTTGGTAGATGGAAATAAATTTCTAGATGGATTGAGACATGAAAACATGTTTTTTTATTTGATTCCAAGGAAGTGTAGAGCCCTAGATGTAGAAGGAATCACCACAAGAGCAGAAGAATCACTAGAGAGGGAATTCATTGAACTATTAACAAAATACAAATATCTTGTATCAGAGAGTATGCCTGATGGATTACCACTAGTCTAGAGTATCAATCATCAGATGGATTTTATTCTAGGAGCTAGTTTTCTAAACAAAGTTGCACACTGGATGACACTAATAGAGAATGCAGAGCTAAATAGACATATATAGGAACTATTGAAGAAAGGATTGATCAAATAAAGTATGTTCCCATGCGTGGTACTAGTTTTACTTGTACCTAAGAAGGATGGATAATGGAGGATGTGTATAGATTCAAGAGCTATCAATAAGATCACAATGAAGTATAGATTCCCATTTCCTAGGATGGATGACATCATGGAAATTTTGAGTGAAGTAAAATATTTCACCAAGATAGACCTAAAGAGTGGATACCATCAGATCAAAGATAAAAGAGGGAGATGAATGGAAGAATTCTTTCAAGACAAATGGCGGATTGTATGAGTGGTTTGTCATGCAATTCGACTAACTAATGGACCTAGTACATTTATGAGGCTGATGAATGAATTCTTGAATAAATTCTTGGGAAAGTTTACTATTTTCTACATCAACGATATTCTAATTATTAGTAAACCTAAGGAAGAAAATTTGGAGCACATAAGAAATTATTTTAGAGGCTAAGAGAGGAGAAGTTTTTTATAAACATCAAGAAGTGTAGCTTCATGAAGGAAGAACTAGTGTATTTAGGATTTCTGATATTTACAGAAGGATTAAAGATGGACCTTGAGAAGGTTAGAGCAATAGTTGAAGGGCCTACATCTGTGAACATTGGAGAGGTAAGATCATTTCATGGACTAGAAATCTTTTATCAAAAGTTCATCACAAACTTCAGCAGTATTTGGACACCTATGATAAAGATAATGAGGGGTTACCAAAAGGAATTTAAGTGGACATCAAGATCACAAAAGAGTTTTGAGTTGTTGAAGAAAAATGTGATAGAACAACCCATGCTAGCACTCTTGGACTTCGATAAGGTATTCCAAGTAGATTTTGATGTTAGCAGAAGTGCAATAGGAGTTGTGTTGAGTTAGGAAGGGAGATCCATGATAGCCTATTTTAGTGAAAAATTGAATGATCCTAAGAGAATATATTCAATTTATGATTAGAAATTCTATGCAATATTATAAGCCTTGAAGAAATGGAGACATTGTTTGTTACCTAAGGAATTTGTGTCATATATGGATCATCAAGCTTTATAGTATTTGAATAGTCAAGGGAAGTTGAACCAAAGACTTATGATATGGGTAGAATTATTGCATAGTTACATATTTGTGTTGAAGCACTAAAGTGGAAAGTCAAACAAAGTTGTAGATGCATTGAGCAGGAGAAGAAGCTTGTTGACAGAGATGAGAGTTGAAGTATTAGGTTTTGAAGAACTAAAACATATGTATGAGGATGACATTGATTTTGTTTAGGCATGGAAGGCTTGAAAGGAACCTATAGAGACAAATAGAAGCAAATGGTTGGATTAATTAATTTAGGAAGGTATTTTATTTAAGAATAACTAGTTATGTATCCCTATAAGTTCAATGAGAGAGAATTTGATCAAGGAAAAGAATTTTGGAGGACTAGCAGGAGATTTTGGAATTGATAAGACCATAGCATTGGTGAGTGAACTATTTTTTGCCACACTTGTATAAGGATGTCAAGAAATATGTTCAAAGTTGTAGGATTTTTCAAGTTGCAAAAGGAAACAATCAAAACACTATAATGTATACACCATTGACAATACTGAAGAGACATTAGGAAGACATTAGCATGTATTTTTTGTTTGGATTACCTAAGGCACCAAGAGGAGTTGACTCTATAGTTGTGGTTGTGGATAGATTTTTAAGATGACACATTTCATACCTTGTAAGAAAAGTAGTGATGCAGTACATGTTGTAGACCTATTTTTCAAAGAGATTGTGAGAGTACATGGACTAACAAAGTGTAGAGTATTAGATAGAGACCCTAGATTCATTGGATATTTCTAGAAAAAATTGTGGAAGAAGATGAAGATAGATTAGAAGTACAGTTCAACATTTCACCCACAAATAGATGGACAAACAAAAGTTGAAAATAGGTGTTTGGGAAACTTATTGAGGTTTTTAACTTAAGGTAAAGTAGGAAATTGGGACTTAATACTAACACAAGAAGAATTTTCATACAATAATTTAGTAAATTGGAGTAAAAGAAAGACACCATTTGAAATTGTGATAGGACATTAACCCAAAGGAGTAGCAAAATTAGAGATGTCAGTATGGAGAATAAAAATAGTGCAAAGGCAAAGGAATTTTTAGGATTCATGTAAATAATGCCTACTCAAGTTAAGGAGCATCTAGAGAAGATATACAATACATACAAGGAGAAAGAAGATAGGAAGAGAAGACACAATGAGTTTGCAATAGGAGAGGAAGTAATGGTATATCTGAGAAAAGAGAGATTTCCTATTGGTACATATAATAAGTTAAAGATGAAGAAGTATGGACCTTGAAAGATCATCAAGAATTTTGATTTTGGAAATGCATATGAAATGGAGCTACCAGAGGAATTTGAAATATCACCTATATTCAAAATTGTAGACCTATGCCAGTATCATTAAGGAGAGTCCTTGGGGTATAGAGAAGTTGGTCTGCTGTACCAGATGACACATCATCTAGAGAAAATTGAGGAAATTTTAGATAGTAGAGTTGGACATAGCACTAGAGGAAGGCAATACAAGGAATATCTAGTGAGAGGGAAAGGAAGACTAGAGGAAGATTCATCGTGTATTTCTTAGGATGAGGTGGAACACATTGGTTTTCTTCTAGCCTCTTGGAAGTGAGAGGTTCACTTTTCATCAACCTTAAGTGTTTGATGTAAGAGAATCCCAGGTTGCAAGCAATATTGCATCAACCAAAAATATTTTTATTCATGTTTTCTTTCATTTTAGTGGTTAACTATTAGGACCAATCTCAATATTTCATACCACCTTATATTGCATTGTAACATAAGATCTCATAGAGTAGGATATATGATCTTCATTGTAACATCTACAATGTATCTAGAATTCAATTGTTTTGGAGATCCCAATAGGAAGATATCACTAACAAAATATTAGTTGTAATTGGACAAAAAGCATTCACAAACTAGTCTTGGACTTTCAAGTGTGTGGACCTATTATGTGACTTGTGGAGCTCAAGAAACCATTCCACAAGGATGCACATTCATCAAGGAGACTTTGTTCCATTCTGCATCATGTTTATCCAATGATCAATGAAGAACCAATGGTTTTGGTTGACCTTCACATGTTTCATCAACTTTGGGGTTTGAGACCTCTTGAAGCAAATGTGGACCTTGTTCAAAGCTGGAAATTGATATATATATATATAAGAATTGTGTAGTTACATTAGGGGATTCATAATAGTAAATGTAGTGATAGAGAAGTAGGAAGATATAGGAGATAAGGGATTGGACCTACATTATATTTCTAGGGTTAGTGTCATATCATTCTATAATCTATAAGCCAAAAGCTAGGGCAAGTTTCCTATGAATAATTGATCATTATCTATATATCCAAGTGGGATTGTTAATCCAATTTTTTTAAGTTTTTGTTGTGATTACTCTTGCTGCAAGGTTGGACAGTCCTATTTCTAGACCCTCCATCCTTGAATGCACCATTATTTTCATCTTCCATGAATTTAATTCAAAAATATCCTATATAGAGTGATGAACCTGGCACTTCTCCTAGTTTGGTACATGCTCTTGTCCCTTTAGTTATATGTCTACCTTTGGAATACAATGAACATGATTGGGAGACAAATGACATTCTTCACAAATGACTTGCATTTTCCTAACTAGTCTTTTGCATTTTATTTTCATTTTTATTTTCTTTTGTGTGATTGCAAGTGTGTAATATGATCCCTCATGATGTTTTCTTTTATTTTCTTGTATTTTCCTTTTTGGGGATGATGCAAGGAATCAAGACATTCATGTCTCCTTCATGTTGACCCAAAAGGATTTCTTTTTCTTTGTCATTTCATCTTTATCTTTTTCTTTTTTTTTTCTTTTGGGGATGATGCAAGATGTTGAGATACCCTACATCTCTTCCATGTTGACCCAAATTTTTTTTTCTTTGTTTCATTATATTTCTATCATTCTTCTAGTTATATGTGTATTTGGGGAATGATGATAGTTTTGAGCTCTTTACAAAACATTGTATCAAATAGCATACTGACCCCAAATCCATAGATCCCTTATATGTTTGGTGTTTTCATTTTGGGGGAAACCTCCACGTTTTTTCTTTCTTATACATGACACAAATTTACTTTGAAACATATGACTTTATAGGGATTTCCATGTTGGCTCTCATGTCTTCTTTCTTGTTAGCATTTTTCATTTGCTAATTTAAAGTAATTTCTCATAGTAGGGTGTGTAGCAATTCCTTTAAAGTGGGGGCAAACATTGGCATTATCATTTTTCATTTTTTCCTTCTTCTTGGTTCTTAGTCCAGTCTTCTTCATACAATGTGTTTATTATTTTTTGGATGACATTGGGTGTAGCATCCTTCATGAGAATGATCTATCTTAGCATATTACATTCCTCGTAGTGGCTTGATGTGACACACTACATCCCCTAAGTTATGAATTTTCTACTCTTTGATCAATACTCTCTTGGAGACATTAGAAACAATGTTCCTTAATTTCAAGACATCACATGAGCTAAGCAAGAATATTTTGAACATTCTTTGCATGTTGTATTTTTCATTTGTTATATGGCCACCTTGCATAACATAGCTTGCATGCCTATAGTGCCATCATGTTTTTTCAAGAGATGATCCAAGAATACAAAGTTTTGCTTCTCTCATGAAGCTCAAAAATTCATTTTCTTGTGTGGTGCCTTATTAAAATTAACAGGAGGTATAACTTTGGTATAGTTGAGTGGGAAACCCATTTCAAGGCATGACTTTCCCCATAGCCACCTATGTGTATGTGAGTGCATACTGGAAATGAGTGTATGTTTCTCACGTTTTAGGCCTTCTCACCTTGTGGACAAACATGATTTTCATCACCTCAAAGTGAGTATGTGTTTTATGGACAAACAACCTAGATTTGATCCACACCATGTTGAGTTCAAAGCTTGATTTGATTCTTTCTTTCCTTTTATTTTCCCTTCTTCATTTTTAGCATTGTATACTTGTGCCCTATTGTTGTTCTTGTTATAATTTTCATGTGTGTTCCTTGTGCTTATGTTATTTTTTCATGGAATCCTAATCTAAGGGGCTTGATCACCCATCTTGATTGTTGTCATCCTATCTCACTAGAATTGGTACACTAGAACCCCTTTTGATGTTGGATGATCTACTTTAGTGTGAGTTTTAAGAAGGTTCATCCTCTCACTAAAGTGGAGGCTAAATGTGGTCATCGAAAAAGTAATCCTTCTACTTTTGTTCACTTGTTTGGGCTCTCCTTATGATTTTGGATTAATACTACCTTGATGTAATGTTGTAATGAGGATAACACATTCACATTAGGTCTTGGGTCCTTATGAACTAAAATAATTTCAAATGGTACCTTACTTAAGTGTTGTAAAGTGTTGTAACATAATTTCACACTTTTTTAAGGTATTGTTAATAACATAACCTCTTTCATCATTTATCAAGCCTTGTTTCAAAGTGTTGAAACACACTTTCCTAGGCTTGTCATTAATAATTAGGATTTCTTATGCTTTAATTGGCCTGATTTTACATCTACATCCCTTATTTTTGTGAATAATCCCAATAAACATCATTTAAAGCATTTAAATCCTGAAACACACCTTAATCTCCTAAGGTGGGACTCATTCACCATTTTGGGTGAATCAGTCCCCTTAGGTGGGACCCATTCACCCAAAGTGGAAAATGAGTCCCCTTTATCTCAAGACTCAAATTTTATTTAAATTTCTGGTGGGTTTTTATTTTCCAAGATCTACAGTCAGCCTGTAATGTTGTAATTTTGCAAATTATTTCATAATTGATTATAAATACAAGGTTTTTCCACTCATTTCAATCCCATCTATCAAGAAATCTAAGCATTCAAGTAGTTTTTGCACAAGAGAATTTGAGCAGTCATAAGAGCATTCAAGGAATTTCAAGGGTATATTATCAAGCTTTCAAGACAATTCTTAAAGTCTCTTCCATCATGTCAAAGATTTTTTACATCATATTGTTTTAGAGCTAACAATTGTGGTGTAGGATTTGTAAGCATTGCATTCAATATCTATCAAGATCAAGCTAGAATCTAAGTCTACATCCATTAGAGCCATCACTTACATGTTTACAACATCTTATTTCAAGGGTTTGGTAAGTTGTAGCATTTTATTTTGTTCATTCACATTCTCTTTCCATATTTCATTCCATTTCAAGGTTTAAATTACCAATAAGGGATTTGACCAAGGAAAACCCCTATTCACTAACCCAACAACATTTTTCCCTCTCTTTGCATGTGATTTGTAGGTCTAGGTTGCATATTTTTCAAAGAGAAATATTGGAAAAATTTTCATCAAGTTTTCAAATCAATTCAAACTTTTCAAAGTCCTAGGAGAAGCTTGGAGAAGATCTACAGGTTGAATTCTATAGTTTTGGACCTGGATTTGAATCAGGAATAAAATAACACACTGAGAGGCACAAAATCCAATTCATAATTCTCTAGAAAACTAGAAGTGGACTAATTCACACTACTCATGAATGAGTTCCACTGTACAGGCTTAAAAATATTTTTACAAATCTGAGTACCCATTTGTCTGAAACCTATTCCAACACAATCTTCTCAAAACTTGACTAATTTTCCTATCTTGGCGTATGAGTCCCAATTGACTTCAACAATATATTTTTCAAGATTTCAAACCTCCTTCCTACCTCATTCAATCTCCCAGGTGCACATTTCTAGTCTTATAATTTATTGATAGATTTTAGTTGCATTTATAGGTCATTTTGCATACTACACTATGTTTTCAAACATTTTGTATTTTCTAAGTTTACACTTGGTGGTGAACCCCTTCTCTTTTCTCAATCATCTCCAAGAATATCTTATATTCAAATCTCTCACATCCTTCATTGAGTTGAGATCTCTATGGTACCATTGAATGTGGATATTTTGAAATCAAATTCCTCTCCTTGTATCCCTTTTATGGACAAGGAAGTGAAGCATCCATTTCTAGTGTCCACACCCTTAATAATAGGGGTAGGGAAAAGAGCTTTAACATGCTCCATTATTAAGAGAATGATACCCTCATGGGGGATCGAATCCCTCCTATTTTTCAAATGAGTATAAATAGAAACTTGTTGATGGTCAGAAGTAACACAACATTAAACATAATATTTCTACTATATTTCTCTTGAAAAAGAAAAATGATGTAAAACCCCACCTATCTTCCAAGGTCTCTATAGTTGGTTACAGTCAACTCTGATGTTATCATTTAGTGGTTCATGCAACCATAATATTCAAGGGGTCTACTAGTAAACAAGTACAAATTAGATAGTATGAAGCAAATTAACACTGGGCAGGTTTAAATAAATGGAAAAAGATCGATCAAGGTTTGGGACATCAAAACATGAACACAAATTTATATTAATTCAGACATGCAATTCTTATAATGGGCACTTTCCCTAATTAACTATAACTATAGAACAATATGATTTATGAAATAACCCATACCATTGCATCCATTCATAGTGCATATTCAAAACATACAACCATTCATCATCACTTTTTCGTAGAACCTTTCAATAACAAAATACCATAAGCTCATTAACAGAATTAATAGATCAACAAAGAACAAGAAACATCATTCATAGATAATGTGACAAATGATATTTAAACTCAAAATATTCTATTTATTTTCATCAAATAAGAACAAATTATGCACAAAAAGATACACTAGCATACAAATAACCATTGTTTATCAACATTATCATTAAACTTAACAATGTTTGAAATAAAAATACTTGCATTAAAATTGTAAAAATTATCCAACTATCTTGCATAAAGCTATAAAACTGAAAGAATGTATCTATTTTCTAGTTATCTAATCTAACTTCAATTGGATGAATTTTACAGTGAGGAGTGAATTCTAAATTATAGATAAAATTGGCATCAATCTCTCCTATCAAAAATCAACATCCAAAATTTGGGGCCTAGATCCACAATTATAGGGATGCCTAGTTAAATTTGAGTGTTGTCTTTACTGGAACTATAGGTGTTGAAAGGTATGCCTTGTGTCCATTTAGTCCAAAATATTATTGGGAGTTTTAGCTTTGTCCACTATTGATCATCACACCCAATCTCTATCCCATCAAAAATGATCTAGAGCTATCTATCTATCTCAAAACTAATTTGAAGGTGCTATTGTCTAAAAAGCTGCTAGAAATGGTTTCCTTTACTTTTCATCTTCATGAGGAATCCCATGATACTCATCATAATTCTAGAAGATATGCTTCAGGGCATCATCATCAAGTCCATTGACCTAGTTGGATTTAAACTTTGAATCTCCAAACTTATTTTTCACTGTGGCACCAATTTCCCTCAATTGGTTGATGTCTGTGATTTCCCATCACATGTCACACCTAATTTCCAAGAGCCTATCTACAAGTTTTAACTCAACATTGTCTCCTTCTTTCATTATTCTATCGAGTCTTACCTCCCAAGCATCTTTTATTTCTCCCAATGATTCAAGTCTTTTATCCAAAGGTAAAGTCTTATCAATAAGTTTTGCAAAAATATCCTCAAATATACCTACATGTTCCCATATCTCATAAATTCCTTTGAACATAACTATTCTTTGTTCAATGAGATTTTGGGTTTTGAAAATCGACACATTAATATCCATTGAAATATACTCAGGACTCTCATCATCCAAAATCTATGATTGAATCAACTCTTCACTGTAACTTTTATCTATCACCTTCAACTTTCCCAAGATTTCCTAAGCTTTTCTTCCTCATCCCACCATTTTCATGTAAATTATTTTATCGTTTTTATTAAGGTAAGGCATACACAATAGTGTTTAAATCCTTCTCCAAATGTTTATCCTTGTCAAACCTGAAATCACTGAACCAATTGTCAAACCAAGTGGCATTATTTTTCATCTCATTCAACCCATCCACCTCCTTCTAGCTAATTAAAACTAGGATTTCTAATGGTGTTGGCTGCTCTATAGTGGATGTAATTGATTCTTTTATAGAATCCTTCATCTTTCCAACTTGAACCTCAAGCTCATCTTTAGCATGCTTGTCCTTGATTAACCTTGATTTGGTGGTGGTGGCAACAATATCACTCATATTTATCTGTTTATTTCTTGTATGTTTTCCAAGATTGGAAATGCATACTTGATAATCCTTATCTTGCAATTCATTGTAATCCTTGTCAATAATAGGTGTAGAAATTTCTAACATTAAGCCTCCATCATCAGTCAACTTTCTAGAATTCACAACATGAGGCTTCTTCCTTGGTTTCATCTTATCTATCTCTATTACCATTTCATACCATGCCATTGGCTAAGTTTGCACTTGTTGTCTCTTTTCTAGATTTAGATTGAGCCAAGTGGAAGTAGCCAACTGAGTAATCACCTATTGAATACTGGGAGGTGTTAATGATGGAGGTATAGAGGTAATTACACCCATGATCTACTTAGAAGAATCTTTTTTTCTCTTCTTTTTCTTTCTACAACTTTTCTTGTTTCATTTTTTCATTATAAGCTCTAATTTCTTCTATCTTTCTTGTCTCTTATTCCTTTCATGCAACCTCCTCTTCATCTCTCAATCTTTGTTGTTCTAACTCTTGTACATAGAGTGCCTCCTCTACTACCTTGTCCTGCTCAACCTTCCTTTGTTATTCCAATTCCTTTATAAGAGGTTCTTCTTTAACCTTCTTTTGTGCCTCAAGAGCTTCCTTTTCTCGGGATAGCTCTTCAAATTTCTTTCTTTGTTCTTCTTCTTCTTGAGATAATTGTTCAATAACTAATCTTTGGGAGCTTTCCATTATTTCCTTCTACTCTTATTTAGTCAAAACTTCATTTGTTTCATCCCCACCCCATAGTTTTCCATGCTTAAACCTAGTTTCTTCTCCTCTAGGTTCTTCCTCAACCTTCTTCAAATATTCTTCCCATTTTGTTCTTTCTCCTTCCTAAGACAAAGTTCTCTCAGAGTTTTATGAGATAGGTGAATTTTCTACATTGATTATTGAGGCATCTCTTCTTCAACAACTACTATTCCAGAAGTTGATGGCACAGTGGGAGTGGTATCCTTAGCTTGTGGAGGGAAAACATAAATTCCTTCTTCAATAACTTCTTCTTAGAGGTATATAGTAGCTAAAGGTGTGGCGTTAAGACTTGAAATAACCCCAGCATTAGCTACCTCATAAGTACCTTTAGCTTTTTGCAAAGCTTCATTAATCTGCTATATTGAAATTTCTTATTTTGTTGAGGCAGAATCCTCTATGGTTGTCTCCACTACTATAGCACCTTTATTCAAACTCTTATACTTTTCTGTCTTAGTAGAGGAATTAGGTTCATTGCTAGAACCCCTTTTCTTTGAATCTTTAACCCTCAACTACTTTAAATAGAGGTTAATCCATTTCACACTTCTATGTACCACTACTCATGACACTTTATGGATATTATTTTCCTCCTTTTCCATGCAATTGATGGAATCCAAATCCTTAGTGGCCACATTATCCATTTCATATCAGTGATCAAGAGTGATCCCATCATCAATAGTGCCTTCTAGTATATCCATTTTAACCTCAAAATATTTCAGCTAGGGAATTGTTAATCTTTCATACCCCCTTTTCCTCACTTCAAACTAATCTTGCAGGTTCTCCCAAAATTCCTCAAGAAGTGGTCGATAATGGGAAAATTGTGAAGCATACAAACCATAAATTTTTAGCTTTGGATCAAAATATTTTCTAGATGTATGCTGTTGGAAATTCAAGGACTAAAATTCTTCTAGTTTTGTTTTTGCAACTATAGAAGAGGAACAAGAATAAAACCCCAATTGGATTAGGAAAGAATGGTGGTAAGTCTTATGTTGAGCAAAAAAATTAACATTCTTGAACATGACTTGATGGGCGAATTCTATTAAAACCCATCTGTCACCACAACATCTTGGAAATTTGAAAGGGTGACCATTAGAACCAAACAATCTAAAATAGGAGAACTTGGGGCATTAGATAAACCAATATCCCCACTCTTGGATGAAGTCCATAGAATCTCGTGATAATGTAAAACCAATATCACTTGTGTGATAATTAATAATAGCATACAAAAATGCATCATTGAATCTTTTAAAATTATTCTTCACCTTCCTAAGCTCCAGTTGGTCATAATATACCTAGACGTTCTTCTGATCTAGGCCATCATCCATTGACCCTTCAAAATTTAACCTAGTAAACCATCCCATCCTTGTAGCACAATATATGACATATGAAGATATATAGAATTTCTTGGTTTCTATTACTTTCAGTAGCTGGTCATGAATGTTATCCAAAATTATTTTCGCCCAATCCAAAAATTTCTTTCCATCAATAATCAGTTGAATGAACAAAAACATACATTGTTCAAATATTCATGAGTTCTCCTTGCCAAATACTCTTGCTAACAATGTAATCATGTCCCCAATTTCTTCAGAGAAGTTGGGCCTCTTAGGATTCAATGGTAACTTCTTTAGTTATTTCTTCTCTATCTTAAGCCACCTTTTGTTAATAAGTCTTTTGTTCCCATCTACATCCTTTTCCTAGAGTTTAAGTTCAACATCCTCAATCATAATTTTGAGATTGGGATAAGGAGGAGGATCGAAAACTAGTCTAATCATTACTATAGTTAAATCAATTATTACATTTCCTTGTGAATCAATGCATTTCCTTTGAGTAGGATTTTATGTTTTTGCAATAGTTAATATGAACTTCAGACATTGCACATCAATAGAAAAACTAGCTACATGAGCTAACCCAAACTTTACAATCCTCCTTTCCCTTGAGGTAGTATCCTTTGAAAAAGGCATCTTTGTGAAATTGGTCCAAATCAATATGCCCCATAAGTGTATTAGTGATATTTGTTGATCATCAAAGCTTGTGCCTCTCTAATAGTCTTATGGGAAATTTAGTGATTGGGAACCTATTTGTGACTCATTGAATACCTCTAGGATTTTTATAGAAATTAAACTCTTCTTTGGGGTTTGGAGAAAAGGGTAGAAGGAATTGTTAATATAAAACATAAAATATGGTTATATGCCAACACTTTTAAAAAATTTCAAATGCAATCATTCCTATGATTAGTATAACTAGACACGAAACACAACAACCCTTCATTGTTGGAAAGAGAATGAACAACAAAGGCTAACAACAAGCACAGTGCAAACTTTCAAATATTTCCATAGGAAGTGCTCATTAAGGTCTCATCAAACATAAAGATTAATGAGGGTAACAAAAAAACATTCAGAAACTGCATGAACTCTCCCTCCTAATGCAACATAATATAATAAAACAACAACCTTTTAGAAAAATAGAGAAGTCCAATTACAATCCATATTTCACAAGTTATTATTCTTCTATATGAGCATACAACATGGAAATCAACTACTTAAACTATTCAAATTTAGCTTGCCAGACATAGTATTTCATTAAGAATGAAAACATAAAGAAAGAAAGCTTGATAAATGCCATACATGCACAGTCTCAAAGATTTCTTCTCAATAGTTTGTGCTTTAAATATCAAATGAACTTTAAAATAGAGTTCAAATGCCAATCTAACAATAGTTCAAGCCTTAAAAGATATAACATGGCAAAAAAAAGTAGTTCAACAACTTTACTCCTAAAAATAGTTCGATATCCTAAGAAAATTAAAGAAAATTTTCCTTGACAAAGGAAACTGAAACTTGGAATCCAACCCTTTCATCTATCACCACCTCTCTTTTATAGTTGTAGAAAGAAGAAAACACTACCACAACATCAAGGTAATCACTTCTAGTTGTAGGATTTTGATAGCACATGATCTGATTGTAGATCCTTAGTTAGGTCACAACAATATTTCCTTATCAATTCTCAACTACCAAATTAATGTTTTTCAAATATTTAGCAAAGATAGAGGTTTGTAAATGATCAAATCATAGAAACACAACTTGGAATAAATGTCCAATTGACCAATCACATCACGCAAAGGCTCCAAATCAAAGCTTCCTTCCTAAAAACCAAGAAAAGGAAAAGGCTAACAAGCTTCAACAAACTTCCAAAAGATATCTCTTCATAAGAAGAACAATCCACCTGCAATGAAGAGATGGCGTTTCAAACAAGTGGAAACTTTTGAGCTCATGAATATGGATCCTTAGAAAATCTCTAATGAGCTAGCACGTATTCTTAGTCTCTCCCGAAAGGGAGATGAAAAATGAAAGTTGTGTAGCCACCACATGGTGCATTGCACACCTTCCTGATAACTCTACTTAAGTGTGGGAATATTCAAAACTAAAAACATTATACAAGCTAAAAATAAAAATGATAAAGGAAAAAATGCTTCACAATTTTGGCCACTCATAGGGGTTCTTCATTGAGAGAGGCACAAAACTAGGCCTCTTGTAATTCTTGGAGTTTGAGGAAAGTGAAATGCTTTGTCTCCCAGTCTACATTAGTTGGTAGGATGAATGTATAGATCTTCCTATATGATTTCTCTAACTCGAAAACCTATTTAAAAGATACAAATCCCCATCTCGAAGAAACCACTCCAAGGTGATAATAGAATTGAGAAAGAGGATTAATCTCACACTCAATATCATCAGGCATGGGTATTGTACTTGAACTTGGGAGTTCCATGGAGATCTAGATCTTGTGTTGGATTACATCTATGACATGTTCAACTATCAACACATCTTCATCTGGTTAAAGAAGAGGAGGTAGTCCATAGTTAACCGACACCCAAGTCTGTGATCTTGATGACACGCTTGTTCAGTGTCATTTGAAACTCTTTACATTTTGTTACGACCTTGTGACAGTTGATGATCACATTAGCTTTGATAAAGGTGACCCACCAATTAGGAATCCTCGAACTTTTTAGGGCCTTGTCAGTGGCTACGTATAACTTGGAAATGAATCTTTGTGATTACACCACTCGGGGTGAGCCTTTTTGCATAAAGTGATCGGCCATCGGGCTAACCTTACCATTCAATTTCCGAACATCTCTTAAGAATTGTAAAGTGGTTGCACAAATGGTAACACCAACTGTGATTCACTCCCAATGCATGGAAACTTCTTCATTATCAAGAGGGTTTCAAATCCTCATGCAATAACTAGCTCCTAGTTAAAATGAGCCTCTCTTGCTCTTGCACTTTCCTCCATTTGACTTCTTTCTCTAAGCAAATTGGTTGATTATGAGATCAACCTTTCAAACTCTTGTTTTGAATCTTCTGCTTCTACTTGGGCCTTTCGAAGAATGTCAAAAGTTGAGGATTGGACATCATTTAGCTCTCTTTTCATATTTTCAATTTCAGCATGAAGCTAAACTTGTTCACTTTGAGCTTCAACAAGAAACTTAGATGTTTCCACTTGCTAGCCTTGAATTTTCCTTACACATGTCATTTCAGCTTCTTTGGCTTGGATCTCATTCTATAGTCTACCCACTATTTCCTTCACATTTACCAAATTTTCCTCATGCTTCTTTAATTTCCCATCCAACCTTTAATTTTCAGCATATACCACCTTTTGAGTGGCCTTAGCTAGGATCACTTTGTTGCACAAGTGAAATTCATTCAAGTCTAGGCCCATGGCATGAATGTCATAGTCCTCCATCTGTGTTTTCCTTCGAGGCTTGGAAATTAGTGACTTCATGGTAGTAATCAATAGAGAGTTCCACTCTTCATTGATGTAAGCTTCAATCTTCTTGCTAGTAGGCATCTTGGAATTCTTTAATAATCTTTTCTGCTTTCTATCCTATCAAGCCTACTTGTTAGCATCAAAATGGCCTTGAAGAGTCTGAAGGACATCAATGCTCTAAGCTATAGTGGAAGCACTAGGAGGCAATCTAAAAAGGGTGATGAAAGTGGAAACTTTAGATGTGTGAGCAAGCATGGATGTAAAAGGTAGTGTTATCATGGAAAAAGGAAGGATACCAAATTGAGCAGGGAAAAAACTAGTTGGGGTGAACAAGAAATAGGCTAATAAATAGGTTCCTTCTCGATAGTAGATGGGATGGGAGTGATGGGTAAAGTGAGGGCTCAACTATTTTAGTGGGGGCCCTAAATAAGGTGATTAAAGAATCAATAACAACCATAATGAATGATGTTCCTTTGGCACACAGGGTCGCTTCAAAAGATTCATTGAAAATGGAAAAGCATGCATTCGGGATTATCAGCTCATGGTTCAAGGATGGAGGATTCCTTTCTATGGGAGGAGGTAGGGGATTAACCAAAGATACATAAATAAGAAGAAGAGGGGGAGAGAAACTTACTTGAGCTGCAGTAGTCATAGCACTTTGTAGGATAGACTTCACTTCTTCTTCTTGTCGGGTCAACATGTCAGGGGCACCTAGATCATGGATCCATCTTCTCTTTGCATGATTTAAACTAGTATGTCTTGATCCTCTAGCAACCAATGGTTCTGAAACTTTTCCTTTAATGACCATAGTAGACCCTCTTGAAGACTGTCATGTCCGTTTCCCTTTACTTTAGGAACTGGGAGAGGATGGAGCTTGTGAATCCTTTTGCCTCGAGTCTCTCCATCTATCATATTCTCAAGGCTAAGAAGTTGAAAGTGGAACTTATTCTTCATTAATTTTTTGTTTTCTCTTTGGATTACTATTGTTCGAATCAACCTCTATCATATTTCCTCGAATTCATCATCGAGTGGCTGAAAGTTACCAAACAGGGCTCCTAGGCACCTCATCTCCTATCAAAACCTCTAGAAGTCTTCCTTTTTCCTTTTAGTCCATCCCATGGAATTTAGTTGTGTGTTGAGGAATTTTCCCTTCAAGAGGTTCCTTTGATACTCCACTTACGGTTCATAGAAATTTAGCCATTTTGGGTGTTGGAATGGAATGTGAGCCAAATCAATGTACACCTCTACACTTTCTCAAGTTAGATTCCTCCTTCTCTCAAAATATTCTTGAATCTCATGTTTCAAATTGTAAACCCTATCTAGGTTATAGTCCCACTTGTCACAAATGAGGACCAAGCCTAAAGCCACTAGTAAATTCATGATTTTTCCTTCGGTCTTCTATTTATTCAACATTAACTAACTTTTAGCAATTAAGAGAGGAAGTAGATATATTTTTTTTGTTTCTTCTGATTCCATAGATCTTTTCAACAATGGTTACCTAACGACATGACTCCAATGTGAAAACTCTATCTATTATGAATCTAGGGAGTCAAAAAGGCTCCCTAGAAAAATTGTGAAATCTGATAAATGCAAAATCCTCTCCCAAGAAATAATCCATTAGGTCAGAGGATCTTCCATCCATTGTATGACCTCTTGAGAGAAATGGCCAATAGGGAGAGGAAATAAATCTTGAAGCATTGGCCTTAGAATGTGATCCACAAAATAGTAATAATCCTTTTTTTTCGAAATCACATGGGTCAACACAAAAACAAGCTGGAGACAACCCTTTTCATCTAACCTAGACACTAGTATATTCCTCCCCAACCACTCAAAATTTTGATACAAAATTAAATGATCCAAGATACAAGAATACTTGAATTCAGACTAAGTACTATAATTCTTTAGTATTTCTAGCATGTTTCTAGGTATCACCTTAGCAAAATCATAGTACTTCTAGCTCATTTCCCTTTTGAGCACAAAATCCAGATCAAACTAGAAAGGATTAACCTGCTCATCGTTATCAAGGCTAAAAGCTTAGGCGAATATCAAGAATATAGACTATATGTCCTTGTTGAATTTCTTGCGTGAAAGAGGAAAGAGAAGATGACCTCTCTCTAGCCTTTCCTTTGCCTTGTCCTCATAAAAAAATAGTTTCCTAGCCAGTTCTTCCCCAAATTTGTCCATCTATTCTTCATCAAAAATTTCAACACTTGATGTCATTGGGATACACAACATATCCCATATGGCTTTCATAGAAATGGTAACCTTGATCTTGTTTCCCTCAATGGCTTCTATCCTTTTATTGAATCTTTTGGCACATGTGTCGACCAACTCTATGCATGGATGTATGACATGCAGTGTAAACTATGGAAGACCATAATTCTAGAGCCAAAATACAAAACCCTCTGATTTTTTATGCTCCACCATTCTCTGAAATGTACCTTCCCTAAGACTTTTAGGGTTAGCTGAAAATTAGGGTCAAAAAAATTATTGGTGATATCTTACACCACCTCTCTTGGGATGTGTTTATTAGGTAGCACCTTCTTACAAAATTTGAACAACCATTCCTCAACTATAGGGGAATTGGTGAATGAGTTCCTCCAAAAATATTAGTGTAACTAGACCTTTTGCTTGAAACTATAGTTTTGTACCAGAGGTTGATGCTTCTACCATGGTTGTATGAGAAAGTTGCAAAGAATTTCCTTAACAACAACAGCCACTAATCTTTCACTTCATTAGAGAAATCTACTTTTGAGTGAAGACTATGTTGTTATTGTTGGTCCATTAAATGTTGCCAAAAAGGTGATACATGTGGATTGGAGATTTGTATCCCTTGGGAATGTCATGAATTCCATGAGAATAGAATTAATACATTCTCCCCACCACCTTTTTAAAAAATAAACTCATTTCATTGAAAAGTATATTTTTCACTATGTGAAACATGCTAAGATGATACAAGGTACACTTGAAAAGACATGACCATTAATTTTTCAGGTCTTAGCATGTTAATCCATGTCTTTTCTCATTAGTAAGTTGGCTGGAATTGATGATGGAAAAGGACACATGTCAACAATCAACATACATGAGCATTTACACCCAATGCCCAAATTTATTTCTCAATCTGACATTCTATCAAATCCTTCGTATGATTTATCTACCCTTTTCTATTTTTCCTTGATATTTTCCCATTGTTGTCTAGCCAAAAATAGAGTTTTTGTTTGTTGGGTTTGTCAGCTTCACTTTCTATATATAGCTATTCCACCTTATGCAATATTCATTCAAAAATATAGCTCCTTAAGTTTAACAAGTTTTCCATTGTCTCCCATTCCACCATAGTTCGCTACTCTTTAAAAATGTTTGTTGGCTTACATACTCATATTCAGCTCCTCCCATAGAGGCCACAATATTTCTTTGCGGGAGAGGTCAATAGTCACCGAATTAAGTGCTTGGTGAAGAAATGTGATCACCTTGTCATGGTTTTGTTCAAGTGGGTAGTTGGCCAAGACTTCATCAACAATGAAAACTAGCTCTGGAGCAACTGCACCATCCTTTCCTACTTCATGGCCTTGTTTCTTGACCTAAACGTGCCCAATCCCATGATAATTGAGTTGTCCCACTAGATGTTTGACACTTCGCTAATGGAAGGTATTGGTGAGATAGTGCAAGTGGCTATCCTCGACATTGGTATCTCAAGTGCCATGGATCTCTATAGGGATGTGGAGTTTGGAATAGATGTACCTTGTTTGCATTTCCTTTTTGACTTCCACACTATGGACCTTGATATACATTGGTGCTCTTCTCAACTAGTAGCCACCTTTTGGTTCTGAGAGTACATCATGGAGCACATTCTAGGACTCACTTGGAGGAACCACTTCAACTTTCTAGTGTAGATTCGTGATGAGTAGGCCTTGTTTCTACACTGTGGAGCCTGGGTGTGTTGTGTGTTCAACCCATTTTTTCACCTTGTCATATAAGAAGAAGAAGAAGTAGAACCCAATAACGAGAGCTTTTCTTCATCAACAATGGTTGGAGGCTTTACTTTACTATTTTAATTTTCACATTGCCTCCCTTTTGTTTCATTTCACTATGCTACTCTTTTTGGGTTTGCTCGAGAGAGCCTCATGTTTAAATATGAGCCTCAGGCCTTCCATTATATTGTAAATTTTTTGATGAATATAATATAATACAACTTTTTATTTTTCAAGTGTTATTCTTGGATGGATTATTCTCAAAATTTAGAATGAATTTACAAAAAATTAAATATATGGTACATAATTGTTAATTTTTTTCAAAGAATTGCATATTTTAATGGAATAACTTTAGATAAATACCATTCACAAGTATATCAAAAGTGTTTCCTTTCATATGTTCAAGTTTGTACACATTCTTCTCCTTGAACACACTAATTAAAGAGGGTCGCTTCCATAGTGCTTCAAATTTTGTGTGTTGCCCTGGTTTTGTAGTACACTCATCATACATTAGAAATAAGCTCCCTATTAGCTATAAAAAACATAGGAAAAATACCTTAAGAGGTTTCCAAACTCTTGGTATGTTTTAGGATAACAGACAAGGCCAAATGGTTTGAACCTTTTTCTCTTCAGGTGCTGCTAGACCTAGGCGGGTGTGCTTGTGTGAATAAGGAAGACTTGAAGTTGTGTGACTTGATTGAATCGATGGATCTATTATGATGGTACAAAGTGTAATAGATGAAAGCTTGCTAACTACTCCTACTAAAATGTGAGATGTGAATGTTTGAATAATAGTTTATAAAATTCTAAAATTGAATTGATGTGACCAGTGCCTACTTTTGTTGGGCTAATGAAGTCAAGAGGTAAATGATATATGTTTCCCCTTTTTGGCTTAACTCTAGTTGCTAGGCACTTTGAGAATGAGGTTCTATGGCTAGAATGAAACTTCACCAAATTTATGACTTACATATAAATTACGCTGGAATATTTTTCTTACTAGGTTCTTCAATTATCAAAAGAAATCTTTAAATCACTATGATTTATCCAAAAAAAATTAAATCTAACTTGCAAACACCAATTGATTAATTCACACAAAATGAGAATGCATTTTGATAAATCAGAAATATACTTGATATACTGATTTAAATGATTAAAAGAGCTCAAGTTTGAGACAACCAAATAAAAATGTAAATAATTTCATCACAATAACTAAACACCAAGAAAGGAATTCACCAAATTTATGTATTCTTCTCCATTATATCATTTAAAAAGATTTTGCAATGTGCAACATGATATTTTGTTTCAGCAACGATTCACTCTATCCAACTACCTAACCTACTGATTCTTTATAAATCTAATCTCATTCCTCTTGTTGATTTAACTTCATCTTACATATATACACTTCTTAGGGTTATGACCCTTCACATATTCATACAATGCAACTCTTTAGTTATCTTCAGTGAATAAAACATTTCATTAATTGCTCATAGCAAATTAAATATTTTAATTGTTATCTTTGTGTTTTCTTTGATAGTCTTCATTAATCTTAATCTCTTCACTGAAAAGTCTTCCATTTATATTTTTTTTGATTGAAATTATTCACCATATTTATTCCCTTGTGATAAAATAATTATTCATTATTTTACTCTGGTTGGTGAAAATTTTTTCTTTTCCATGTAAACGCTTCACAAATTTTTACCTTTTATGCCTTTTGTGGGTAAAACATCCACCTTATAACTCCCTTTGATGAAAATAATTCACATCTTCATTAAAATATTTTACCTTCAAAATATTCTACCTCTCTACCTTGATTGAATAAATCATCTTATTACTCCACAACTTCAATATTTAAATCTCCTTCAAACTTTACCCATATTGCACGGGCATCATTCACTTTAATATTCATATCAGCTTCATATCATTGGTGTGACATGCATCATCAATGAAACTTATACATTTTTTATGTCAATTATATTGCATTTCCCCGATGAAGTTCCCATTGGCGTGACTTTCACTGTCACTGTGATTTCAAAAACTCACCTCGAAACTCCCCATCGGCGTAACTGTCAAAATTAGAGAGAATAAAAAAAACTTGCCCCCGATTGCACATGTCTCCTTGATGGATTTAGGGATTTTTCTTGGATCTTGTGGTGCATGAGAAATACCTAGAGTCATCTATTATTCACCGTGTGTGAATCCTTCTTCATACTCCCATTTCATGTGCACCAA
The DNA here is from genome assembly GCA_007258455.2 of Sequoia sempervirens. Taxonomy (NCBI): domain Eukaryota; kingdom Viridiplantae; phylum Streptophyta; class Pinopsida; order Cupressales; family Cupressaceae; genus Sequoia; species Sequoia sempervirens. Next base: position 28,089,616 of record VDFB02075321.1, read on the forward strand.
TATTTGAACTAAATAGCATCATTATAATGATGAAGAGGATATTTTTATTGTGTTTCCATTTCTCACTGGTAAGCTCCTGGCATGTTAAGAATATTTCAAAACATGTCCTCCCACCTAATCATTCAATTTCCATATTCTCGATGCAAAAATCTCATTGATGGAGGGTTATTGGGTGGAAAATTGAACTAGAATATACCTCCTCACACAACATACTTGGGAAATCAATTATCACTTCATTCCATTTAAAAGACCTGAATCATTCATCAGTCTTATTTTCAGTTTGTATCTCCTATGTGCCTTATTAATATCCCCTTTATTCTTTCTTGATCCAATCTTTCAAATATCTCATATTCCAATTATGAGATATGTCCATCTTTGTTGAGGATGAGCCCTTCACAAACTCTCTGATTCTATACATTTGTTCCCAAGATCCCCTATAAGGCCTATAATCATGGTCTCCAACTCGGGAATTTCGATAAAAATTGCAATGTTCCTCTACTCTATCCATTCATGTACATCATTCCTTCTCTTTGTAATTATTTTTAATATTCTATCACAGTTTCTTAATCCTCTCTTGGTAAAGGTCAACCTTTCAAGGCATTGTAGGAATCCGCACATATGATTCTAAAATTGTCTGATTTGAATTCCTTTCATGCTCTCTCTATATTTGTGATCTATAGAATTTTGTCCAGGGTATTCCTTTTGGAAATTTGTTAAAGAAAATCTTTGTTCTCTTCATTCATTTCAACTATTCTCACATCACTTACTTGTGTCTGTGTCTGGTTGTTTGATAAAGTTGCCTCATGTTGTTTGCAACTTTGAAAAAATATGCATTTCCATCTCCAGTATATATAAAATTGTTTTATGCTTAGATTTATCAGTAATATTCACAACTTCCTTAAATCCTTGAAAAGGTAAGGTATTTGGTATAAATACTTCAAATGGTTTGTGAATCACATATGGTTCATGGTATAGGAAAGGAGATATTTCTTTGTTGAAGATTATTTGAGTTCCATAACCTTCTTGAGTGTTCAAAAAATCCCAAAGTGTTGAATATTATGAGATGGGGGATAATGCATTAATTCTCAACCCGAATCCATCAAATTTGAGAACTTGCACTATGATAAAAATGGGTCAAGTAGCTTCCAAGGTTGATGTGAAAAACTACTCAAAACTTCTCTTCAACCCATAAAATTGTACCAGTGTGCTAATTGATGATAGGGGAATATGCTTCCAAAATGGTCTTGCATGACCTCATCAAGATTAAAAACTGTTAATGTTCAAAACTGCTTGACATTTTCTACAAAATTGTGTAAAGCTCATTCAATTTTGACTTTGTAAAAATACCAAATGATGTCTAAACGCCATGAAAATTGACATGGAGATAGACTTTGGTGTAGAGAATCGGAAGCACCAATCATTTTATTTTGACCATCATCCATTTGCTCAATGTTTACCCTCAAATTTGACCATTTTAACAAGATTTTCACTATACAATAGATTTTCTCTAAAGAACCCTTCAACTTATCACTCTGCAACTTTGTCAGATCAAACCATATGAAGCTAAAAATTGGCACACACACTCATATGTGGTAGATAAACACATCTGCAAAGTGATGTTACTCTAAATTGAATAGATCCAAAATTATGATATTTCAAAATGTGCTCCTAAGACTGATTTTACACTTAAGTTTCTAAGCATTAAAATCCTCTTTTTTAATATGGGGACTTAAAATTCATATGAAATTTTAAGTCCCAACACTCCCCTCTTTGAATTTTTGTTTAGAAGTCTTTTTTTCAAACCACTGCTTTACTATTTTTTTACAGTTGATCATGGCTTCATAGGCTTTTTCTCTATCTTCTTCTAGCTTGAAGAGTTTTGCTAGCGGTACTTCCATTCTACTACTTTCTTCAATTTCTAGGGCTTTCAATAGTTGTAAGGAAATAATCTCTATGGAAATGGATAACACTACCTCTTTTTCGTACACCAATTCATAAGGGGAATTCTTCAAAATTTACTTGGGAATAATTTGGTCTACCCATAGAGTAGCTCATAGATGTTTGTGTCAATCCCTTTGTCATTTCACTCTAATGTGCTTGATTAACCTAATTAGGTTTTTATAGGTTGATTTTTCTAACTCGTTTCCTTGTGGGTAGTAATTTGATGAAGTTTTAAGGAAAATCGCATGTCTGATAGAAAAATCTAAAATTCTTGATCGTACAAAAGCTCAAGTATTTTTAGATATGATGGTCTTGGATGGGACAAATATGGGTACTAGCTCTTCAAGGAAATTGACAATTCCCCCTCCATGGAATTTTTAGTGCTACAACCTTCATCCACCTTGTGAAGTAGTTGGTTTCCATGAGGATACACTTGTGTCCAATGCTGGAAATAGGATTTATCATTCCAATAAAATCCAAACCCCATTGAGCAAAGGGTTCCTTGGTTATGAAGAGGCTTAGGGGAAAAGCAACATTCTTTATCTTGCCAAAAAAATATTGGCATTGGGTACACTTTTGCACCAAATGGCATGTTTTGGAAAACATAGAGGGCCAATAATATCCTACTCCCATTATTTTTAAAGCAGTAGTCTTGGTAGAAAATTGTCCACCCTTAGGATTTTGATGGAATTCATTGAGAAATATTTCCACCTATAGCTTGTATAGACATCAAATTAGTACACCATCACAATTTATTTTCAATAATATACCTTCAATTAATACATACTTAGTGCCTTACAATTAGTAGTATCACATTTTATGGAATGAAAGGCTAGTTGGGTAGTACCCTTTTTGCATATACTTTGTTTGATTAGCCACCAAAGCTTCTTCAAAATCAAATTGGTTCGAGTAGATCTGATTGGGCTCTCTTTCAGCTTTCTGACTTGATTTGTGTACAATGTATTCACATAGACCTCTTCCATAAACTAGCTTGGTTGGTCTAATATCCACATCATATTCTAGGATCTTTGTGATCCAATTTTCCCTCTTCATTATTATCTCACCTTCTATAATGTATTCTTGCACACTAGGATGTGCCATGAGAATAGCAATCTTGTTGGCCAACACAACCTCCTAGAACTTCTCTAAACTCTTAACAATGGCAAGAGCCTATTTTTCCTACAAATTTATACTTGGATTTGTAACCTTTCAAGGTCCTTGAATGGAATGTGATAGGATGCTCCCCATTATCCTCCTCATACTTCTGAGTGACCACCAAAGCTATGCTATGTTGGCCACTCTAAACATAGAGTAGAAAGTCTTTTGAAAAATTTGGGTTGACCAACACTAGGGCTGCAGATATGGCTACCTTTAGTTGCTCAAAAGTTTCTTTGCTTTTGGGGGTCCACTTGAAAGGAAAGTTCTTCTTAAGAATCAATGTAATTGATCTCACAATGCTTGCAAAATCTAATATGAATTTTCTAACAAAATTGATCTTCCCCAAAAAAGATTGTAGTCTCTTTTGGTTCACTAGCAGAGGTAATTCCATTATAAATATAATGCTTTTTGGGTCTATTGCCATTCCCTCCTTTGACACTAAAAATCCAAGGAACTTACCTTGAGGTACTCTAAAGACACTTTTTTTGGGATTTAAAGAAATTCTGAACTATTGGCATTTTTGGAAAACCTTCTCTAGATGATCGAAATGATCATCTTTCAATTTTGAAAAGATCATTAGGTCATCTAGATATATTAGGATAATCAAGATAATCAATCCCTTGAAAGCAATATCCATTTCTCGTTAAAAAGTTGCACCAACATTGGAAATTTTGAATGACATCTTTGCATATGCAAACATTCCCCACTTAGTTGTAAACATTGTCTTATGTTTGTTAGCTTCCTTCACATAGACTTGATTATATACTGAGAAACCATCTAGCAAAGAGAACATCTATGATCCAACCAAAATTTTCAAGATCTTCTCCATCAGTGGCGAGGGGTAATGGTCTTTCAACGAAGCTTTATTCAAATCCTAAAAATCAACACAAAGCTGAATATCACCATTCTTCTTTTAGTCTAGAACCAAATTTGACACCCAAATAGAATGTTTGATAGGGTATATAATTCTTGACTCAACCAAGTTGGTTAGATCTTATGTCATCAATAATTTGAACTTTAGGTTGACTAGCCTTTGCTTCTCTTGAATGGGGTTGGATCCTTCCACCAAGTCAATGGTATTCCAAATTATTCCTAGGTCATAACCTCTCAGATCATCATAGGTCCAAGTGATAACCCCATCATATTTGAAACATAGATCCTTTAGTCTCTTCTTGTCCTTCTGATGAAATTCCCTTCTAACATCAATCTCTTTGCAATCCCTTGTATCTATAGTGAATCTTTACTTGCCATTTCTTGCATCTTCAAGATTAAAAAAAATAACTAAGAGAAATTAATCCTCAGGGAAGCTTGTTCCCTTTCAATTGGATGACTTGCTCCTTAGGAAATTTTTCTCTTGGTGGTGACTAGTTAGAAGTTGTCCCTAATTTCTATATGAAGGAAGCAATTTAGATTTCATCACCAAAGACTTCCTAGTTTTGATCATTTTCTAGAATTGAGGGTCAGACAATGACTTGCATCACACTCTGCTTGGTAGGATAAAAAACTGGTTCAAATTGTGAGCCGACAAAAGCAATCCGATTAGAAACATTGTTTTGAAATTGGGGGATAACTTGTATATTGAAAGCTTCAAATCTCTTGATAAGATCACAAAATCGATGTCTGTATGACTTCATCCTTGTATTTTTAATAGTTTCTTGTCCAAAGATCTCGCTCACCACTAGCTCTGAATCACCAAAAGCTTGTATTCTCCTTACGCCTATCTGCTCTGCAAGAATCAACTTGTGAACAAAGGCTTCATATTAAACATTATTGTTGGATCATGAGAAAAAAATATGGTAATTTTTGAGGGTCTCCAATCTTGTTTGAGACACTAGTCAAACACTTGATCTAGAGATAGCTTATCACTTGGCACAATCAAAATATAGGGTCAATAAATGATTATTACCTGGATCATCACATTCCTCTTGATCCTTCATTAATTTTGGAAAGACTTGATCATCATCATAAATCACATAGGTGCCTAGCCCTGTTGTATGGAAATTTATGAATGGATTAGAGTTAATGAATTAACTGAGTAGCACCTCTTCTTCAGGAGTCTAATCAACTTGTGAACAAAGGCTTCATATTAAACATTATTGTTGGAGCATGAGAAACAAATATGGTAATCTTTGAGGGTCTCCAATCTTGTTTGAGAAACTAGTCAAACACTTGCTCTAGAGATAGCTTATCACTTGGCACCATCAAAATATAGGGTCAATAAATGATTATCACCCAGATCATCACATTCCTGTTAATCCTTCATTAATTTTGGAAAGACTTGATCATCATCAAAAATCACATAGGTGCCTAGCCTTGTTGTATGGAAATTTCTGAATGGATTAGAGTCAATGAATTAGTTGAGTAGCACCTCCTCTTCAGGAGTCTAATCACTTGTATCTTCTTTATCTTCTAGCATTTCTACATAATATCTCTCTTGTTGAAAGATGGAGTTATGTGTTGCTTCAAAGCATAGGACTACATTATTCACAATGTGTTTAGGATGCAAATATTTAGACAAAATCTTCATCTTTTCCTCGTTCTTGGTTCTCAATATTAGGTGGGACTAGTTGAGCACTAAATATCTACCAAGCTTTGTAGTTAAATCTCTTGAAAGACACATTCCAAAGGCTAAAGGAATGTCTATCACTACTATTTATTGTGTGACCATTTGGGTTGGGCATGAGAAGAGGGTCAAAGATAGATCCTTTATCTGACCGATGATTAAAACCTTCTTCCTATCTAGTGGCATGATTCCTTTTTCAAGGACATCATACTTAAGTTTCCAGGAATTGGCCACTTGTTTAGGGATGGCAGTCATGCTAGCCCCCAAATCAATCATAGTATTATGCAAAAACTTATCTCCCACAATAAGTGTTAAAAAGAAAGGTGTGGGATTTGGCTCGCTTACCTCTTTCTCTTTCACATTTCCCACATCATTCATATAAGTTGCTACTTTTGGAAATTGAGGGGTTGACGCAAATCCTTTGTCTCTGCTTTGGCTAGATGATGGAATCGTGTCCATCTGTGGTATTTTTTCTTCTTTATGTAATGCTTCCCAAAGCAATGTATTTTGTTCAATAAAATATATGATGTCCCATAATGATACATTAGTAGGTGCCTTCTTCAATTGTTCCACCACATCGAGCATTTTGACTAGTTGAGTCTTAGGCTTGCATGGTGCTATTTCTCTAGTTTTCAAAAGAAAACATTCCATCATAACTGGGCATGGTGTCTTATTTTCCTCCTTCTTTGAGAACAATGGGTCATGCAACTATGGAAAAGGTCAGACGGTGGGTGATGAAGCCTACTTTTCCTACAGGGGTGGTTGATGTGGCTAAGGTCATGGTAGAGCTTGTTGCATGTATTCCCCCATGAGCGTTCTTTTAGATCTTGTGTTGTAATCTGACTAAACTTGTGGAACACTAGTCATCAAAGCTTCATTTGCAAACACTACATCTTCTTCCATCCATGGAAATAGAGTTTGGTCAGGTGCAATATGTAGTTCTTGCTCCAAGGAAATTCCTTGCATTTGTGCTCTGAAATGAGCATTTTCCATTTCAGAAGATTTGTATTGATCCATATTCGAGAGCATGCCTTTTCTCCTTTATTCCACTATCCTCTATTGCATATTCCCCCTTGCGAAATTGCGGGGCATATGTTTATCATTGCACGGGAAGCACCATACATTCTCATCTTCCATCAAATTGTTCTAGGCTTGAATTAACTCTTCACTTGGGTTGTCTTTGACCATCTGTAGTAGCATGGTAACCTGAACTATCTGGTTCAAAAATGTTTCCTATTAAACAACACCTCTAGAGGATCCTTGGTATGGATTCTACTAGTAAGATGGTTTTCCCTAGCCATAGGCTTGGGTGGCATACTTTAGAGGCATTGTTTGCTGTCGTTTGATAATGACCAGCTCATTAGAAAAATTATGCTTAAGAATATTCATGTCACTGATGTTTTCCATGATTGAGGAAGAGCCTAGTGAGCTTGTTTGAGTGGTAGGATACACGTACATAGACTATGATATGGCTGATGTCGATTGTGTAGTGAAAGTACTTGGAGTAGCTTCTTCTTGAAGGCCACCAAATATTTTTGTGAATACAGGCATCAAAGGTCATTGCAAAAGCTTCCTAAAATCAATTAGACTATTCTCTACATGCACAACCACCTCATAAGTGTCAGGAAAGATATCACCTCCCATGGAGGTTATCATGACTGTGATTTCTGAATTGAGAGCCTTCAGATAGAACATGAATGCCATCACAACTTGGGGTTGATCATTCACAGGGATCCTTTACTTGGTCTTATGAAACCTAGTGTTGAAATTAGTCATGGCCTCTTACAAAGCTCTCTTGATGGTGATTAGTTGTTGCAACAATGAAGAGTGGTCTCCCTTCTCTAAGAATTGTTCAAATAACCATTCTTTGAGTTGATCCCAGTAGATGATAGATCCTGATGCCAAAGATTGATACTAATCTTGGGCCTTCTCTTTGAAAGAGGTAGCTAACAGTCTCAAGGAAATGTTTTCCTTTGCTATGTTATGTACCCTACATACATCCACTATATCTTGAAGGTGTATGCAAGGGGTTTTGAAGTCTTCTCTAGAGAATTTTGAAATAGCCTTGAGGGTGTTAGTAGGTATTATAGGCCATACATCTTAGGGTGTGGGCCAATGTAGTGGACTACCACTATCCCAAGGAAAAAAAATTCTAGGAGCAGTGGGAGGTACATGAGCCATAGAGAAAATATTCCTATGAATCAGCTATGTAGGTATTCTAACTTGGAAGGTTGAGCCTCTGGGTGGAGTAGATAAGGCTCTGGATATTGTGCTCTTCTTTCTCTTTTTCTCCTTATAGGTGATATAAAGCTTGTAAATCTCCTTCTCCTAGGTCCTGAGGTAGGTAACTGAGACTACTAGAAACAACCTCTTGAATATGCTCTTGTTTGGACTCTGGGCATGAAACTTCTAGATTCCTTTCTTAGCTTGATTTAAAAAATATTTCTAACTTCTAATTAGGTGTTTGAAAAATTTCTTTCCCCACTGGGTGTGCCAAAAAAAGAACTGTTTGTCATCAAAGCTTGTTCCTCTCCAATAGTCATATGGGAAATTCAGTGAGTGGGAGACCAATTTGCACCTCACTAAATACCTATGGGATTTTTATAGAAATCTAGATCTTCTTTGGGGTTTGGAGAAAAGGGTAGAAGGAAATGTAAATATAAAACATATAAATGGTGATGCACCAACACTTTTACAACATTTCAAACCCAATCATTCCTATGATTGATATAACTAGACACATAACACAACAACCCATCATTTTTGGAAAGAGAACAAACAACAAAGGCTAAAAAAAAGTATAGTACACACTTTCAAATATTTCTGCAGGAAGTGCTCATTAAGGTTTGATCAAACATAAAGGTTTCTAAGGGTAATAGAAAAAACATTCATAAATTGCATGAACTCTCTCTCCTAATACAACATAATATAATAAAACAACAACCTTTCAGAAAAATAGAGAAATCCAATTATATAATCCAATTTTCACAAGTTATTATTCTACTATACGAGCATACATCATGGAAATCAATTACTTAAACTATGCAGATTCAGCTTACAAGAGATAGTGTTTCATTCAGAATGAAAAAATAAAGAAAGAAAGCTTGATAAAGGTCATACATGCATAGTCTCAATGATTTCTTCTCAATAGTTTGTGCTTTAAATTGATAATAAATTTGAAAATAGAGGTCAGATGCTAATCTGATAATAGTTTAACCCTTAAAAGATATAACATGCCAGAAAAAATTAGTTATGGAACTTTACTCCTGAAAATAGTTCTATATCCTTAAAAAATAAAGAAATTTTTTCTTGAAAAAGGAAATTGAAACTTGGAATCCAACCCTTTCATCTATTCCTACCTCTCTTTTATTGCTACAAAAAGAAGAAAACATTGCCACAACACAAAAGTAAGAACTGTTAGGTGTAGGATTTTGATAGCACTTGATCTAATTGTAGATCCTTAGTTAGGTCACAACAATCTTTGCTCATCAATTGTTAGTTGCCACATTAGTGATTTTCACATATTTAACAAAGATAGAGGTCTGTAAAGGATCAAATCCTAGAAACATAGCCTGGAAAAGAGGTCTAGCTAACCAATCACATCACCCAACGACACTGACTCAAAGCTTCCATCTTGAAAACAAAGAAAAGAAAAAGTTTAGCAAGCACTAAAAAATTCCCAAAGGATATCACTTCTTAAGAAGTAAAATCTACCCACAACAAAGAGATGACATATCAAATAGGTGAAAAATTTCAAGCTCATGAATATAGCTCCTAAGAAAATCTTCAATGATTGAACACATGTCCTGAGTCTCTCCCGAAAGGAAGATGAAAATCAAAATTTGAGCAGCCACCATGTGGTGCATTGTGCACCTTTTTGACAACTCTACTTGAGCGTAGACACATCCGAAACTGAAAACATTATACAAGCCAAAAATCAAAATGATCAAGGAAAAAATGCTTCACAATATTCATAACATCAAAACTAGACATAGATGGTACTAGGATCCCTTGGAACTTATACTTCATTGTGATAGGCAATTGTTCTAGCTTTAACCTCTTAGCCTATGTTTCCTTTGATGTTCCTTTAGTGGAAACTTCAACCTCTATATTAGATATTTGTTAATTATCCTACAATACTGACAATTATCAACAAGGAAAAGACATGTGAAAAGTAGTTTAACTCAAGCATTCATATTATACCAACATTCTTTCAAGATAAACTTTCATTCAACAAATAATTCAGTATCTTTAGGTTTTAGGTTTGAGACACAAAAAAGAACCTAACCACTTTAAGTACAAAACTAAACTATGTCAAAAGTCAAGATTGGGTCCTGACTTGGTACCTATAGCTATAGTGATGAACAATATTAGTGTCATTCTATGGTTTGATTCTGTAATATGGCTAGGAATTGGGATCAAACCTTCACCAAGTAGTGAAAGTTTAACAAACAAAGTCAATGAAGGGGATCACTCTGAGTTCTAACCTCGATGATGAATCAAAAGTCATAATTGGGTTGGGATTTAGAACCAAACTCATAAGAATGAACAAGTGCAAGTAACTTCTCAAGTTTTGATCATGATAAGAAATCAAGAATTAGGATCAATATTTCTTAATGGACCAGTCCTTAAGTATGTGTAGTGGAAATAGGTCAGCTTTGAATTTTGATCTTGTTGTTATATTAGATGTTGGAATTGAGGTGACCTCAGGTCATGGTACTAAATGATATTTCAAAGGTCCAATTTCAATTATATTTCTGATCTTGAAGGTAATGTAGGGATTAGGATCGAAACATGGTGTGGTACTTTATCAAAAACCTTTTAACATTCAAATGTTATGATCCAATACTTGATACTGATAGAACATAAAAATTTGGGATCAGATCAACTGAAAGAGATAGACTTATACAATGGTAAAAATCTAAATGTAGTTCTAATTCCTAACTCTAAAATACATACAAGAATCGAGAATAAAACAATAAAAAATAAACTAAGGAAAAATAGATGTAACAATATCTTTAAATTTCACCTTCAGGATCAGATTATGGTTGGGATTCAATATTTTTGATTCAATGATCAAAATTTATAATTTATCATTTCAAATGCATTTTCGACCTAATAGTTTGGTAAAACCCTAGAAAACTAGGGTAGAATGGGATAGAAAATCTTGCAAGAAAATAACAAAAACAAAATCACAAGGGAAAACCCAAACACATAAAATGCAAAATGAAATAAAGGAAACCAAAAAGAATAAATAATAAAGTACAAACAAACAAGAAAGAAAAAGAAACATGAAACAATGAGAAAAGAAAACATAGGAGAAAACAATAACAACAAAAAAAATGCAAGAAAAAACCCCCTACCTCCAAACATAACCAAGAATCTAACAACACCGTGAGAAATTGAAGTGCCTCCTCATACCCTAACTCTTGATTTCACTATGGTTCGTTTTGTAAAATTGTACAAGCTAAAATAGGTAAAAATTAAGGATCAAAAAAATAAAAACTTGTTTGTGCGTGCGAATAGTTAGACATCAATGTAGGTTGGTTTGGCCTCAAGATCAGGGTAGAAGTCATTAGTGGTCAGTTGTAAGAATTAAGGTAAGTGAGAGTCAGGATCGAGACATGAGATTACACTGAGCTTAGAGTCATGAAAGATTTTGTTGGTACATTCTTTCCATATTCCCTACACAATATGTAGGGCCATAAGATCCTAGAGCCAATGAAGAATAGAGGAGGTGGGGTGACACTTCCACTGGTCAACAAACATACCAAGGGAGTCAAGCAAGATCCAATCTTGATTCTAAAGACCAAGAAATTTACTCCAAAGAATAGAGTAAAATTCACAACCAAGGAAGATATGGAAAGCGCTCTCAACATTAGCTTCACAAAGAAGACATCTATTTGGAATTGAAAATCCCCTTTTATAAAGATTATCCCACGTTAAAACTTTACCTTTCATAAGCAACCAGAAGAAGGCATTCACTTTAGGGATCAACTTCTTGTTCCATAAATTCCCTCCAAAAGGAAAAGAATCAGGATTTTCCAATGAATTAACAAGGGAAGAAGCCACTAAAAAATTACCATTACCATAGAGATCCCAAACAACCCTATCCAACCTAAGGAAAAATGGGGATACAAACATTTCACAAGAATTCCTTTAAAACCTTTCATGATGGGTCCCAATCTAGGAAGTTCTTCCACTTCCCATTCTAAAAATAGTCTACCACCCTAATTCCAAAGAGATGTTTGTAAATAGGAACAACAGGAGGAGCCTAGGGGAAATTGATCAAAGGTTTAAAGTCACACCAAGCATCTTCCCAAAAAATAATTCTGGTACCATCACCCAACAACCACCTAAAACCATTTGCAATCAAATCCCTGCAAGGAACAATGTTCCTCCAAAAATAAGAACTAAAATGGATATCATCAAAAGTCAACATATTCCATGATCTCCCAAAGCCATGCAAAAAAAATTTTCTTGCCAAAGAGTCCCAACCAACTTCCCCATTGAGGAGCCGCCAAACATTTTTCAACAAAAGTGCCATATTGAAATCTTTTAAGCTTATGATGCTAAGACCACCCCATTTATTTGGTTTGCAAACCAAATCCCAAGCCACAAGAGGAATTCTAGCTTTGGTTTCAACACTAGATCATAGAAATCTTCTCATCATCTAATCCATTTTCTCCTCAAATTTGACTAGAATTCTAAAAAGACTGATTGCATATAAAGGAAGATTCTAAAGAGTAGAGGAAATGAGTTGTGCCTTCCCATCCTAACTAAGAGGCACCCCTTTCCAACCTGCCAGCTTTCTGCTAAACTTGTCCAACAAACCCAACTAGAAGGAATCTAGGATCTTAGAAATACACAAAGGAAACCCCAATTAGATAGACATGAGATCACCCCTATTGCATGAAAGAAACCTAGAAAGATTTAATTGCAGAGCTTTAGGGGTATTAAGGAAAAAAAATTGGCACTTAAGAATATTAATATGTTGCCTCTAGAGAATCCTTCTCATAAGCCTCAATCATCCCCTTCATAGTTCTAGCTTGATGAACAGAGGATTCACCCACAAGAATAGTATCATCAACAAATTGTTGATGGGTAACTAGTTCACATCTAGAAGGAGGAAGGCCCTTTAGTAACCCAATCAACAAAGCCTTCTAGATATTTCTACTGAGATCCTCCTCCATGAATATGAAATGCAATAGAGATAGGATCTCCCTGCCTCAAACCATGCAAACTCCAGAAAAAAAGGGGAAGGAGAACCATTCACCAACACAACAAAATTAGTAGAGCTTAATTGATCAACAAGCTAGAGAAACTTTTGATAGAAACTAAAGCATTCCAAAACCTCCAACAAAAATCTCCAATTTACCCATTCATAAGCTTTGGGAAGATCCATTTTTAGGAAGAATCCTGACCTCTTGTTAGCATTAAGAGAATGAGAAATTTCATGAGTAGTTATTATAGAGTCTAGGATCTAATGACCCTTAACAAAGCCACTTTTCTATTTTGAGATTAGATGAGGGAGACACTTTTGCAGTCTAGTGGAAAGCACCTTCAAATTTTTTTTATAAATTGAGTTACAAAGACTATTCGTACAATACTCACCAAAGCTATTAGCATCAATAGGCTTGGGGATTAGGACAATGAATGTCGCATTCAACACTTTGAGTAGTTTTCTAGAACTGGAGAATTCCTTGGTGGCATTCATTAACAATACTATTCACTAAAGAATGATCCAAATGTTGCTTCATCTTCAAATATATTTTTTGGTGATGATTTGGGTTCATTATATTTTGCACCTGCCTTTGTGGGAGAGTACAATATCTCTTAAGCTAAGCCTAAGGAATCTTCTATTTGATTTTCATAATATTAGATAAACAACTCAAATATACTATTCCAATTCTTACTAGTTAAAAAAATCACCAAATATCATCATCCCATGATGGGAGTGAGGGATCTTCAACTTTTATCCCTTTGGTATTTATTAAATCTAACATTGACCCTCCTCTTCTTGACATCTCAACACTAAAAAAGGATGTGCATTCTTGCAAAGAAATCAATTATTCTCATGACAATATTATTATTCCTCTTCCAACAAATAATCACCCTTCTCATTTAAACAAGAGTTCCCCTTCTCCATCTTTGTAAGATAAACATTATGGAGTTAGATTCAAACTTATTTATAAACTTGAATATAATGACAACATGGAACAAGGAGCTAAGGACCTTGTGAAGCTTAAACCACACCTTTCTAAAAGTGGTTGAGGTTTCCAACATCCTTCTTCATCTACATTCCATCCTCCATTTTCTAATGTATTTATGACTTCCTCTTGTGACCAACAAAAATTTTTCTTCACAAGAGAGGATTTCTAGACTCTCTAGTTATCTACCAGTATTGTTGTAAAGTGGGTCATACTAGTACTATGAGTTTATTGAACAACGAGAAACATTATTTCATTTGGATAAAAAGAGGCTGTGTTCTTGCTACTATAGAGGATTCTATTGCATACACTGATGAGCTTCAAAAGGAGGACAATAAGGATAAATATCCTTTGAAAAGTGTAATGATCGATTCATATTTTAAAGCTTTGGGACTAGAAGATGTTTCATCCTCTGGTCTTATGAATATATCTTTTTCCAAGAAAATAATTTTAGAGGAGAAGAATCAATTTACAATGGCTAAACAAAAATCATTAGAACAATTTTTAAAACCACTATGAATTTGGATTGGTTGTTTGTAAAGGTTTTGTAATGTCCTTTTGTTGTTGTTACCTAGTTTTCCTTTGTTTTGTTGTTGTTATTATTGATATATCTTTCTTTTTTGTAAAAGGTTCTTTACCCTTTCAAAATCCATTCTTAGCTTAATCAAAAAACATTTGCAAAGGAGGCCTAAAAAATAGGTCCTATTAAGTAGAACAAATATAAGATATTTGATAAGACATCACATTTTTATTGATTATATTTGCAATGGAAAATTAGAGATGAGTTCACTGATATAATTGGAAGATTTATTCAAAATATTTTTTAAGAATATTATTCATTTCTCCAATCACATAAAATATTTATAATTTAATTGTAATATATATATATATATTAGACATGGAAAATATACCGACACACTTCATCCTAATTAAATCTCTAAAGTCATCTTATTAAATTAAATAAATTAAACATTATTTGATTTAATCTAACATCACCCATCTTTAATTAAATAAATCAAAATATTTTATTTAATTAAATCTAAATCACATTCCACTCAACTTAGATTTAAATCAATCCAAAAATCTAAATCAACTAGTCACATCAACTAACCTCCTATTAAATTGATTAAATCCTAATTAATTTAATCCTAATCACTCAAATCCTCTAGATTTTGCAACTTGCACCATTAAATTATTTCCTTGAATTAATAATTCCCTAATTACTTTCAAAATGACATCAAAAAGGGAATATTCCTCCAAGTTTGAAAATCCCTCCAAATGGATTTGTCCTTCCAAAAAGGCATTCATTTCCTCTTACATGTCCTTGTGCATTGAGCCAAGTGGCATTTCATTCCTTCCTTTCTCCCTCCAACAAGTCATTTCATGATTTTCAAATTCCACCTAATATCATTTATTGTGCACATTCATCGAAATTTGCTAGAACTTCCTCCATTCATATCTTCACAAGTGGCACTTGCCCATTGGATGTTGAATGATCCCACATTGCTTCATTTTTCTCATTCATCCATCTTGTCTTTCTATAAATAAAAGGTTTTCCTTCTCATTTGGGATCTACAACTTAAGAGAAAAGTTACTCTCTTCACATTGAGAGCTAATTTTATCCATTTCATATCATTTTTCATCATCTTAGATAGGTTATTTTAGATTTCACCAAGGATTTCATTGTTCTTCATCAACAAGTAGATCAATCTTCATCAAATCATCACAAACCTTGCAAAGGAGTTGGGAAAGGGCCAATTTTCACATCAAATTAGCAGGAATTCCCCCATGGGATTGAGAGTTTGCATGTTTAAATAGGATATCATTGATTTTCTTGTTTTTTTCTTCCTTTTCTTTCCTATTTTGAGCATTGTAGATGAATTCCATGGGGATTCTTATTTATAACTTGCATATGGATCTAATTGTGTGTTTGATATGTTTATGTAGGTCTGGGATTTGGGTTCACACATTGGCACTAGAGGGAGGGAAAGTCACAAGTTCCTAACACGTTTGTTGACAAAATTCAATGCTTTTTTGTGTTTTTTGTGTGTCTACAAGAAAGTATGTCACTATATGTCCAATGGTGCCATACAATATTGCTATCATTCCAGCGACACCATACAACAATGCTACCAACTTCAAACTCCCTCGCTAGAACCTTCCCGCCCAAAAATTCAAAATTTCAAACTGTGACACTAGTCTAATTTTCTAATGCTGGTATCTTTAAATTTCAAAGTGCGCCGCTAAAGAAAACTGTGTCGCAATTGTGCTCTTTATTCTATTGTAGAGCATCATTGATAAACCTAGCGGCACTTTATAGTGCCACTAAATTTCTCAAACAATGACACATATGTGCGTTGGCTATTGGTGTGGGGTAAATGATCAAATTTTAAGTTTTTTTGACATGTGTTATTTTAATTCTGATCATTTTGAGCTATTGACCTATTTTCTACCTCTATTTTTCTTGGATTAATCAGTTCTTGTAGGTGGAAGCAACAAGGATCAAGGAGCGTATTGGAGTGTAACATCATTTATCCATTGTATCAAGTGTCTTTAGACAATTTTGGAAGCAATTATAATTCCAAGTGTAAGGATTTTACCCCTTCAAGCTTTTAGGACTCAATAGATTTCAATTTGGGTATAAAACAAACAAGGAAAAAGTTTTAAAAGAACTTGAGGAAAACTTACTAGATTTTTTTTAAGGTTAACAAGCGAACAAGCAACTTTCAACTTTTGCTTTGGTGCTTTAAAAAGAATCAAATCATTTTTTTGATGATTTAAAATGAACATGTGCATGTTTGTTTTGTAAACACTTACCCAAAATAATACCATTAAAAAGACATATGTGCTTCTTTTGTGCCCTATGGTGATCTTGAGAATCAAAAGGCTTTTTGGTGACATTAATTTGAGTAATTGATTGCCTACACACTTCAATTTGGATCCTAAAATTGAAAAAATATTTCTAGTGTGAGTGGAACATATCATGTGTGTTCACTCTTTTTCTTTCAACAAAGATCAATCAAACTACGAATGCCTTTTCTCACTTTTATGTTATCTTAGAGGGCTTGCCTTGTCGGAACAAGTAATCACCCAAGGGAATGAACCAACTAGGAACAAGCTAAAGCTAAGCAACTTCCACCCAAGACATAAGTGTGTGCACTTGTGGAAAGGAAAGTATCACGAGGATTGTTCTAATGAGAAGGGAAGAAATGGCCTCTCACCACATGGATGATCCCCCATGAATGAAATGCTTGCATTAAAACCCCTTGTTTAAAAGGCCAAAATCCCTATCTATTTGTTGGTGCAATAATTATCATTTTGAAGCCACCCCATAATTTCACGACTTTTAGTAGAGATGAGAAGTATTCCATGGGATATTCATGGGTACTGATGCTTGGATGACCTAAGAAGCAAGTGCACTATAAGTGGGAGCTTGTGTCATCAAGCATCTAATCATCTGCTAAAAGTAGGCATATTTGGATTCGTCCAAGTGGGGATTCAACAAATATTATCTCAAGTATCCATAGGGTTGTGCATATTCTTGGAATCAAAACAATTTTCTTGATTGGAAACATTGGAAAAAAAACATTCAACATCATCATCAAATTTCAAACCAATTAGGAAGAAAAAACCATTGACAAAATCCAAGTGTTATTGCTTTCCCTAGAGAGTCTATCCCTAGAGGTTTCTAAACATTTGGATTTACATCTCAATTTTCTTACTAAAGTTAAATATTAGGGAACTTTTTCCTCTAATTCCTTGAGTTCCACATAATTTACATTGTGGGATGAGAATAAATTAAGATATTAGATATCTAGTTTCAAAAGCTAATCAAGAGTGTGTTTGTGGTAAGAAAAGAAGTCACTAAGTAAAACTAAGAGTAATTGAACCCCACACATGTGTCTCAAATGATTTCATGCAAACTCAAAATTTGAAAACCAAATTCAAAAGCTCTTAGTCCAAAATCTCATTGAAAGCACCTCTCAATGCTCTACGAATTCAGACAAAGATTTATTTTCAACTTTTATAGAGGAGCTTTAAGAAACAATCCCAATTTGTACTCATTTTATTATTGTCAAATTCCAACACTTTTTCAAAGGTTTGGACATCTTGTTTAGAGTAAAGTGTGTTCTTCAAAAATGAGGTTTTGTAAACAAGAGTCTTTTTAGGTACACATAGGATCAAATTCAACCTTCATCCATCTTTCAAACATCAAACAAAAATCATCTCACCAACAACTCTTGAAAATCTTGGAACCATGCTTTATGCTAGACTTTTTGGAAAATACATGAATCAAAATCCTTGAAACATGCATCCATTTTTTTTTTTTGGCTAGGTATGTGTAGATGTATCCTTCTCCATATGCTTAGTCAAATTATCAAATCATCTTGTTTGGTTAGTTGTGAGTAGATGCATCCTTCTCCCTACACTTAGTCAAATTATCATCTTGTGAGCAAGTTTATCCCATAGATAACATCCGACATCTTGGGGTCCATTTTCTCATTATCCAAATCAAATCAAAATCCAAAAATAAAAATCCAAATTAAAATAAAGGGAAAATTTTTTCCAAGAATCAAATCAAACAAATCAAAATCAAAGAATCCAGAAAGTCCCAAAAGTCTAGCACCCCCCTCAAGATATTCTAAGAGTTTAATCATCCATATCATCCACCTTTCACACATATCACCATCACGATTTGATCCTTAATCATCCTAGATTTTTTCTTTTGAGCCTCATTTGATGGTTCAAACAAGATTGCAACACAAGAAGAACATGGAGTACAACAAAGAAACATCAACTTCAAGTGACCTAAGTCAAACCGCACTTGAGATCAATCGTGTTGGACCCAACAACCCACTACCCAATCTTTCTCTCATAACACAAGATCTACAAGAGGAATGGAAAGTGGAAGATATCATGAATATGGGGATGACCCAAGATGAGATCACCGAAATGTTGAAATACCCCAATAACCACCGAATTGTTAGAGCCATGATGAAACAACATCCCTCCCAATACATGCTTGAATTAGAAAAAAGATCTAAACTCCCTTCTAATTTTGATGTTAGCACAATTGTGGAGAATCCTTTTATGTCACTTGTACCATTCACCTCACCTATTCAGAGCAATGTCCAACCCATTCCACAATCCACATCATCCATTTCCACCACACAACCCATTGTCAACAAGGGGATTGCATTACTCCATGCCCTTCAACAAAATCCCCTTGTCAATAATCAAAATCTGGATGCGAATACCACCAATATGTCCCACTCACATTCCATGACTCCAACAACACATCTTTCCATGCCACACCAACATATGCTCTTGACCCACAAGTTTCACTCCCATTGGTACAAGAGGGCTTATATGAACAAGGCAGGCTTATTGGGGCCTCATCATCACTCATTCTAGGAAGCCTTCCACCACTGATACCTCCACTACCAACATCCATATCAATTCCTAGTTGAGGACTTCCTCCTTTACATAACACAAATCAATCAATCCAAGGCAATCCCCTAAGCACCAATCAAATCATCACATGTAATCCTCTGAATATGCCACTGATATTGCAACAACAAATGGTATCCATCCAAGAAATGAAATCAATACCAACACTCTAATACATGGTCTCCCAAGGACCCAACACCTCAGTCACACCATCCATCACAATTTCTAAAAACACATCTCAACCACTCACTACCACATTTAACATCCCAAATCCACCACCACTATTGCCAAATCCAAATGTGGCAAGCCAATATAGTATAGAACTACAAGCTCACTAGGCCTACAAAAATGCACTCCAACAATACTAATTTGAGCAAGAAACGCAAACCGCTCAACAAGTAGTGCAAACCGCTCAAGTTGCTCAAGCCACTCAAGTCACTCAGGCTGCTCAAGCAATGCAAGCCACACAACAAGCATCACAAGCTTGAAAAGTGCAACAATATTCCCAAGTGAAAGCCCCAACATTGTTGCAACAACAATCAACTCAATATTCTCAAGCTTCCCAACAATCCTAAGCACAAGCTCAAGCGCAAGCACATGCATAGGAAAAAGCACAATACCTTGCACAACAACAAGCATATTAGCAAGCACTAATGCAATACCAAGAAAAACAATAAACAACCCAACTAGTAGCCCAACAATAAGCATTTTCAGCACAATGGCAACAACAAGCTCAACAACAAATATTATTCATGCAATAGAAATAGGACCAACAACAAGTGTTGTTGGTACAACAACAATTACAAGAATACTTGGTGCAGAAAAATGTTTAGACACAATCCACCAACACACCAACCAATCCACCTATACCTCCAATGATTGAACCACAATAGAACACCATCCCACCACCTAATCTACAAGATGATGTATCAACACAAATCAAACTTCTTTATCAACAAGTGCTTGATCTTCAATCTGGGAAAACCACAAAGCCACTAAAGAACTTGTGCCCTATCCATTCAATATGAGCATTATCAAGGAACCATTCCTAAAAGTATTTGAGATCCCAAAGTTCAATAAATATCATGGAACAAGAAACCCTAAAGATCTTATCAAGGAATTCAGATGCATTGTATGGAGGTCACATACAATGAAACTTATCTAATGTGACTATTCCCTTAGAGCTTAGTAGGAACTACCATTGACTAGTTCTCTCATCTCTCAGGAATTCAAAATTTTTAGGAAATCATAGACGCATTTGTCCAAAACTATGCCTTCAACATACCTATGGATGTGAGCCTGGAAGAACTATTGGCTATAAAAAAATCCAAGGGAGAAATATTTTCTTCATTCTTGCAATGTTCATGATCAAAAGCCAATAGAAGTAAATGGGCCATACCCGAGGAACAACAAGTGTGCACCATCATCAAAAATCTTGACAGAATCTTATCCTTCCATCTCAAGATGCAATGAATCACAACCTACAATTAGTTGATACCCAAGGAACTCAATATCAAACAAGCCCTCATCTCATAAGGGGGAGCTCCTTCTTATCAAGAAATTTTTCCATCCACCAACTATAATGACAAACCTCACACATGGGTGAAAAATAGAAACATTACCAATGATGGTGTAGTCAACACCAAAGTTGTCATTAGTGCACCTCGACAAAACACACCAACACCCCAACAAAAACCCCAAAACAACAATTGAAAAGGTAACACTATAACTTAGCAACCAAACAATCAAATAGTCAACAATGTGAATGATCAAAGGGGGCCACCCCAGTGAAACAAAAACTCCCCCAAGTAGAAGTACATAGCCCTTGGGAATCTATTGAATCCATCATGAAGAGACTGATGGAGGAAAAACTTATCACAATCCCCACCTATGAAAAATATCAAGAGCACTTGATGAAACCATTGTGTCACAACGAAAATCACCTTTGTGATTTCCACAAAATCAAGGGACACAGAACTACCAATTGCATGAGGTTGAAAAACTTGATCCAAGACCTCATTGATGACAAAATCATAAATGTGGAACAACCAACGGGGAATCAAAATCTCAAGATTTACATGTATCTGATGCCCAACCACAATAAGAGAAATAGTAACAATGATAAAGGAAAGGGTACCTTCAAAAGTGTGAATCATGTGTATGAAAATGTCATCACATCCCTAGATGAGTATTGCACTATTATCACTGTTAAAGGATCCCAAGTTGATTGTGGTCACCACAAGAGGTAGAAAAGTCACCATCACAAGATCATCTTAGCCAAACAGAGCATCCACCTCCAATCCAAGATCCATTCCTAGTGGCTATAATGTCCTTGACCAATTAAAAAGAACCCCAACACAAATCTCCATCATGGAATTATTCAAAATCTCACTATCCCACAAAAAGATCCTTGAAGAAGCCCTAGCCTCATCTTCTATCCCCATTGATCTTGATGTGGATCAATTCCAAGCTATGGTCATACACCTCACTACACCTCACCTTCTGACATTTTCAGAATAGGATCTCCTAACACAACCATCTCACAATTGTTCTCTTCATCTTGAGGCTTATGTCTGTAAAAACAAGGTCAAGAGGGTCATGGTAGATGGAGGTGTAGGGTTGAACATATACACCCTTAAATTAATAAAAAGATTGGTCTTCTCCAAAGATGCTATTGAAAAAGGAAAAGGAATAACCATCATATCCTACAATGATCAAGAAATAGTGTCTCATGGCACTATCCAACTCCTAATTCAAGTAGGACCAACTATCATGGAAACAACTTGTCAAATTCTTGACTTGGAATTTCCTTACAATATCCTCTTGGGGCATCCCTAGATTCATGGGATGCAAGTTGTAGCTTCCACCTTGAACCAGCATGTAAATTTTCCATACCAAGGCCAAGAGGTCACTGACCATGTGGATCCTTAACCCTTTTACTATTGCAAAAATTTTGAAGAAAAATATTACAAAATCTTCCAAGTACCCAAGAATGATGAAGGTCCCTCAACTCCATACATAGACATAGCTACTCTCACCTCCAGTTCTATGAAAAAGAAACTAACCATTCCCACCATATATGATATCAAGGTCATTATCCAAGACAATGGGTGGGAGAATTATACAATTTCAAAAAATTCTTTTCTCGTGGGAGAGTTACTGCAATCTCCTAGGTCACGAGAATGAACCCAGTCAAATAATGCTTCCTCATCCCAAATGTTCATAGTAGTCTCCTTCAGCTTCAAGATTTGGGGAGAACTAGGTCGAGAAGAAATAGAAGAAGACCCATCAAACCTCTTGTACCAAGACAATAGACCAGCAATTGATCTACCTATGGATGATAGCAGTAAAGGCTTACAAATGATGCTCACCATGGGCTATGACAAACAAAGTGACAACAAAATTATAGTACCTCTCATTCCCAAGATGCATATGAGAAATATTGGTCTCGAATGTACCCCTTTAAAGGTTACCATACTTGGAAAAGGTTCCTCAATTCAGAAGGTCAAAACTCCTCAAAAATCTATAACCACCCTTCAATTACCTGTATCCACCGGTTTTCCTCTAGACAACTTCACCTTTGAGATAACTGATGTGTGTAGTAGTGATGAGGAGCCCATAACTGATTTACTTATACTTTTCAAAAACACCTCCCTACTCATGATTAGTACCTTGTCCTTTAAGACCAATGACCATCAAACCCATGAAATAAACCTAGTCTATCCTTAGCTCATCAATTACAACCAACAAGGACTGCAAATTTTGGACACTTTCAAAAATGATGAGGCACTCTCAAAATTCATGGGATTGCAGGACATGATACCACATGGAGATGACAAGGTTGGGTTTGATGTCATTCTAGACACACAAGCTTTCTACATGGAAACAATTCAATCCTTAAGTCATAAAAGTGAAAATTTGAGAATGATCTCAAGGTCTTTGGGTGAAAACCACACTATGGAACTATCTAACCCACAAACAGTAAAAATAAAGGATTTATCCAATAGTCACAACCTCTTTAAGGCACCCAAGTATGAAGGATTCAATCTTCCTCTTAGTGTTCTATATCAAGAAAAGTTAGCGATTCTAGTCAAGAAGTGTAACCCAGTCAACTTGGGAAAAAAGGAAACTCTAGATATCACATTTTATGATAAATCATTGATGTGAGAAGAATAGGAACTCATAGCTCCCTTCTTAAGAGAGAGAAAGGTTAAATTTACATGGATCTATGCTGACATTGTGGTCCACCATCTAGCAGTTTACCCTGAGGAAAATCCTATCAGACGGAAACTCAGAAAAGTGCATCCCTAGATAGCCAAATTGGTTAAAATGGAATTAAAGAAGTTACTTGATGCAAGATTCATATGAACAATTGACTATCTAGAGTGGCTATCAAATCTGGTACCTATTTCAAAGCTCGATGGGGGAATCTATATATGCAAATATTTTAGAGATCTAAACAAGGCATGTCCTAAAGATGATTTGTCACTTCTCAACATTGATATGATTGTAGATATGATCGTAAGACATCATATGCTTTCACTAATGGACGGATTCTCTAGGTATAACCAAATCATGATAGCCAAAGAAGATCAGCATAAAACAACTTTTACTTGTCCATGGGGGACATATTGTTGGAACATGATGTCATTCAACCTAAACAATGTTGGAGAAAAATATCAAAGGGCCATGACATTAATCTTTCATGACATGTTCCATAAGACTCTGGAAGATTATGTCAATGACATATTGGAAAATTTCAAAAGGAGAAGGGATCACATAGCAACATTAAGTGCCATTTTTGATAGACTTGAGGAATATAAGGTCCACCTTAATCTAAAGAAGTGTGTCTTTAGCGTATAATCAGGGAAGCTTTAGGATACATTGTGTCTATGAGGGGAATTGAAATAGATCCCACTAAAGTAAAAGAAATCCTCAAGATGGACGCACCCAAGACTTTGAAGTAGCTAAGAGGCCTACAAGGTAGGCTCCAGTCAATCCACTGGTTCATAGCTCAACTAGCAGAAAGTCAATCCCATATTCTCACCTACTCCATAAGGGGGTAGCATACAAATGGGACAACAAATGTGATCAGGCCTTTAACAAGATCAAAGAGTATTTTCTCATAGCTCCAGTACTTATGCCACCAATCCAAGGAAAGTTTTTAATCCTCTACATATCGACAACAATAGTAGCTCTCGATGATCTCCTAGCTCAGGATGATTAAAATAGAACAAAGAGGGCCATCTACTACATCAACCAAACCATGGTATAGCATGAGTTAAATTATTCATTCATTGAAAAAGCCTATCTAGCAATGGTGTTTTCCTCACAGAAGTTCAAACACTATATGTTAGGACATAAAATCAAACTCATTACCAAGATTAACCCACTGAAGTACCTTCTTTCCAAAGCAATGCTCACAAGAAGGATGGCCAAGTGGTTCATGATCCTATCAGAATATGATATCGAGTATGTAGAGTGGAAGGCCATCAAAGGGAAAGATATTGCATACCAATTGGTAGAAGCACCAATATATTCAAAGAACCCATTAATTTCATAGTTCCTTGATGAATCCATCTTCAACTTGAGCATAGAAAATCACTGGAAGTTATAGTTTGATCATTCCTACACACAACATGGATCGGGAGTCAAGGTATTTTTCATTACTCCACAAGGAGACTACATACCAAGATCCTACAAATTGGCATTTCCCTGTACAAACAATATCACAGAATATGAGGCTCTAACCATAGTATTAGAATAGTAGTACAATGACATATCATGGCTCTCAAGGTATATGGAGATTCATAGTTCATAATCAATAAAGTGAATGATGAGTACCAAACTAAGGATGACAAGCTAGCTCCATACACAAAAATTGGTAGAAAGTATTAAGGATTCCTTCATAGAGATCACATTTGAGTAGATACCTAGAGAGAAAGACAAAGCAATAGATGCCATGGAAATAATTGGATCCTTATTAGATATCCCTTGCAATGTCCCAAAGCATGAATTTCTGGTAGAGCAAAGCTTCTTGTGCCTGCATTTGAGGTACCAAAGTTAGAATTTGTGTGCAAAATCATTAATCTCGATGATCCTTGGTATCATGATATATACACCTACTTGTGAATAGGGGTCCTACCTACTAACTTACCCTTGAACCTAAAATGACCTTTGTCAAAAATTCCTCACTTCGTTATCCTAGGAGATACCCTTTATCGTAGGAGCATAGAAGGAACCCTATTGCAATGTTTGAACATTGAGGAGGAATTGACTGCCTTAACCATTGTACATAATGACATATGTGGGTCACATTTGAGTGGTATACCCTTGGCCAAGAAATTGTTGGGGATGGGATACTATTGGCCTACTATGGAAAGAGAATAACATTACTATGTTAGAAGGTGTCTACAATGTCAGCCACATGGGGACCTCATCTATGCATCAATTCAAGAGCTCCACCCAATTGTCACACCTTGGCCCTTTTTATAGTGGGGGATCGATCTCATTGGAAAAATTACCCCCACCTCATCCAGCGACCACAATTTTATCATTACCACCACTGAGTACTTCACAAAGTGGGTGGAAGCCATACCAATGATCTACATAATTGGAAACTAGATATCCAAGTTCATCCTAAACTACCTAATATGTTGCTATGGTGTCCCACAAGCCATTATCTCAGATAATGGGACACCATTAAAAAATTAGGATGTTTGTGACCTATGTTACAAATTTAAAATCTAACATCACTTTTGCACCCCATATTATCCCCAAGGAAATGACCAAGTTGCGGATACAAACAAGAAGATTCTAAAAATCTTGAAAAAGATGGTCAATGAAGGTGGTCATGATTAGTATCTCCAACTGAATCATGCCCTCTGGGTCTATTGAACTAGCATCTGCACACCCATAGGTGCCACCCACTTTTCCTTGGCCAATGGATCAGAAGCCTTATTACCCATTGAGATCAAGCTCCTATCATTGAGAATATCATTGCAAAATCTCATCATAGATGGGGAATACTAGGTATCACGACTGAATGAGATGGAATTACTAGATGAATGATGAATGGAGGCCTTAAACCATTTGTAGGTATATCTAAACCACCTCAAGAAGAACTATAACAAGAAGATCAGGAGTAGAACCTTCCAAGTCAGAGAACTTGTGCTAAAGGAAAATTAGAAGAACATCCCAAATCCAGACGGTAAAGAAAAATTTGAACCCAATTGGTTTGGACCATTCATCATCACAACAAGTTACAAATTAGGGGCATATTGGCTTCCAACACCCGAAAGGGAACCTTTGTTGGAGCCCATGAACAACTCCCATCTCAAAAAGTTTTATGCCTAATCTTTCAAGGTATAGAACCAAAAGATACAAAAAAACAAAAAATATCCTAAAAAATGGTCACCTTGATGAAAACCTATCAAATAGGTGTCTTAGTGACCAAAAAAAAAAGAAAAAAGAAAAAAATAAAAAATAAAAGGATTAAAAATAGTAAAGAAAAAAATCGTCCTCTAGTGAAAACCACTTTGGTGGTGCTTTGGACAAGTAACTTGTGTAAATAAGCACTTTCCATCCACTAGAATCTTCATGACTCATTCTACATCATCCATCTATCACACTTCCATCATCCATCTATCTCCATTGATCACCCATGTGCATCTGTCTCATAGTTTGGTCATGTGTTTATGTCATGGTCCCTCCTAGGACTACTCAGCCCTTTCTCAAGGTTAGTTTCTCCTATTTTTATCATAGTAGTCTATTGCATCGTGTTAGGAGCATGTTCTGATTGGATTGGATTTGTGTATGCTCTTGAAGTCCCTAAATTGAAAAATCTAAAAGCATTGGAAAATAAAAAAATCAAAAAATCTGAAAATAGTCATAAATCATAAAATCCAAAATCATTCAAAACATATCAAAATCCCAAAAAATAGGTCAAAAAGTTAGTCAAAAAGTCAAAAATAGAGTCATCTTGTCAAACTACATTACCATTGAACTTTTAACATAGCCAAGGTTGATCTTTGATCATCCCTTGAGACACTTAGGTTAGTCCTTTAGGAGTCCCTCATAATAAACTGGCAATCCATCTATTCATATCTCATCACTAATTAACTCTATGTCAATCGAACTACGTGGCCTCTATGTGTATAATGTAGGAAAGGATAATCTACTAATCAGCCCTTGAGACCCCTAGGACAGGTCTTTAGGTTATTCTCTTGGTCAAAATATTGGAAAACCCCAAAACATTGGAAAATTGGAAAATTAAAATATTTGTAAAATCTCAAAAATACCAAAAATAGCCTCAAAACATCAAAAACATCCAAATATTTGAAAAACCCATCTGTCTCTTCTCGTTTTCACCTACAATAAACATCCACTCATAATAAAGAAATCATCACCCTCAACCTTTGGTGAAACAATCATAAACAAGTCTAGTAGGTTAAAAGTGAAAACTCAAACGCCAAGGTCTCAAGTCTAGGTTAGTATGTAAACAAGTTGGTCAACTCTTTGTGTCAATATCCTATCTTCCAATCAATCCCAAATCAATCATCCACTATCGTCATTTCCTAGGATGCATCCTTCCTACAATGGACATCAAAATCAGGCATCATTGTAGTTTTGTTTTGGCTAGCAGTATTGAAGAACATTAAC
This sequence comes from Sequoia sempervirens, assembly GCA_007258455.2. NCBI lineage: Eukaryota > Viridiplantae > Streptophyta > Pinopsida > Cupressales > Cupressaceae > Sequoia > Sequoia sempervirens. The sequence continues at coordinate 28,117,600 of VDFB02075321.1, forward strand.
TTGTTTATTTAGTTTATCTTTGTCTTTTGACTTATCTTTTTGCACTCATTTTGATGAACTCTCGATGATGTCCCAAATAAAGGGATTTAGAGAGAAAAAAATGGGGCAATGATCATTATCTTTTTATTTGCTGTACTTGTTGGATATTTTTTTAATATAACCTTGGTCATGTGTGCTTTGTTTAGGTGTAGGGAAGGTGTTTTAAATATCTTGTTGAGCACATAGGAAGGCTTGAATTTCTATATTTTGGTCTAAGATGTTTGGAATATCAGAACTGCATTTTGAATAAGGTTTTTTATGTCAGGTGTGAATAGGATTACTCCTATCAAATTGTCAAGTTAAAGTCCATCACACTAGGTGCAACACCATCCTAGTTCTTTATACCTAGATGCATCCTATCTATGTATGTTATGAAACATAAGGTAAATGGCCCTTTTAAAATCCCAGCTCCTTGGTAAGAAAATCATCATCATCATCATCTCTTGACTTGTTGGAGTCTCTTATTTTCTTCTATCTTATTTTCATGCTAACATGGTACCAGGACAATTAATCATAAATCATTATTGTCATTGCAATCATCCTTCATCAATAAACCATTAGCATAATGCATATCATATCATATATCACATACATTGTACTTCAATCATTGCATAATAAACCATACATGTGCATTCATTACATAAGCATAAAAGAGACTATCCCATATGCACTATTAAACTCATATAATATACCTCATCAAGGCATCAATTGCATAATCAGGTATGAATATCATGTACATAGGGATTATTAACATCCATTGCATCATAGGCATCATATCATAATATATGGATCATTATACACATCATTACATAATTTCATACACATCCTTAAATGCATCATCATAACATATCATGTGCATCATCATAACATCTGCTAATACATCATCATACAATATATGAGAAAGATAATAGAAATGGAAAAGATTGCATCTCAAACATTTTATCATCATCATCCTTTAAATGCATAATATAGATTTGTTAGTCTAAGCATTCACATATCATAAAATTTGCATACATCATCATCGAAAGTACATAGAAAAGATATTGAAAAAGAAATGCATCCATAAAAGCATCATCACATAGTATAAGCATCACATATGGAAAGTAGAATTCATTGCATTATGCATAAATAGAATAGAAACATATCATACATCATAGCGGATCAAATCATCTTAGCTCATATATATCATCAAAATAATACTATCATGGTACAAAATCTAGATCAAGTGTGTATCAAATACATAAAGTACAAATTCCCATGGGGCTATTAAAAATAATCCCATAGGGCTTAAAAGAATCATGTCTCTGAAAAAAAAAAGGCTAACCTTGTTAGTTGCCCTCACCCTTGTTAGGTTTTCTCTCTCTATGATCCTCAAGGGATCTGTATCCTATCTGTTGAGAAAATTCAGGGACCCAAGATGCTCGAGGCATAGCATGATGATAATGGACTCTATAATATTAGCCTCTCTTACCACCTCCCTGTAAGCATGTAATGAAACTGAACTTTGGGAGGAGGAGGAGGCGGACATGCTCTCGAGCTGTTGTCTATGACCCATCTCCTATTTTTCCCTCAGCTCTACGGCCTATCCCTACTAGACAACCTAGTCTCTCTCTAGTTGTAGCTGGTCCCTCTCTACTATCAAAGCAACAACCTATCCCTCTAGCCCTAGGACTTGTTCCTATAACTATTGAATCTGGGCATCCCTCTGATCAGGTGGCAGTGAAGGTCCCTAATCTTTGTGTGGTAGTTGGTTCGGCTATCTATCCTAGTCCTTTTGCCCCTAGTCCTAATCCTGCCATGACTAATCCTACCTTGGCTAATCTGGCTGCTGATCTGGCCACTGATCCTACTTGGCTCTATCTTGATCTAGCTATTGGTGTGGCCTACCTCCACCTCAGTCCCCATCTCTGTCTTTATCCCCTCAGCCTCCCTGGCTCTGGCCTCATCTTGCCCCTTTTCCTTTGGCCCAATGTCATATCAATGGTGTACCTAGCACCATCACCCAAAGAAGTGCCCTAAATAGGTCTCTATAGACTTGAGTAGTACCTGCATCATCTTGGCCCTAATCATATGACCATGACCTAGCCACTAACTATCTAAAAGAATCAATGGCCTCCTGCACTAGAATGTATCGGCCCCATGAGAACTCCCTCATAGTACATGCAAATATCATGACATACTAATCATCAGGTCTATCTTGAGCCTCCCTGAATAGTCTCTACATGCAACCTGATAGGTATCGCTCAATCATAGTGTACTCACGGCCCTGCATCAATCGGTCTTGTCAAATGAAAAATAGTTATTGAGCGTCATCATACCATGTGGGCCATCCAAGATATGGCCACCATGTGAATTCTCACATATCATCCATAAATCCCCTCCAATGAGGAATGTTGGCTTATCCTATGTATGTAAATGGAACTCCTCGCTAGTACCTCTAGACAAATGGATCACCTGCCTCCACATCAATAGCTACAACTCTCAGATGGAGCACAATGATATGCTCCCAGGATGAAATGCAAAGAAGTGTGACTTTGGCCCCAATGGCTCTATTGTCGTTGTATGAAAACTCATGCAAATCTTGATACAAATAGGCCAAGGTATGTGTAAGATCATCATGGAAAAAGCAAGCCCTTAAGTGGCAAAAAATTCAGAAAAATCAGAGTTAGGAAACTTGACATAAAAATTTGAATGAGTTATCTATATTATTTTGAAAATATGTAAGAATAGAATTTGTATAAAATTGAATGTAGCTTCTAAACTACTTTGTTTGTTTAAAAAAGAAAAAAATTATTTGTTGAAAATTTGAAATTTCAATGCAGTAATGCTTAAATTTCAGGGAAAAACTAAGAAGTAGGTGTGTGTCTGACCACACTAACCATAATAAAATGATAATAATTTTTTTATAATATTTTAGATATAAGTAGATGATTCATGTCCCGATGTGATGCATATTTTTTGTAATTTTTTTCAAATAAATAATTAATTATGAATTTTTTATTAAAACTTTTTAAAAATATAATAACTCCTATGTCTAACCACCTTAACTTGGTCAAAACTTTATAAAATTCCATTTTTCTTTTTTAAGTCCTATAGTATGTGAAGCATAGAATGTGATGCATGTTTTGGATTCAAAAAATATGATACCCTTTAAAATTTATGGATGTTTTTTAATCATCGTACCAATTAGTACTTTAGTCATAATTCAAATAGAAAATGAATAATAATTACTTAGTAAATTCAGAGTAAGGAATAATTTATATTGGTGGAAAGCTGACAATCTCCTATAAAAACCCTTTTCATCTCATCAATTTTGGATAAAAAAAATTGTCAACCACATACCCATCATATTGCCACTTTTTGGCCCATCATGATCCTACACATACCCCCAATAGTACTAGCCCATATGCAAAGCATACCCACTGTCAAACCATCTATTGCCAAACAATGCCCCATCTCAGACTGAAATATTGACCCTACCCATTTGGTGCAATGAGACCTAAAATAATGGCTATTATGACCAAGTGAGAAGGAGACAGAATGAGCCTGTAGCGCTCTAGCTCGATCTAGCCCTCTGAAAAAAATAAGATCTCATCAAGGCCCATCATATTGTAGCATGCATCCCTACCAACATCCACATCATAAATACAATACTCTATGGATGGGAAATAGAAGTATATGCCACACATCCTCTAGTGTCACTGTGGCCTCACCTGTGGGGAAGTGGAAGGAGGATGTCTCACTATTCCATCACTCTGCGAGCACTATCATCATGCCCAAATAAGTCCTCATTGGTGGTGCATATGCAATGTACTAGAGTCGAATCACCCCCAAGTTCTCCTAAAGTCACTCATGCATGCCAACCAATTTGCTAAGTATAGAGGATTTGTGCTCACATGAATGAAGAATCTTTGTCTTCTCCTACATCAGGAAAGTCACCGTGTTAAGTTTCACAAAAAATCATGATCTTGATTTTCCTCAGCATGCTTGAAACAACATATGCAACACTATTGCAAGTGCAGTGTAGTTTGAAAGTTCCAAACTATGTCACTAGGAGCCCTAAATTCTCAAAATCTGTCACTGCTATGCAGTTTGAAGCGCAACTCAATTTAAGCCTAAAACATAAATTTCAAAGTGGCCTACAGTGACGTAGTTCTCACATGTGATTCAAATTCAAATTTGAACCTGAACTCCAAACTAAAATGCAACATCACTATTCACAACTGCAATGTAGTTTGAGGTTGCATGGTGCTGAATCAAAGTTTGAAGTGGCACTATATTGGACTATTGGGCTAATCATAACTTCCTAAGCTAATAAATGTACATGAAAATTAAAAAATGAGGTCAGGTCAAGTTGACTCATTGGTGGTCCAATGTTAGGAAGCCTCTAATATACTCATACTCAGTCTGAAATGTGTTACAAAAATGGTCATTGCATCATCTCTCAAAGGGGTCAGAGCTCAAAATGGTAGAATTTTAAAAGGTTGTGTAAATGAACTAGAATTTTCCCCCCAAGGCCTATTTAAGCTTAAAAAATAAGGTTTTTTTTACCCCATTTAGCCGTCTAGCTAGGGTTTTGGACCCCCAATCCCATTTTTTCCTAGTCGAGGGTCATTTTACATTGCTTTTTCTAAAATTTGCACATTTTTTTGGCATCTCGAAGCCTTTCTGGATCCATCAGGCACCTTGTCCTCTTTTTCTGCAAGATCACCAAAAAATTGAAATTTTCATTCAATCTCTTGAGGGGGCAGTATATCAACATGTTTCTTCTCACTGAGGCAGTAGTGGAGCAATTGAAAAAAAAAAATTGAATCTTGATTGAGAAACTTTATTCTTTGAACCAATGTAGTGAGTACTTTGCTTCAAAGAGGGGGAAAATGTAGACATGAAAAATATGCCAACAACACTTGATCCTGATTTACTAACATTGTTTCATCCTAAATCATCTTCTTAGCTAATCATCACCTTTCATCCCTTAATTGAGGGTATGAGCAGGATCATCATGGAAAAAACAGGCCCTTAAGTGGCAAAAAATTTAGAAAAATCAAAGTTAGGCAACTTGACATAAAAAATTGAATAAGTTATCTATATTATTTCAAAAAATATGTAAGAATAGAATCTGTAGCAAATTGAATGTAGTTTCTAAACTACTAGGTTTTTTTAAAAAAAAAAATCTATTTGGTGAAAATTTTAAATTTCAATGCAAGAGTACTTAAATTTCAAAAAAAATAAGTAGGTGTTTGTTTGACCACCCTAACCACAATAAAATGATAATATTTTTTTATAAGATTTTAGATATAAGTAGAGGACTCATGTCCCAATGTGATACATATTTTTGTAATTTTTCCCATGTAAATAATTAATTATGATTTTTTATTATAACTTTTAAAAAATATAAAACTCGTTTTATTCAAAATCCTATAGTATATGAAGCATAGAATGTGACACATGTTTTGGATTCAAAAAATGTGATTTCGTTTGAAAGTTATAGATGTTTTTCAATCAACCTATCAATCAGGACTTTAGTCATAATTCAAATAAAAAATTAATAATAATTATTTATTAAATTCAAAGTAAGACATAATTTATATTGGTGGAAAACTGAGAATCTCATTAAAAAACCCTTTTTGTTTCATCAATTTTGGGTAAAAAATAAGTCATCAGCCACATGGACCATCATATCACTTACATATTGCCACTTTTTGGCCCACCATGATCGTGCAAATACCCTTGAATAAATCAGTTTTGTCTAATTAAGTTGCCATCTTCCTTTTAATTAAATTAATTAATTTGATGTAATTAACCTTATGTCTATTTAATTAAATAATTTATTTTATTTGATTAAATCTCTAAAGTCATCTTATTAAATTAAATAAATTAATTCTTATTTGATTTAATCTAACATCACCCTTCTTTAATCAAATAAATCAAAATATTTTATTTACTTTAAAAATCTAAATCATATTCCTCTCAAATTTGAATTAAATCAATCCAAAAATATAAATCAAATAGTCACATCAACTAACCTCCTATTAAATTAATCAAATATTGATTAATTTAATCCTAATCACCTGAATCCTATAGAATTTGCAACTTGCACCATTAAATCATTTCTATTATTTAATAATTCCCTAATTACTTTCAAAATGACGTCAAAAAGGGAATATTCCTCCAAGTTTGAAAATCCCTCCAAATGGATTTGTCCTTCCAACAAGGCATTCATTTCCTCTTACATGTCCTTGTGCATTGAGCCAAGTGGAATTTCATTCATTCCTTTCTCCCTCCAACATGTCATTTCATGATTTTCAAATTCCACCTAATATTATTTATGTGCACATTCATCAAAATGTGCTCAATCTTCCTCCATTCACATCTTGACAAGTGGCACTTGCCCATTGGATGTTGAATGATCCCACATTGCTTCATTTTTCTGATTCCTCCATCTTGTCTTTCTATAAATAGAAGGCTTTCCTTCTCATTTGGGATCCACAACTTAAGAGAAAAGTTACTCTCTTCACATTAAGAGCTAATTTTATCCATTTCATATCATTTGTAATCATATTAGATGGGCTATTGCAGATTTCACAAAGCAGTTCATTGTTCTTCATCAAAAAGTGGATCGATCTTCATCAAATAATCACAAAGCTTGCAAAGGAGTTGGGAAAGGGCCAATTTCCACATCAAATTGGCACCAATTCCCCCATGGGATTGATAGTTTTCATGTTTAAATAAGATTTTATTGCTTTTCTTATGTTGTTCTTCATTTTCTTTCCTATTTTGAGCATTGTAGATGAATTCCTTGGGGAATCTTAGTTCTAACTTTTATATGGATCTAATTGTGTGTGTGTTTGCTATGTTTATGTAGGTCAGGGATTGGGGTTCATACACAAACACACACACACACATTTTTGGAGTAATTAAGATTATCACTTGATAATTAATTATTCATTAGTTAATTATTAAGTCCCTTATTACTTTTTTGACTTGAGCTAAACTTAGGAGTTCTTTTTTATTATTAGTTTGAATTAAATATAGGACAAGTTGTCTTATTGCATGAGATTAGAACACTTGTCACTATCTAATGCAATCCTCACCTATGGTTTTCTTTTGCATTATTTTGTACAATTTTCACATTTATTATAATAATTTAATTCAGAACAATTTAGGTTAATATATTGCACATATCAGTGCTTTTCTAGATTCAATATTTTCTCTCTTGGTTGCATAGAAAATCAGTTGCTTTGTTCTTTTGTGATAGAATAATTGTGTTCAGGTGAGATGTAATACCGTGTTGAATGTCCCCAAATACTTTGGACATGACTTTGGGAGATCCGTGGATACCGTCATATCTCTCCATACCCAAAGGATCCTACTACAAATTGTCTCATCCCTTTTGGAAATGCAAATTGCATACCATTTGATGAAAATACTTTAGAGTAGCTTGAGTATATCACATGTCTTTCATGTTCTGGTGGTTTAGAAAGTATTCTTCATGTTCCCACTCTATAGATTGAGGATACATCATCATCTTTTGTTGTTCCTAATCAGCTTGGCATTGCCACCTCTTTCACCCCTATTGATTTAGTGTAGCAAGACATCCATCTTTTAGACATAGCAACTTGGGATTTATATCTAGAAAACATATCATCCTTGTTTATAGAGTGCTATATTAAAAATATAGAGGATTACTTTGAATACATTCATCTCATCTTTGTTGATAGCTACATCATTGCTATTGGCCCACCATCTTCATCACCTTTGCAGCTTGTTCCACATCAGTCTTCATAGGATCTTAGATTGACATCATTGCTTTCCAACATGTGGATACATGAGCAATTTTTAGAGGCACACATCATTTGGATTTGGATTCTAGATTCACCCATATTATTGGATTTGTTTCTTCCTAAGGGGAGAATTGTTGTTTGTAGGAAATGGATCATATTTTGTTATCATGTGTTCGTCATTGGCATAAGATCTACTTCTTTATAGGGGGGTTCATATCCTCATTTTATCTCTCCTATTTAGTGTACATCTATTGTACTTACATGATAGAAGCAATCCTTGGGGGGTCACATTGATTTCTCCTTTTATCCTTCTTTCACTAGTGTAGTTATTTCTTTTTCTCTAGTCATGAGGGATTCATTTATTTGTACATGGGTACCTCATCAAGACTTGTATTTGGGACCCATCCATGCATCCATCATTACAATATAGACCAGGGTTTTATAGCTTCTCCCTAAGTTGATTTTAAGGGGGGCGTTGGAGTAATCAGTATTATCACTTGATAATTAATTATTTAGTCCCTTATTACATTACTCACTTAAGCTAAAATTAGGAGTTAATTTTTATTATTAGTTTGAATTAAATATAGGAAAAGTTGTCTCATTGTATGAGATTAGAACACTTGTCACTATCTAATGCAATCCTCATCTATGGTTTTCTTTTGCATGTTTTTATAAATATTGAAAATTCATTGTAATAATTCAATTCATAACCATTCAGGTTAATACATTTCACATATTAGTGCTCTTATAGATTCAATCTTTTCTCTCTTGGTTGCATAGAAAATCAATTTCTTTGATCTTTCTTTTGTGATAGGATAATTGTGTGCAAGTTATTTTTGGGTGCTATGGAGTTCAATCATCTACTTGAACATATATACATGTATATATAAACATATTTTGTGTTATTATTATTTTAAATGATATAAATATTTGATTTAAATTATTTTTAAGTATTATCTTTTTATAGAATTTGACAGTTTTTCTACAATGTTGATGAGGGAGATAAAAATAATTCACACAATTTTATTGATATGACATTTCCAATTTTAAGATGAGGTTGATCTAAATGTTGATATTTCTTCAATTATTGATATTAAGACTATATTTTCACATTAAATCTTATTCTCTTTATTTTATCAATGGTTTTCAATGAGAAAAAAATATTAAAGTTGATTTATTTAAATAGTATGTTATTTTCCAAGGGGGCCAATGGAACAACTATTAGAGAGATCAATATATGAATCTGCAAGGTAAAGATAGTGGGTGGTAGTGTGTGTGACCTTCCAAATGGTAAGTTGTACAAAGCTCGTGTGGTCAACGTCACTCCTCCCTCTACATACAATGATCAGGATTTCCAGCATGGACTTCACGTGATGAATGGGTAGAGGTCACATTCCAACCTAGAACTAGTGATCGGGTTGGGAAGGAAAATGTATGAACAATGATTATCTATTGGTAGTGGACTAATCGAATAAATGATATTAGCATCAAGATTTATACAAAACTTGATTTTGTACCCTTTCTTGTCATTTCACTGATACCTCAGGCTTGTGTTTTGAAATTAGTTTAGTCATGGTGGCATCCTTCCAACATATACAAGTTGGTTCCTTGTGGGGAATGTACAATCAAGCATTAAATAGCATTTCCAAGGTTGGGGACACATTTGTGTGATTATTGATGGTTTTGGGTTCTCTTGATGCATTGTCTTGTAACAATAAGTTTCTTTTTATTTTGGTGGCAATAGCATTGTGGTGACTCTTTTGTTTTGCAATGGCTCTCTAGCATTGTGGCTATGGAGGAGCAGTCAAAAATTATAGTAAGGATGTCTATTGAAACCTTAATGAGCATCATTGCATCTATGTTGATTCATCTAAAGAGTGTGTGTAGACAAATGGCATTTTGTGGGGTCATTATTGACGAATGTCTCAAACACATCCTCAAATGGAATGATTCTCTCATTTTGGGGGATATTAAATTGGTTCTTGAGTAGGATTTCATGGAGGATGATGAATCCTATTTATTTGGTACTTGCATCACCTCTTGGTTCTTGGCTTCAATCTTGGAGAACAAAATGTCAAAGGTGGAGGTTGAGGCATTGGTAAGGCAACTCTTTCCTTCAAACTTACTGGTGGGAATTGAAGAAATTATCTGTCACCTCCCTTGGTATGGGTGTTCCTCACCCACAAGATATGTTTACCCTCCACATCCTGGGTGAGGTGATCAAATACTACCCATTTAAACTTGATTTGAAAGGAATGGCATTGGTTCAACAAAATCATCTAGTTGTGGTAGGGGTGGATTACCTATTGAAAGAACTGAAGCTTCCTCACTTGCAATGTGCTCATTTAGTTTCAAATTTTAGGGGTTTCACTCATGCAAATGGCTTCCTTGATGATGGTTGGTTTGGTTAGGGGTTCAGTCTATCCTAGTATCATGTTTTTTATTTATATGTATGCTTGATATGGTCTCATGCTTTTTTTATATGTATGCCTACTAATAGTGTGGTGGTTGTTACCCTTGACTAGGTGTTTTCTACATTTCTTGCTCTCAATGATATAAGGTGTGGTGGATGGATTTTTCTAGTATTTGGTCAATGGGGTCCTTGGTTGGTATGGGTTTTGTATTCTATTTACTATATCAATACAAACCTTTCTTGCGTATAAAAAAAATCAATGTTTATAAAATATAATTATGTTTAGAGGTGTTTGTGATAACAATGTTCATAGTTATGCATATAAAATATAATGTAAAGTATACAAATACTTAAAAAATTAATTAAAAAATACACTAAAATAATTTTGAATTAATTAAATTGTTTTATAATAAACAAAATGATTTTAAAGTAGCTAAAATAAATTAATTGTATATATTAAATAGAATGTTTTCTAAAAAAATAAAGTATTTATTATGTGAAGAATGTAAGTATATAACAAATAAAATAATTGTAATGTAAAATAACATGGAGGTCACTAATGATAGGTGTACCCAAGAAAATGGTTTAAATGAGATTGAACCCTCTTTCAGACATCTCGAGATTGTGCAAGCCTAGAATAATAAAGGTGACTATATTGTATAGCAAATAATAGAGCAAAAATTTGAAAGTGTAGAAGAGAAAGAATGGGCCATTGAAAGAAATTGGAGGGGATCAAAAGGTGGAAGAATAAGAAAGAGTTAATGAACAAAAGACATAGATGGTGTGACCCCGAGTGAGAAAAGAGTTGGATGAAGGGGAGTTGATGAAGGAAACTCAAGGGGAAATTTTTTTCTCAACAAAGGAAATCATTGGAAAAAAATAGGAAGGTTTGTTGAAGTATCAAAAGGTCAAGGATGATAATCAAGTGAAGAAAAATAAGGAAGAAGTGGCCTGAGAATTTTATTTTCTAGGTTTTGGTGCTAATGTTATCCCTTCCCCAAGTGGGATTACTCTATAAAATAACAATGATTCGAATAGACTCATGTAAGTGGAAAGTAGAGGAAAATAAGAAAGCTAGATGTTGAAGGAGATATTAAAAAAGGAAGGCAAACACAAAGGGAAACAAGATCTAGGGAGATAGTTAGATATGTGGCTTTACAAAAGTAGAGGACCTTGGAAAAAAAATTAGGGTATAAGAAATCAATGAAATGATGATTGGAAGAAGAATGAGGTTGATCCACATTCTTTAATAAGCTTAATATTTTAACTAATGTAAGGTTTGCTATTATTTTATCCTTGAGTTGTTTAGGTGCACAAGTGTAGAAGAGAAAGAATGGGCCATTGAAAGAAATTGGAGGGGATCAAAAGGTGGAAGAATAAGAAAGAGTTAATGAACAAAAGACATAGATGGTGTGACCCCGAGTGAGAAAAGAGTTGGATCTGATGAAGGAACTCAAGGGGAAATTTTTTTCTCAACAAAGGAAATCATTGGAAAAAAATAGGAAGGTTTGTTGAAGTATCAAAAGGTCAAGGATGATAATCAAGTGAAGAAAAATAAGGAAGAAGTGGCCTGAGAATTTTATTTTCTAGGTTTTGGTGCTAATGTTATCCCTTCCCCAAGTGGGATTACTCTATAAAATAACAATGATTCGAATAGACTCATGTAAGTGGAAAGTAGAGGAAAATAAGAAAGCTAGATGTTGAAGGAGATATTAAAAAAGGAAGGCAAACACAAAGGGAAACAAGATCTAGGGAGATAGTTAGATATGTGGCTTTACAAAAGTAGAGGACCTTGGAAAAAAAATTAGGGTATAAGAAATCAATGAAATGATGATTGGAAGAAGAATGAGGTTGATCCACATTCTTTAATAAGCTTAATATTTTAACTAATGTAAGGTTTGCTATTATTTTATCCTTGAGTTGTTTAGGTGCACATTCTTTCTTGGAATATTTGAGGAATAAATAGTCCTTATAATAAAATACATCATGTCAAGAGTTGTATTGTTGATAGTAAGGTGGACATCTATCTAATACATAAAGTTAAGATGGTAGAAATGAATTTCTCTTAGATTGTTGGTAAAATATGGACTATTACTGAATTATACATTATCCCTAATTATGGTGCTTTTGGTAGAAATGCTAGCCTTTGGAATCCCCTTAGGGTTATGGGAAAAGAGGTAAACCATTGAAAGAATAGTTTAATTGTCTCTTCATATTTTACTTATAATGAAAAAATTAGAATCTTATCAATATGTATACACCTAAATCTAAGTATAATAGAAAACATTTATGGGAAAGAATCCCCAGTTCAATAATGGGTTAGCCAAAGGAAAAATAAATATTCGGGGGTATTTTAAAACTCCTTTGTTCCCTTCAAAAAATATGGGTGGTCTAGTTGATTATTCATAAAGTATGTTGTACTTTTATAGCTTTATTTCTCCTACTGGTCTTATTGATGTGAAATTGAAGGTACTTCCCTTACTTGTTCAAACAAAAGACATGGAAGTGTTCTAATTTAAGTTAAATTGGATGGATTCTTAATTTCATATGATTTAAATATACTTCCTAACTTTGCAATCTCATTCTAGAATGGGTTCAAATCACAATCCAATTATCTTGTAGTGGGAAGATTCCTTAATGGAAGGGCCATTTCCCTTCATCTATAAAATTATGTGGGACTCTTAGTCAATATTTTGAGCACTACTTGCAAAAACGGTGGGATACTGTTATGCAAGGCGCTCCAATGTTTTGTCTTGCTCAAAAAAATAAATTGGTGAAACAAATAGTTACATGATAGAATATATTTTCTTTTGAAAATAATTTTATTAACAAGGAACAAATTCCAAAAGAGCTTAAATATATTCAAGATAAAATAGGTAAAGGATACAATTATTTATAAACTTATACCAAAGAGAAAGAGTTAAGAGATGAATGGAAAAGGCTGATGAGAGGAGAGGAGATCTTTTTGAAGTAGAAATCCAAGATTTAGTAGTTGTTTGAATGTGATAGGTACACTAGGTTATTCCATCAGTCTACCATAAAACACAAAAGAATAAATTTTATTAGAAGTATTACCTTTCCAAATGAATTTTTTCTAAGTTTAGAGGAGGACATTGTTGAAGTTGTGGTTTTCTTTTAAGAGACCTATGTTGACAATAACCAGGATCCAAGATGAATTAATGAAATTTTTTAAGTGATACCTAATGTGCTTAGGGAAAGAGATAATCTTGAGATGATTAAGGAGATTTATATGGAAGAAGTAAAACATGTTGTCTTTTATTTTGGTTATTTTAAAGTGAATGGACTAGATGGCTTTCCCCTTTCTTTTTTTGAAGATTTTTTGGAATTTTTTTTCCATGATCTTTTGAAAGCTTCTATGAATTTTTTCAAGTAAAGTAATCTTTTTAAATAGTTTAATTATAGTTTTATTGTTATTGTCCCTAAAAAGGAAGATGCCACTTTTATGATGGTTTATATACCTATAAGCCATTTTAATAAGGTTTATAAAATATTCTCTAAGGTAAATGTTAATAGTGTTAAACCTTTTCTTCATCTTCTTATCTCAAACAATCAGAAAGGATTTGTTTCAAGTAGAGATATTTTGGGTGTTTTCCTTACTAATCATGAACTCATTCATTCTATGGAGAAGAAAAAATAATAGGAATGAAATGGTTCTTAAGTTGTATATTTCTAAATACTATGATAGAGTGTATTGGCCCTTCCTTCTAGCTATGCTTCAAAAGTTTGCTTTCCAATAGATAATTTTTACTTTAATCAAAGCTTGTGTGACTACTCCTATGTGTTCTATTTTGGTAAATTGAATACCTAGGGGTGATTTTTCTTGTGCTAGAGGTTTGAGACAAGGGGATAATTTATCCCATTATTTGATTATAATTATTTTTGAGGTTCTTGGAAGAAATTTTCAAAAGTTGATTGATTCAAAAAAATAAAAGGGGTTAATGTTGCTTATTCTCTATAGACCTCCCTCATCACATAAATAGTTTTTTGATGATATTATCTTGTTTGGTGTTTCCTTTTTTGTGGAAGCTAAAAAATGAAGAATATTCTCAATGATTACACAAAATTCTTAGGTTAATACATATTAAATATAATAAGAGCATGTTGTACTTCTTCAACATAGAGGCTACTATTCAAAATAAGATTTCTAGAATCCTAGACTAACAATAGGATACCCTTCCCAATATTTATTTAGGGATCTCTCTATCCACAAATAAATTATCTAATAGCTACTAGAATTATTGTTGAAAGGGCACAAAATAAATTAGCTAGTTAGAAATCTAAATTGTTAATCTAAGAAAGTAAATTTCAATAGCATAGATCTTCCCTATAGAATATTCTAGTGTTTTATCTATCCTTATTTAAGATATTTTATTTTATGGTTAAGAGGATAAATTAGATTCAAAAGAAATTCCTTTGGATAGAAACTAAAGAAAAAAACTAGAAGTGGTCTAATTAACTAGGAGACTATTTTTTAAACCTAATAGGAAGAGAGGCCATGACATATAAGATTAAATCCATTTAACAAGCCCTTGATGTATAGAATTGGATTAAATATCCTTGAGGGTAATAAGGATTTTATTCAATTTCTTAATGCTAAGTACTTGGATAGTTATAAGGATTATTGTTTATTTCTTTTTATCTTCTACTCTCCCATTAGGATCTATTATTTATAAAAATTTGTTAAAATTTAGAAATTTGATAAGAAAAGGCCTTTTCCAGAGGGTGGTGAATGGTAATAATGTGATTTTTTAGAATGATAAGTGGAATGAGGATCCTCTATATTCCTTGGTCTGAAAATTTTCCCAAATTAGGGATCTGTTGGTTAGAATGAATGCATAAAACTTAAATGGATATAAGGAATAGATCCTAGATGGAAAGAATAAATAGTAGGGAATTGATGGGGAAATAATTATTATTTGCAAGAAGTTATTAATTAGTTAATGTAGACTATAGGGGATAGTAAATTTTGTTTCCTTCAAAGAAAAGATGAATGCGTTTGGAGTCCCAATCCTTCAAGGTTTTTCTCTATTGGACAAGTTTATAATTTAATTGTTGATGTCAATATTAAATTATTTATTTTTATTGGAGTCAAATATGGAATAAGAGGATGATCCCTAAATATAAAAATTTTTGTGAGTTGATTATCATAATAATATCCTTAATATTTATAATTAAATTAGGAGGGGTTTCCATTTGTTGAATAGATGTAGTTTGGGCTATGTTGATGAAGAAATAGTGGATCACTTGTTCTTTCATTGTATCTTTCATAGGATTTTTTGTAAGAGGTCTTTATTAATTTTATGATTAATTGGAATTTTCTTATGAATCTTAAAGATATTTATACCATATGGGAAAATGGCTCTACTTTTTCTCACACTATCATAAAATAAATTTTGAAGCAAGTTCCCCTCTTTTTGGCTTGGCATCTCTAGAAGATTATAAATAATAGGATCTTCAAAGATGAAAAAATAAATAGTAAAGAGGTTTTTTTTTCATGAGAAAAGGACTTCAAGAGAATATAAATATTTTGAATTTAAAAAATGTTTAGAATAATTCCTTCATATTTGGAATTAAGAATTCAGATAAATTGGGAGGGTTAACTAAGACTTAACTATTGTGAATTAGGATAATATTATCATGAGAAGCAATGTGAAATGGAAGTATCCTAGAAAAAGGTTAGGTTAAACTTAATTTTGATGGATGATATAAAGGAAACCCTAGAGATACTGCAACAAGGCATGTCATAAGGGATGATAAAGGTAGCCTAACTAAAGGGTATGTAAAAATTTATTGAAATAAAATAATGATGTTAAGTTGATTATGGTTTGATGGGGGGTTAGAAGATTGAAAAATTAGGCTCTCAAAAGGTGGTTGTAGATGGAGAATCCAAAATTATTATTGATTTATTGCTTAAGAATAATTATCCACTTTGAAGGATCATGGACATAATTGAAGAATGTAAAACTATATGTAAAGCACAAAAAACTCACATAGTGAAAATAGTATTCCAAAAGCAATGCTATTTCCAAATAAGGAAACCATATTATATATTAAATATAATATCTATAAATTCTCTAAGGAAAGTTACAATAATGAAATATAAATCTCATACACTAATAGGTTGTTACATTACATCTATTTTCAATGTCACAAGTACAAGTTTTACATCAATACATCAAATACATCTGTGAAGATAATTCTACATTTATAAATTGGTTAACCGAGCCATAGATAATGTATCATATAGTATAAGAATGTCTATCCTCAACCATCATGACTCCAAAGGTCTTCCACATGCCAAGGCCAAGAATGAGGTTAAGGAACTTTTTTTACCCAACCATGAAGTATTGAACTTCCTTGAGTTTCTTCCTAACACGAAGAAAGCACTGACCCTGCACAAGGAGCCTAGCAACTTAGAATGGTATAAGTAGGAGGGAATCTCTTGATGCATGTCTAATGCCTATATGAAATTCCTTAACTAGAATAGTCATAATACTCACATACAAGATGTGGCAGAGACATATATAATATAAAATCTAGGCTTTTAAAACCATCTATTTAACTGGTACAGTAGCTTGACCAAGCAATAATAATAAAATGGTATTTTATAAAAAGTAAATTACCTACTCTGGGAGCCTACATTTGGCATCCTGTCCCATAATTAATTTCATAGAAAGAATAAATAAAGCATCTCATAAATTTTCTTCAGTTTCAAACATTCTTTAATTATTAAGTTCTTTGGAAAACACACTTCTTACTCCAAAGATCGTTATATAGATTGACATGCTCATCTATATTACAAATTCAATGAAATGAAATAATTATAACAATAATAAGTTGTTTATATTTAATAATGCATCCAAAAATTACTTGATTCAATCAATTTACTAAATTTTGCAAGTCAAAATAGCAAATATATTTATCTTTCCGTTTACATACCACATTTCTAATAATCAACTTCCCATTTTATAAATCAAATATATATATATATATTTTTATTTATTTATTTCAGAAGCTCAATCTTGCTCATACACATGTATGTATATATACACACACACATATATATACACACATAGATATATATTCATATTACATATTTAGAAACGTATTATTTTACATTAGAAGTAATTAACAGTTTAGATGAAAAAATTATAAATCTATAATAATTTGTTAAATATAGAACAATGTATACATACATACATACATACATATACATACATCATCAGAATAATCTCAAGAATAAAACAAAACTAAAATAATTCACAATTTAAATTTGCAAGAAGCGAATGACTTTTATTTTAAAAATAAGAGAATTTGCATATTTCACAGCACAAAGGGGTTGAGCATAGTGTGGCCAATGGCTCCCTTATGGGGAGTGTTTCCTATGGATGGCAGTTCCCTCTCCACAGGCTACAACCTATGGAGAGGTTGTTGCCTCCACAACGTAGCTTCCCCTTGGGTAGTTGTGGCTATCAAAAAACCTTTAACTATGTTTTTCCTAAGATACTTCCAATCAACCAATAAAAGTAGAATTCAAGTCTTCTAAATGGATCTTGACTATGTTGTGTAGTATGGCATCGATATAAATTACTATATATATATATATATTTATTCAATGCTAAATGTTCATATTGTATAAAATTATATATATACTTATATATATATATATGAGTATATATATAATTATATTTATACACATATATTATAAAGAAATTAAAGCATACATCCATGATTCTTAGTTCCTCTTACAGAAGAATAAATGAGTTAAACACCAAAAGCTTATTTACAATTGATATAATCATTTAGGTGTCAACAATGAGATTAAATTATTCACACAAAACAAATAGAGACAAATCCATTTATTCACACAAATTGAAATTATATACAATGGAAAATGATTAAAAACTTGGTAATGATATACTATTTGATTATCCTCTGTTCTCATCTCCTTCCATTGTTCTTCTTCTACTTTTCCCAGATTCCCTAACTCTATTGTTCCTATTTTTTTGGTTTTCATTTTGCAGATTGCATAATTTGAGAAAAATGTATCTAGTATTCATAATGAATCTTTTGTATTCCAAGAATAAAAGATTATTCCATTTTTATTATTTTCTCTCTTTTTGACATCTTTGGTTTGCTTTGTTGTTTCATTTTGTTTTTTTAAATTTAACTTCTTTTATTCAATTTTTCTAATTTTCTATCTCACTTATTATTTTTGAAAATATTTCTTTCTTTTCCATGATTTATTTCAAATTTATCAAATAAAACAAATTTTTAAAAGAAAACATGATTTATTTTTCATGCATCACAATTATCCTCAAAAAAATTAATAATAATAATTTATTTTGCAAATAAAATCAAGAATTAAAATAAATAAAACTATTTTTTTAATTTTCTAAGTGCATTTAATTTCTACAACCAATTAATTAAAAACTAAATATAAAGTAAGAAAAAATTAAAAAAAATTAACAAAATGAAATTCTAAATGCATTTATATGTTACTAAGTGTTTGTGTGTGTGAGAGAGACTAGTTAGCCTCCTCCACCTTGACCACACCCTTAGTCTTTGACAACTTGCGACTCATGAAAAATCAGGCACATATTAATAAGTAAATGTCCAAAAATAATCAAAGAACCAAAAATAATCAAAGAAATATAATTCATCATTCCAAATTAACATTTTCTATACTGTATCTTTTCAAAATAAAATAATATTCATTGCATTGCATTGTATCTTTTCTAAAATAGAATACACACTCACTTATTTCATCTTTCAAATAACATAACATAACATTTATTCTACCACATGCAATTATTCATATATCAGTTCCACATATTAAAGTAAATGCAAGTAGCATCAAATTCTAAGATGTGACATCCTTCCCCACTTGGAAGAGATATCATCTTGATGTCTTATTACAAAACATCTACATAACATAGTCTTAAACATCTAGTATATATAATAAAAGTCATAATATGCAGAAATAAAAGTATGCTAAAATCTAAAATGTGGAAATGATCTATCAATATCCTCTACATTCTCCCAAGTAACACTATCCACTAAATACTAGTCCCACTAGACCCTATATTTCACAACATCTCAATTCTACAACTTAGCATTGTGCCTCTCCAAAATCCTAGTGGGCTCCACTAGCACCACCCCTAGATCTTGAACCTGCAAAGTATGCCCAATCATGCACACCACATACATGGTACATCTACTTAGAATTATGTGTGTATAACAACACATGGTACAACTACCCTCAAATTAAATCCAAGAGACATATGGCCTATTTTCCAAAGCATAAAAGAATGACATTAGGGATAACTTTAAGAACCCCCCAGTGAAGGTGTAAAATCCTGGCGGATCTTGTATACTTCTTGATAAAAATATTAATTGTAATGGTGAATTTGGTGATGAGAGATACAAGAAATTAAGTGGAAGAAATATGGACATGCATAAAGTTTTTTTTAAAAGAGGGACTACCTAGGAATAATGTAGGACTAGGGCTTAGAAACTTAAGAACATTTTACACAAAGGATGTAAAGGCCAAACAAGGATGAATTATCAACCTTATAAAATAATTTATAATACAATCTCCAAACCAAAGTAATGAAGGAAATATGTGCAAAGGATATTCCATATCTATAGCTAGACATCAGTACAAATCAATATAACCACGACTGTTTGATGAATTTTTGATGGACGACTATAGTTGCATTCTGGAAGTAAATCTATGAAACACTAGACTTGCAAATTGAAACCTCTAGAATAAAACTAGAAGTATAAGATGTGGAAATGTGGTGTGATCAAGGCTCATTTCTCATTCTCTCATTTCAATGCCTCAATGTACTACATTTCATTTAATTGAAATTCTCAATCTTTTTGAAGAAAGTGTGGTAGTCATATTGCGAGTGGCAATTAATGTCATATGAATATTTGAAGCAATTTATTGGATAGCTCATATCTTTAATGAAACAAGATTTGTAATGATTTCATATCATTTGAGTGGTCAATTTTGATAACTTTTCATCTTTAGGTATAGTTTTCATGTACCTAGACGTCAATCAAATTAAACATTTCAATTGTACATGTAAGGCTTAAGTTTTTGAAAAGGAAAAAATAGGTTTTACAGGGACCTAAAACCACAAAGTTTAAACAAAAAAAGATAGAGCAAAACAAGTCCAAACAAACAGACAGCTGTCCCAAAAAGGAAATGATAGCACAAAGAGACAACAGGGTCCAAAAAAAGGACCGCCAAAAAATCAGAAACAAACACCACCGCACTACTCCAAGGTGTTCATCAACTCCTTGGCCTCCTTTTCAACATCCTTCATATCCTGTAACCCCTGCTTGAGGATTTGAACCATATGTGAAGAAATCAGGGTCTTCCTCTTTGTATTAGCATGGGTGCAAGTCGAAATCCCTTCAATAATAGATCTGCTACAACCTTTTTCCGCATCTAAATCCACAACCAGCGATCCCTTTTTATTTTTTTTGAGCTTTTCCAACATAGCATTGATGATAATGGTGTTATGCCTGGCAATTTTGTGATTATTCGCCATAGTGGCCCTAATATTTTGGCCTATCTTGGACATATTGTACTCAATCCTGGTCAATCTTTCCTCTTGCGAATGTTGTCATTTCCTTGGTAAGGGGGTTTCCAGTCCCTCATTCTCATTACAACTCCAGCTAATCTTCTACTCCAAATCCATGACTCTATTGCCGAGATCTCTATTACGGCCTTTCAAATCAGAGACTTCCTTCTAGGTCCACTTGAGAATAGTGAAAAGGCCATTTGTACTTTTTTCTGCCACACTCACAATGTCCTCAGGCTTGAGCTTATTCATGGCAGAATTAATTTCATCCTAATTAGGGGAATCATTAGGGGCATTCCCAAATCTTCTAGATGTAGGGGCACTAGGGGTCGATTCTTTATTGACCATAGGTTTATCAAAAAGAATTTCCATAGAATTCCCAGAGTACAAGACTAATTTCATAATAGAGGTACCTTTCAAACCATAGACCAAACCCGGGGTGGGGCAGCCAGGAGACGACTGGGGATTAAGACAGGGCGGCAAGGCAAAACCCGGGATAGGGTAATCATGCAAAGGCTACAAATTAGGACATGAAGGCAGAACAAAATCCATAAGGGCATTCCGACAAGACAGGGACTGGGGAGGAATGGTATTAGGACATGAAAGGCTTAAGTTACACAAATTGATTAACTTAGTTTTTTGTTTTGCACAAATCAGGTTGGTAGTGGCATTGGTGGCCTCTAAATAGTGATAGTGATAGTGGATAGTGTCATAAAGGTTTTCATTTTTTAGGGTTAATAAGGATTTAGGAAGAAGATGATGTGGTATTCTTGGGATACTCTAAATGCTCCTACTTCCAATTATGTAGTTATAGAGTAAAAGACTAATTTCCTTCAAGTTCAAAATGGGTGGAACTAGAAAGAAATTGATTTGGTTGACTTGACTTCTCAGATAGGTTTTGAACTAGGATGAGGAGCTCTAATGGAGATAAGTCTTATCCTGATGCAAGGAGGCTACAGCTAGAAGATGGGAGCAATTTTACTACCCCTCATCTTCTACATGACTCTAGTTCTCAAAGGGGATAAATAAATTTTGTATCTTCATTGCTTCCCCAATTGTTGGCTTGGAGAATCCCTTGCATTTATTCTTATAGCCGCATTTGTATTACATTATCACCAAAAAAATCTTTGGAATCATGCATTTATTTTTAGTGTCACATTTGTATTATGTTGTCACTAGCATAAGCTTGGAAATTAGAATAAATTTGTAATCCATTTTCATGAGCAATAGATTCGAATAAATTGCATATATTTAAAGTGACATATGTTATTTATACAAAAAATAGCTTGCTTGCTCTACGGCTACTCATCTTTAGAAAAATATGTAATAATGTGGCATTGTAATTTAGTTGTAATACAATAAATGGTTGTGTTTTGTTATTCTTTGCTATTCATTTACATTAAATAGTTATTTTTTGAGTTCAGTGTCTATGAATTTATTCAAATAAGTTTTTTTTTTCCTTTAGGAAATTAAGTATTATCTATTTATGAAATAATTGCATGTAGATTTAGAAGTAAAACATAAATCAATACAATTGAAAAAATAAAGTTGCCATCAAATTGACAAAAAATATTATAAACACTAAAATTTGTCACTCTTGTTAGGGTTTACCAAAATGTTATTGATTTCTAATTTTTCATTGACCTTCTCCCCTAGTGTGCGGTATCATTATTCATTTTATTAAGTCCTTTGCAACATTAAGTTATCAGACCCTTGGCCTTGATGTCAATCCTAGCACATTAAAATTTAAAACAACTTTAAAACACGTTTATTATTTATATCATAAATTACTCAACTGTTCGATGAACATTTGATATATGGTTGTAGTTGCATTCTAAAATGAAATGCATAGAGCACTAGGCTTCCAAACTTAAACCTCCAGAATCACCCTTTAACTGTTAGATTTACAAAGATCAATGGTTTAGAATTTGTTGTCAATGTAGGACTAAATGGCTTGTTTTAAATGTTGTTAGCGATGTACTAATTGTGTAGTTCAAAAGCAACACATGGATGTTTCATTCACTTTAATGTTTGAAAAAAAAGCACCTACTACTAAGTGATTTTATTTTTAAGTGAGAGTTTCAACACACGAGGAGATTTCATTCTTCAATTTGCTCATTGTAGTGCACCACCCTGTTCTAGGTTCCACTATTTCACTTCCAACAAATTCATTCCAATAACCCATTTTCCACAACTATCAACATTAATCTTTTCAAGAATCAAAATTAAGGTAAGTGAAACAATTGATGTAGTTATTTTTTATCATTTGACGTTTCTTAAAATCTTATTTTGTCAAACTTTGAAGTTTGGGTTTAGGGTTGAGAGACTTAAGAATTAAGAAAATTTAAGCAGGACTAATAGGGAATTCACAATCTCACATTGTATAAGCATGTCTACCGCTAGTACAACTAGAGCAATGTTGCATAAAAAAATACATTCTGAAAAATTGCTAAAAACCTTAGGTTTCATTGATCAATACCATGATATTTATGATCCTAAAACCTATGGTAGTTATACCTTAGAACTTAGATTTTCATCTAAGAATAAGGTTGCAAATCTAATGTAAGTTAATAGTTTCAATGCACCATGGGTAACTAGATTAGGGAGCATGATGTTACATGAGGTTTTTCCTTGCCCATAATTTATCATGGTTTGTGCCCAAAATTATGTTGATAACAAAAGAGAAATTGTTAATAAAGATAGAAAAGAAGAGTTGTTATCCATTAATGTAGAAGAACTTGGAAAAGTGTTGGGGTTTACAACCAAAAAATCTAGAAATGTCCACATTGACCCAAAAAATCTTGCTCATGATTATGAAGCAGTGGATGAAATGGAGAAAAAATCTTTCATAAATAAAATAGTTCAAGATAGAAAAAAATTGAAAGGTGATCATAAGCTTCCTTATGATTTGGATATTTTTACACCATGGGTTCAAGATAATATTTCCATGCTAGCTTTCTTCCTCGAACTGGATATAAATTTGGAAGTGGGTGTAAGCCTCCTTGAAATGGTATATAATATCCATTATGGTGTTCCACACATCAAATATAATTTTATTGAGCACATTGTAGAATCAATGCATGAATAATTTTTAATGATTAGAGGAGGTTGCACCAAGACATTTAGGTTCACAACCTAATTTTGCTATTTTTTTCCATTCAAATTTAGAGGAATGTTTTAGAACAACAAGCTTCAAATTCAGCCGTATAGTAATGTTGAGGAAAATAAAATGACTTCAATATATGAATGGACCACTAAGATAAGGATGAATGATTTTCAAAGGAACTACAATAATTTTTTAGACTAATTTTTGGCTTCATTGCATAAAGCGATTACAAATATTTGAATGCCTAGATTGCCTATGTCATGTAGAAACTACATTAAACTAGGAAAAGAAATACAATTGGTTTATTGATACTTAATGGAAGAATGTATTGTGCTAAAATTTTATGGATTAGGAGTTCAACCATACGAACTTCCAATACATGTGACATAAAGGGTTTTTGCATTTTAATATGTAAGGAAAATGTAGAGTACTGATGAACTACACTTTGTCAGTCAAGAAAAGAAGGCCTTATTTCCTTCTTTACCTTTTCATGTGGAGGGTTCACATTCAAAAGAAAAGTATTTAGTGTGGCACATAATCTTTTGATTTTTTTTATTTTGATGCTATCTGTCACTGGTAGCATAATCCATGTGACACCATTAAATCAATGATTGTGCTCAATCATACTATTGCAAGTAGAATTCAACATCAAAGTAAACCCTTTCTTGAAAACTTGAGA
Organism: Sequoia sempervirens; assembly: GCA_007258455.2. Classification (NCBI taxonomy): domain Eukaryota; kingdom Viridiplantae; phylum Streptophyta; class Pinopsida; order Cupressales; family Cupressaceae; genus Sequoia; species Sequoia sempervirens. The sequence goes on from VDFB02075321.1 coordinate 28,142,240, forward strand.
AACAAGGATTCTTGAGATGAGGTCAAAATAGCAATGGAGAAAAGTGCTACTGAGAATGGTATTTCTTTTGAACAATTGTTAGAAAAAATTATGGCATTCCATCAAAAGACAATTAGGCAGTACAACAATTTTTATGAAAAAAGTCATAAACCATCTAGTAGAGTAAAATTACCAGATTCTCTAGATAAAGAAATTATAGATAAAAATTAGTCATGATAAAAAATCACTACCTTTTGGTCTATGAGGAAGGAGCTAGGTGATCCAAGAGCTCTTGTAGAGTATGGAGATAGTGAAGAAGATCATGAGTTTACCAAATTATGTAATATAGAGCTTCTAGATGAAAAAGAAGATAAAGAAAGTGATGATGAATCTAATGATTATAGGGAAGAAAAAATCCATGTCAATTTCAAACTTGTTTTATGTGAGGCAACAAAAGAAGTATATACTTTAGGAGAAGCCATAGCTAAAAAAATGGGTTATGAAGGTGGTCCTTTGGGATCCAAAAGACAAGGCCCTTGGACTGTAGCAAATGTAGAGCATAGAAAACCAGATGATAAATCTGGCCTTGGGATTGGAGGTGAAAAATTGGACCAAGGGCATACAAGTTAATTTGTTAGAGGTTAAAATCCTCATCCTCATGGTCAGATATAGTCACAACTAGGACATTCCCATGGTGGAGAGCTTAGTGCAACTGGCACTACCTCTGGTGGTGATGGTATGGGTACTAGTACTAGTAGTGGTCAACATGTGCTATAAATTACACACAAGAGGACAACAATAAAAGATACCATAGAAACACTAGGTGATCAAGGCATACATAAGCGGAAAGGGATTTTGACAGGTCCAAGTCACACTACCAGTGGATCCACCACAAAGGAATTATTTCCAGGCACTCCCCCACTACTAGATAGTATAGCTAAAACATCATTAGTAATTTTCATAACTTCCTGATTCCTTGACTTGGTTCATTTTGTTGAGTTGCAAGTCTTTATTGGTCATCTTTGTAGTCGGTGAGTCGAAGGTTTCCAAAACTTTCAAAATTCTAACTTTGGTTCTAAGGTTCCAAGTTTCCATGATCATGTGACATTATGTACTTATCTTGGCTTTCAAAGGTGTTGTTATCTCATTGAATGCTATGTACGGACTAACCTTGAGTTTTCTTTTTAGGAATTTCAAAAAGCATGCAAGTTTAAAGGCTATCTTTTCAAGGAATGAAATTGAATGTTGCATTTAATGCACATCCTATCAAGATCAAAATAGTGACATAAGTGGGTGGTGAATTTTTATTAAGTCATTTAGCTTGCATTCTCATTCTTTTCCAATGCCAGTACTTCTCAAGTGCAAACATTTTATCTCTAAAAATTTGCACTCATGCAAAATGGAATTCAAAATAACTGGTCTAGCATGAGGGACACTAAAATTGGGTACACCAATTTGGAGGACATTTTAGTGCACCTAGAAAAAAAGAAGAGAAAAAAATTGGAAGATATTTTTTTGCGAATAATTTTGGCACACATGGGAGGTTTTCCTGAGGCTATACAAAGCATCAACCTAGTGATTGCATGCATAAGGGGATACATTGTAGAGACCCAGGAAATTAGAGATATGGATGGGTCAGTCATTGCAAGAATTACTCCTGAAGTCATTTCCCAGGAAATTAGAGATATGGATGGGTCAGTCATTGCAAGAATTACTCCTGAAGTCATTTCATGTGCATTAAGCATTCCAGAGAGGGAAACTATAGAGGAAATGTTTGTAACTGTTGGTAATACATTTTTAAGAATGAATGGGGAATGGTGGAAAAATACCATTGCAAAGAATTAGTTTAAGTCTGAGAAAAAGGGTAAGTCTCAGTTGCCCTCAAACCTTAAAAGGCTTCATTTTAAGGATGAAATTTCAAATGCTATCACCTTGCTACATCATGTGGTTTCTAATGCATATTCAAACTCTTTTGAATTATGGATGTGTTGTTTTATTCTACTAATTTGTAGTGAAAATAAATTCATTGACTAGGTTGAGATTATTAGTGATCATTTAAATGAGAAATTGATAAATTTTTAGAAAACTATTTCCTTCCAAATATGCTCATACCTAGTTTACATTCTAGCTAGCCAAGAGATTGTCTAGGTAGGGTTGGAACCATAGAGGTCTCTGACATTGGACATGCTTGTGTATAAAATTTTTCCACAAATCACTAAGGAGGTTGAAATGAGGAATTTTTGTTGTGTCAATGATGCATTTTTAGTGGAAATTGTGAGAAGAATTAATGGAAGACCCAAGCTTCTAGTTTCACCTAAAGCAACTACTCTGGTATTGAAGATTGGAAGTTTCTACATTCAGTTCAAAAAATTTACTTATCTTAGAATTGGAGTTTTTGAGAAGGCTCCATTGAAATCTCCCCATTACCTCAGTGATTTCTTAGTTTTCCTTGAAGATTGCTGGTAAATGGCCATTGTAAATGCTAAATATTCAAACATTGGAGAGAAGGGGTATGCTTCTCCATTTTCCATGCCTTCATTTTCTTACAAAAGTAATAATATTACTAGGGGTGTGGAGAAAGCCCTGAATGAATTCAATTTTTAGTGCTTTCCCATGAGAACTAATTTTGATAGCATGTGTTATGTTAAGAAAAATTTGTATCAAGCTGGTAGCTATGAACATTTTCCTAATATTGAGGATTTTTGGGAAGACTATACAAATGAAGGAAAGGTGTATAGAAGAAATTTTATGAGAATGACCCTAAGGAAAATACAAGATTTTCGTATTTCTTTCAATATTCTAGAAGATGCACAAGAAGACTCAATGAACATTGAACTCAAATATTGAGCCCCTACTACTAAGCCCTTGTACAAAATTAATTGGTCACAGGATGAAGTTTCATACTTAATGGTCCTTTCAACCCCTATTTTGAGAAGAAATTCAAACTGGTTGAATGAAAAATGGCAACAAAGTGTGGGTTGTCCCCATGAGAAAATAGAAAGGGACTCTACAAGCCTTTGGCATAAATATATCAGGTAGAAAGTAGTCAATTAGGCCATTTGACAATACCTCACAATCAAGAGGAGATGGAAAGAATCCAAAAGGCACTGGGGCCAAGCTAAAATCAATTGGTGAACATGATAGTGTACCCTCAGTACCTAAGAAAAAAGCTAGTCAAGAAAATTCAATGCCTATAGACTATGAGGGTGCTTTTCAATAAATAATTGATGATAATTCTTTTCCCAAATTCTTTGAAGTTTTCCCTTCTCTAGTACAAGATACTTTTGTTTCTATTCTTGATCAACTGAAAAAAGTAAATAAAATGTAAGTTTTGAAAGTAGAGACACTGGATTAGTGGCATATTCTCCAACATGGTTAATGAAAGTAGTCAAGAGGAAAAGAAAGAATATTCTTGCAATGAAAACTAAAGAAGATACAATTGTAATGTTATTGCAAGGTCACCAAAATCCCAAAAAGGCTAAGAGGGTGTCACGAATTGTCACCGATTCCACTTATGGGCATCAATTGTTGGAAATTTTTGATCCAAAAAAGGACCTAAATGAAAATAATATAATGGAAGCTGACTACAAGGTTACTCATGTTGATATGGGGCCATCTACTTTATAAGGTGATGTATACCATGTTGATTACTTTGTTAATGCATTGATCAAAAGAGCAAAAGAATCGAGAAAGGAGAACCTTTAGTTTCAATCTGATATTCTTTCTTTAAGAAATTTTTTTTCATCAATTCTGACTCTGACCATTGAGGAACCCTCAAGCTCAAATGTTCAAGGTATTGATTATAACACTATGCAAGAGGTCAAGAAAAAATTAGGTTATGCTAAAGTTTCCAACAAATGGATAGAAGAGTTTTATCAGGATGGTCGTTTCTACATTAGTAAATTTAGTCAATTCTATGTTAATGTGTCTAATAAAAGAAAGGAACTAGTATCTGTGCTCCAGCGGATCATGAGAGAACATTGTAGCACATTTTTACTTTCAAGGGAAATTGTACAATTACTCTCCACAGAGCACACTTTGTTAATAAAAGAGAAATTGTTCGATGACCCTAGAGAAATTGATCCTAGTTGGTTTGATTCCTTGGATTGGAAATTGTTAGTATATGAAGATTATATCAAGGAAATCAATATAGTGTTAGAAAAATACTTTGACATTTTGGTGAAGATCAAGGAGAACTTCAATGCTCTTAAAGTGGACCTCATGGGTGACTTTGATGAAAAGTTACTAGATGTTGCAAACTTCTCGAGGGAATTTAAAGAGGTGTATCATAAAGAACTAGGTGATCCTGAGATAGCCACTAGAAACTTGTTTAGAAAATTGAGTAACTTATAGACCTATATATGAGTACATTTAAGGCAGGAAATGACAACATCTATGAAATGCTAGTTGAGTCGTACTGTGCACTTTCCAAATGGAGGACAATGTTGCAAATCACCATGACCCCAGGAAGCAAAAACATCACCGCAATTGTCACCAAGCATTGGGAATATAGGAAAAGAGTAAAGGCACATGAGACATTACTGGAGGAGCAATAGGTGGAAATAATCGGCTCTCTCTTGATACTTCAAAGAATTTTTATTTTAATTTCTAAAATAGTTGTCTCCAAGAAATCATTATCAAGACAAAAAAACTCTGCTATTTTTACTACTTTTCTATTATTTCAATATAGAAAGCCAATGGTGAATCTCATCAACACATAATCTTTGAGTTATGGTGTGTGGATTTATTCTTCTTTTTTCTGAGTAGTTTGCTAGTGGATTATCTATTATTGGAATGATATGTTTTTGGTTAGTTTCATTGATGTGGTTACTATCACACAAAGTCATTATTTTTTTCTTTTCCTAACCTTAGTTTCTAGTCCTCTGAGTTTTATAACCTTGTCATGAAGTTCTAAATTTTTATAACTTCCCAATTCCCCGACTTGGTTCACTTTGTTGAGTTCCAAGTCTTTGTTGGTCATCTTTGTAGTTGGTGGAGGATGAGAGAGTTATTTCAATATAGATATACAATGGTGAAGTTCATGCATACATGATCTTTGAGTTATGGTGTGTGGATCTATTTTGCTTTTGCTGAGTAGTTTGCTAGTGGATTATCTATTATTGGAAAGATAGATTTTCGGTTAGTTTCATCAATTCAGAATGTTTATCTATCAATAAATATTTTATCGTGATGGATGTGTAAGGATTTCTTAATATAATTTAGGTGATTTGGTAGTTCAATCCTTTATTGTTTAAGTTGTGTGGATGCCTTTATAAGTTATTTATTATGAACTGTTAGCTTTTGTTAGCTTATAAGTTATGGATGCGGAACTGTTAGCTTCTATTCAAGGAATAGATTAATGTTCCTTTTAGTTATTTATCAAATATTTTGTGAATGGAAATGTAATAGGAATTTATAAGTAGTCTGATAAGTTTTGTTATTTAAAAATGATGCAGAATCACATATCAAATCCAATACCATGGAATACAATATGAAATATAAAATATCACAATTACATGGAATTCAATACAAAATATCATCAACTAGAGTTTGGAATATGATTCATAAAGTGCAATATAAAATAAATGTCATGAAGTGCAATGATTCACAATTTCATTTAATATAATATAAAATATCATCAACTACAGTTTGGAACAATGGAAACTAATTCATGAAGAGTAGTATAAATACCTAAAATTTTCCAATTCTCTTCCATTTCCCAAATAGAGTCAGGGTCCTCAAACTGACATTCATCTTGAGATAAAGTCAAAGAGTTGTCTTGATTCTGAGTCTGCTCTTCATTTTCTTCAGCTTGCATCTCAATTTCAACATTCATTGTGTGATTTGTGTTAATGTCATATGTCCTAGTCCCACTGCCACTGCTATTGCCACCAATACCAACATTTGGAATTGGAGTGTTGCACAACTTGGTCCCTCTTCTTTCACATGGACCTCCAAACTGTGAGTGCCCTTTCAAAAGGATTTTTGTTGAAATTATACATAGTTCCTTTCATCCTCAAGAAATTTTCCAAATTCTTGTCTAGTTTGTTTCTTAACTTTGATTTCAAAAACACCAATGTACTGAAAACTCTCTCATCCTCCACTGACCCCAATATCATTGTTTGACATAAATCAACAAGGTTTAAATATTCTAATATTGAATTAGGTAATATTTCACTCTGACCTAAGCTTGTCCAAACCTTTTTTATTGATCCTGGTTCAAAGGCCTTCTCCATTTCCACGGATTTATACTAGTCCTTCATAGCTATTGCAAAATTCCTACATTGTTTTCTAATCTTAGCTTCATTTAAAATTCCTTCTATTGTCTGCTCATTGTATGTTACACTTTTCAAAAATTGTTTGACCAAGCATTTTACTTTATCATGAAAATATTTTGGGTTATCTTAGTTTACAAAAATTGAAGATACACAATACCCATGGCTTCAATTATTTCATGTCAAGGGAATCCTTCATGAATCTCTTAAGAAGATATTTTACAATTTCCTTCAAATTATAACTAATAGATTTAACAATGTCATTAAAATCTTCCTCATTAATAGCTACTTCTCTGCTAGAGTGCTTGGATGTGTTACAATGGTACATTGGTATCTCATATCCACATACATAGATACATAAGTTCCCACTTTCATTAAGTTGTAAATAATTATCAAGATTATTCAAATCAATAATTTTCTACCTCATGAAATAATTTGGGCCTTCTTGTGTTAGATCTAGATATAGATGATCGAGGGCCAAGCATGTATGTAGATTGGAATATTCATAAATATACATAGTTTTGTCTTGGGATTTCTTCACAAGACTATTTATCACATCCAGCATGGGGAGAAGACTAGCTAAAGTCAATAGTGTCTCTATATTGCTTAACCTATGTAAGAGGTCAAGAGCTTTGTCTACTTTGTTTCGATGCTCATACATCATTTAAATCAAGGATTGATATTCTAAAAGAACTCATTACACTAGTCCATTCAAGGAGATCCATCTAGTATCGACATCCTTGAGAATCTTATTTCTTGGTGTTATTACCTTAGCAAATTTTGAAATTCTACAAAATGTTTGGGACTTCAGAAAAAGTATGTGTGGAACTTGCAAACTAGATTTTCAACTTTAGATATTGTAGGAAACTTGCTTACAAGTTTGAATGCTAAATTCATTCTATGGGCCATGCAGTGAATTCCAAGCGTGTATGGTGCATAAGTATTTTGTAACTTCATACAAACACCACTCCTTTGACCTTGGATTACTGAAACTCCATCAACTCCTACACACACCAAAATTTTGGCAATTGTACACTGATCCATACTTGTAATTTAATTCAAATATTTCTTGACTAATTCAAATAGATTGTGATGTTGAACTATCCTTCATTTTATGAACATAGAGAAGATGAGCTTGGACAACATGTTGTTCTATAGTATACAAATTCATACACACCCAAAAATTAATGTCTACCACAGTAACTTCATCTAAAGATAATGTAATGAAATTTGATTCTTTTTCTTTCTCCTTTAAATCTTCCTTTTCCACTACAACAAGATAGTTTTCCCATTCTTATCCATCATTTACTGACCAATGTGAGAAGGCATAGTGAGGAACACCCAAATAAGATAATAAACTAGAATATTTTGGGTTGTCTATCATAAGATGCCCTCTGGACAAAATATGAAAAATAACACTCACTTGAACAATTTTTGATAGATTTTCTACTTTCATTGCTTTTCCAAATTGAGCCTAAAGTGTACCTTGGCATACAGTAAGCTTTGACATTCTTTTCTCATGATCTTCAAATTATGTGACATACCTAACATGAATACATTCTTCCTTTGATTTCCATCATACAACTGATTGTTCCTTTCCATCTATGATTTTTTTTTCATAAACTTTATTGATATTTTTTTCTATAGTGTCAAGCTTTAGCTATAATGTCTTGTCTCTTCCATATTTCCAACTACAAATCGTACATTTGGCCAATGTTGCACTTTCAATATCATTTTCATTCCCCAACAATACAATGAATGGGTACTTTGACAACCAACCAAGTTGAAAATTCCTTGTCATTTCCCACTCACGCCCCATTTTTTATTTTCTTTTTATTTTCTTCCTACCAACATCATCCTCATCCAAGTCAATTATCTCATTCTGGCTAACTAGGGTACCCCGTAGAACATATTTTGTGGTATTTCCATCCTCATTTGATACATCTGGATTTAACTCAATGACAATCTCACCTTGACCTTCTGATGGTGATGAGGTATTGTGAATTCCTTCTTCATTAATATTTGGTGGAAGAGTTGATGATGTAGCTTCATCTTGATCTAATGGTTCAAAAGCTTTGCCAATTCCAAAGTAAGACTATATGGTACCTCTATGTTTTGGGCATTTTGATTGCCTCCCAGTCTCTTCACAACCTTGATTAGTCTTACCCTTGCTACTTGATATATTGATCTCTCACTTTGAATAAAAGCTGAGAAAAAATGTCCTCTTGTTTAAGAAGGATAGAGAATATAGATCCCATTCCCTACTCAAAATCATCTTTTATACTTAAGGAAGAATGGAAAAGAGATAAAGAAATATTATTATTATAACTAACAACACTATGAAGAAATGATCACTCGCCTTTAAGTCTATTTTTTCAGCTTTTGTTGACTTCTAAATTAAGAAGAACCTCAAAACTAAACAAAATGTGTAAAGAATAAATGACAGTTTTGATTGTATTTATATCAATCCACATTTCATGAATTTTTTGGAATTTTTAAATGGTATATTAAATTATTGGCGATTCCTGCATGCTTATACAATAATTAGTTGTAATTTTCAAGGAAAAATGTTTCCTCAAATCTAATTATTTTTTAATGTTATTGGAGAAATATGTCATCATAAGCAACTATTTATAAATTTTAATTGGTGAAATGGGTCTCCACAAGCAACTATTTGTAAATTTTAATTGGTGAAATGGGTCCTGATACAATGTTGTTTTCATAGTATTGGAAAATATGTAGGTGTTTTTATTACATGCTTCCAAGATTCCAAGCAAAAATATTAGTCAGTCCATTTGAAACATGTAGTTTATTATGGAAAATTTGTTGCTTAAATATGCCTCATAAAAAAATAATCGTTGGTGAATTGATAGGTATTGGACTAATAGTTCATAAGATATGGGTGATTTGCACACCCTGTTGGATGCAAATAATTTAGCAATTTTGACTTGGCTGATTTCTAGAATTCCCCAATTGGAAAAGATCTGCTACTAAAGATTTCCCTAAATGGAATCACAACATTCAAGAATAAGAAATTAATCACAACTTTTATGCCCACTAGATGAGGCATAAATCATAGTCCATCATAGACACATACTAGCATAAATCACGTATCACAATTTTAACAAGACACAACATATTCTAAAAAGATTAGTCCTCTTAACCAACACTAGGTTGAGGTCTCATAACAATAAAAAAATCTCCATCAATGCACCAACTAGGTTAAAACCAGCCATCGTGCATACAACTCATCTAAGACTAGGACACTTGCTATCCATTTTTCCTTCGATAAATATGGCTTTGAAATTTTCATACATATACACTTTTACCTTATGTCTACTTCTCTCATTTCTATTATATCCATCTATTTCTTCATCTATTGCACTATCTCATATTTATGCTCTATCCTCATTCATATCTTTAGCTTTTCCTTCCATGAATCTCTTAAGATTTCTCTATTTATCACTTTTATTTTATAGACTTTTCTAAAGTTTGAGGCTTAGGTTTACCAACAACCCCTAAGGATTCATTGGGCTAACTCATTGTTTACAACTAGGATTTATGAATTTTCAACTTATAAATGAGGCCTAACTAGTCTATTCTTTTAAGAAAAAAAATTATAGGATAAAACCCTCCCAAACCTTAGAAAGCTCTTATCAGTTAACCAAAATTGCATAGTAACCAAACCCTTGCAAACTGTAACGCCCCGCCGTGCGAACCCCAAAGGACATTAACACAATAATCACAGCACAATTTTTTTTAAAAAAAATACACAACATACATGTAATACACATCAAGTCATATCACGAATTTCAATTAAATAGATTCATTAACACATACATCCTTTGGGGTACACGAAGAGTCATTACGTGACTTAGATCCATACAACATCAATAAAGAATAAAATCCAAAGATATAAAGTAAACAATAAATATAACACATACATAAAAAAATTCATTGATAAGAAGCCATCTGTAAACATAAATACAACATATACATGATTAACTTAACACATTAAATAACAATCACCATGGCCAATATCCACACAAGGTTTAATGTTACATTACATTACAGTACAATGTTTAAGAAGTACAATGATACAAAAGTGTTTCCAAATATGAGTGAAACCATCACCAGATAGCATGATACAAATGAATAGATGAATACAAAGTATCATAACTGGCTCCAAGAAAAATACAACTCTGGAGTCACTGCAACAGCACCAATCCGCACCTCTCAATCCTCGACTGGGGACCCAATGGGGTGCTTAGCACGTTCCACCCGACCATGTGAATCTGAAGACCCATCCCCCGTGCTAGGAGCTAACAAGAAGGAGACCTCAACCAAGAACATCCAACAGGGAACCACTAGACTCAACGTCATACAAAAGTATCATTACACTCAGGAATTTCAATGACACAATCCAACCACATCCAAGAGTCATAAATCTCATCACATGAATCAAAGCAATAACCAGTAAACAAATAACCAAAGGATGATCATGAAACACTTCCAAAAACATAATACAATTCCAGTAACATCATATAACAGTACCATAAGAGTACAAGGTCAAAACCCAAACATCAACAAGATTTATACAAGACCAAAGAATACACTAAAGATCAAATAGGTAAAACCATAAATCAATTCAAAACAACTATGTTTCATCAGTTCAAGACAAAGAACCACTTCCAGAGGATTTCCAAAGAAGCAACATAATAAGGAGCGTTAGAGGAGAGTGTCATCGCATGGCTTAACATGGATTCTCCAGACTACCTATCGCAAGGTGCCGCCTCCGTCTACTGACGAATTATCCAGACAATCCGAGTGCTAGGAGCCGCCTCCATCTATGGTTATCCAGACTACCTATCTCAAGGAGCCGCTCCATAGGGTTGCTCATGCGGAATCATTAACCTTTCATGAAGACAAGGTAATGATCTTGCCAACCATGGCCTTCTCAATCCCCTTTAGCCTGTGATAGCACTAAACGGCGGACGAGGCATCAATTATCTTTTTAATGTGATTCTACCCACCCCCTAGTTAATTATTTAAATTATCACTTATTAAATTCACTCTAACGAGGGCTATCCTGGCACCCCTTTGTGCGCCGACCACCCACTTAGAGCTACTCTCACTCCAGACACTCAAAACATAAAAACCAAATCCAAGGGTTGTACAACATAACAAGTACATTAGATCACAACAGAGAAGCATGCAAGGCACTACCCATCTTGACATAAATACGTAATCAAAATCTCAACGATTCATGTACAACCCTTTCAAAATCGTGAAACCAAAACACTTACCACAACAAGGGCACACAAAAAGGAGGAACATTAAGCAACAATAAACATAAACCTCTGGAAGATTCTCATAAAGTTACACTAGGGTTTCCCCATCAAAGAACTGACAGCAATAATTGCAAGACCTCAAAGAACTATTTCCAATATAAATATAATGAGCAAATACACCAAAATAAGATCAACAACACCAACAACTTCGATACGAACTAAATCGAGAATCCAAGGGAAACCTCTATTTTCTCCTCTCGGAATACCCATAATTCAAAGAACTTTTCAATTTGACTCATCAAGTAGAACCATCAATCATGACAAAGTTAACATTAACCAATTTGCCACTTAGGTAAAGAACAAAAGAACACATACTGGTTCCCAACGAATAGCAACATAAATAAAATGAGAGAAAAACTCCAACTCAAAAATCAACTCAGGAAAAGTCACATTGAAAGAATCCATAAAACCACACATTCTAATAATATATCCATTCATTCAATAAGAAGTAACTTGAAACATTTTAAAAAGAACATTAGTTTAAAGATCAATCATTTCCAAAATTTAAGGATAGCACAATATTACGAAGTGAAAATAAAATCTAATGGTTTAAGCCATAAGACACTATTCACAAGTATACTCTTCCAAACACAATATATTCCAATTTACACATTATAACAACAAGCTCCCTTCGAAGATCAACCCACTCAAACCAACAATTTGATCTTGATATCAATCACAAGTATTTTCTAGAACTGTTCTTATAGAAATCCCACAAATCAACTATTAAAAGAATATGAGGGAAATTGACTTAGAAGAGATCATCTAATTTTATTCATTTACATAAACCCTTTGTTTAACTAAATATAATTAATCAAAACATTTATCGAATCAACAATCATTCACTAGCCTTTATCGTAATACCCAACTATTTAAAGTTTTCAAATTTATTTACTTCCATTTATCTTATAAATCAATTCTCCCACCTAAACAGAAATAATCCTTATCGCCAATATTATCTACATACATCAACAACATACAAAACTCTACTTTTCATTATTTCTAAGTTAACTATCCCACTTGAAACTAATCAAATTGAGAATAAACTAATCTATCAATGTTACCCAAATTATTAACATAAGGAAACTCTCTCTCTAATCACTTTACTAACCTACTCAATAACATAATACCTAACTTAACTACCTAATAATTCTAATTTTCTAACTCCTATAAATAAATCATTTTCTGAATATAAACACATTAATTACAAAGTCTTAAGGAATAATTCCATACAAGGAAACCATCAAACACATCAACCTTGAAGAACACTATCTTAAAACACTTACAATGAACAGGCCATTGAGACATCTCCATAAATATCCCACAAATAACACCCATCTTAAAACAATTAAATAACACTTAAACCAATAATCAAAACACTTTGTTTAAAACACATTTACTCACACATTATAACCATAAAGACCTTCCTTTAATTTAAGCATTATTTCAACGTTTTTACCACTTATTTTAATATATCCACTTAATTTAATTAAGAGAGTATTTACTACAAATAATTATATTTAAAATAACTATATCATTTATAAGATAACCAACTCCATCAACTGTTTAATACGAATCCTAATTATAACTTTAAAATGTAATACTAAGATGACAATTCTATAATTTACAACTTTATTATAATACTAAGGTGACGACACTAATGGATTATTTCACACAGTAGTTTGATAAATAATTATCATTCACAGACTCATTAGATAACAAAAAGGTAATTAAAACCATTTAACATTTAATCAATATCATTTAAATTAATTAACCTATGAACCTGGGATTTATCCTCTCTTAAAAATAACTTTATCATTAACCCTCAAGTAAAAGAAACTATGTAAATGTAGAATCACTTATCTCCTTTAGTGAACCCTAAAACTTAATTAACCATATAAATCGATTTACTTTAACTAAATACACAGTTCATTTATCTACAACAAAATTAAATACCTAATTCAATAATGTTTATTCTGTTAAAATCTTTTGTTAAATAATATTTTACTAAGCACTTATCGAAATAACCATTTTCTCTTTAATTATTTACCTAATTCATTCCCTGGCACAATAATTCACCAGTAATTGTAGCAATATTTTATTCTAAGTAACCAACTACCTATTTTCCAAGAGTATCCATTAGCCAATCCTAAAAGCATGCGAGGAGTTTAGATATTAAGATAACATTTATTTCATTCTAAAAGAAATATAAAACAATTAAAAGATATCATGAAATTAATACTATAAAATTAAATCACCAATTAAGAGAACATGTAAGAAAATTCAAGATATATTTTATATTATAATTTTCCTTAATTTAAATCTCACGTTAAAACTTTTAACCTATCTTTCCATCCTAATTTAGATACAATGATTAATAATATTCAAAAAGGACATATGTTTCTTCCTAAGGTAACAAATGTGAGAATTCTAACTGCACCATCCTTAACACCTAATGACTAACTACCTGGCAAGATTTCATGCCAACAATTAATAACTTTATTTATTCAAAACAAGATCCTCTAATTATATCTCACCTCAAACAATATCCAACCTAATTATTATAAACAAATATATATATATATATATATATATATATATATATATATATATATATATATATATCTTCACTTTCTGATTAAAAATAAGAGATCATTTATCTAGCTGGGATAAAATCTAATTCTTCACAGCACAACCTTAACCTAAATAAAATTAATATTTTTAGTTAATCTACTCTAATTCATTCACTTCATTAACTAAACATCTTTCAACGTAATTTCCTTAACTACTAATATTACGAATATTACCTAAAAGCAAGACCTTCACAGTAATAAAAGAATATACCCTTTGCACAATATTTACCTTAAACCTATTCAGTTACAAAAGCATAACCCTAATTCCCGATATTCTAATGTGTCACCCATTTTCATTATATAGTATAATCATTAATTTTACAACCAAGATAACATTCTTTATTATTTCTCTATTTACCTCAAAACCTATCATACTAGCAGACCAAAATTTAATTTAACTTTTTATAAATTATATTTATTATCAGCAAAACGCAACCATAAGGGAGCAGCTTGATAGCAGCCTCGTATTTTAAGCATAACGCCAAAACTATAATCTGGGTATTTGAGATTTTTGGACAGCAAATAGAACACTAGAATTTGGAGAAACCCTTTAAATTTACCAGCAAAATAGTTTGTATAAAAAATGTTATGGATGACACAATTAGACTGTTTGAATAGAGTCACAGGAAACAGTTTACCAGTATAACAATATATATATCTATTTTTTTTTACAAACAAAATATAATATGTATATATATATATATAAACAATCGCAATAGATTTAAAATATTTTAATTTAAATCAACATTTAAATGGATCTTTAATCCCAATCTCACATCTAAAAATCTATAAATCTATAAAGAACGAGAGGTTCATCAATAATAAAATAAATGAATTTTCATTAAATCACTTAAGAATATGAAATGTAAAATTTACCCAGAATACAAATAGATTTCAATACGTAACTAAATTTTTATAATTATTCACATAAAATATGAATATAGATTGAAACCACCGCATATGATTATAAGTTGAAAACCATATCATAAAAACTTAAATCAAAACCCTAGCACCACATGCAATTTGAATCTTCAAGATGATTTACAATTCGCACACAACATATCAAAAATATAGAGAGGGGAAAGAAAATTGTACTCTTTTCCAGAGAGCATTGACAGGAAATTTCAATTGGCGTTGTAAATCAATGTTGTCTGGAACCAAAAACCCTAAGCCGAACAATCCATGATAGAAGGAGCCACCCTTCAAACCCGCCAATCCCCCTTTTATCTCTAGAATAATTCTCATTTTAATAATTTGTTTCATGGAGTCTTTTCCACTCCCTTCGGGAAACCGTTCAACTTCCAGCAGTTATGAATGAATGACAGCCACGACCCTTAATTATTATTTTATAATCTAATCTTTAATATATGAACCAAATAGGTCATCTATTAGATATTCAATAAATAATTAATAATTTAATCTTTCTTTTAGTTACAGATAAATATTTTCTCCTTAATTTGTTTATCGAATTTAAACATTAAATGATAATTACCTTGCAATATTCTATTTTTATTTATTTCTATTAACAATGTAATTTTATTCTTTCATAACCTCTAATTATATTAAAACATTTAATTAATTATTTATTTCACAAAGAAATTAATAAAAATCTTATCACATTGTTTAATTACTCATACTTCTTTTAGTTATTATTTTAATTTAATAATTAATCATCCAAAATAGTTATCGTATCATTTACTAATGTAGTTCATTCAGTTATAATTTCACTTCCCAATTAAATTAAGTTCCCTTTTAATCCTTTTTAATATTTTATCACTTTTAAATTTATTAATTGAATTTAATCATTAAATGATAACTATCTTTCCTCATTTAATCTGATTATTTTAAATAACTAACTCCCAACAATAATTAAATTGACGTTTATCATTGATTCTAATTCTTTATTTAATTCCAATGAAACAGGTAACCTTAGAATTAAATTAATTTTATTAATCAAATCCAAACATATTATTAGTGTTACCTCATAACCTTAAAATTAAATTAAATAATAAAATCACCACATCATCATGACATTACTAACAACTACTTACTTGACATCAACGATAATCGAAACGGGGTGGGCACTACACAAACCCTAAGCACCTAAAGATTTTGGAATTTTCCTTAACTCCCTAAACCAACTTAATTCAAGCACAATTGACATAGAGAGGTGTAATTACTTGCTTACTCAAGAAATAATTTGTCTTCATCATCTCTATAACTATTCACTTGAGCTATTCTCATTGTTCTCTTCAAACTCGATCAATTCTTCCATTTTGAACAATTTCAATTGTGAGGAAAAATGAGCCAAAAACCTTCTTTATGGAAAAGGAATGGAGTTTATTCACCATTAATTCTTGAAAGAAAGTTTGTGCAAGCAAAATCACATGTAGTCGTTTAAGTTTAAATTTTGATCGTTGATCATTTTGATTTGAAACATTATCCATGGCTCTCATTTTTCCTTGCACTTTCTCATTTTCCTTTTAGCAATGCTCTTTAGATGCTTCTACATCACCCATTTTAACTTTAGTCACCTTTTACTTGAAAGCTATTGCTCATCACTACTTTGATCTCAGCTACTTTGAATAAATTCATGATGCTTTACAATTTGAAAATGGGGGGAATATTCCATCACTCATTTCTAATGTG
This sequence comes from Sequoia sempervirens, assembly GCA_007258455.2. Classification (NCBI taxonomy): domain Eukaryota; kingdom Viridiplantae; phylum Streptophyta; class Pinopsida; order Cupressales; family Cupressaceae; genus Sequoia; species Sequoia sempervirens. Next base: position 28,159,127 of record VDFB02075321.1, read on the forward strand.
TTCCTTAGACCTCCACTTGTAACTATGATAGCTTTAGGTGGCATGATGGGCACAATACTCAACAATTCATTTCCCATCATCAATACTTCCTTTCCTTGTTGCATCTTATCAGCGATATGAACCATACATGTGATAGGATCTTAGTCATTAGATCTAGGTCCTCCTTTGACTTTATTCCTCACCCATTTCTTATTGAAAAATCCATATATCAATAGTTGGATCACATTAGCAATGGGAAAAGGGAGTGACAATTCAAGATTTGGCCATGTGTCTATATTACATGATTAAGGTTAATGCAAGCATCACCCTTAGTAGCACTTTAAATTAACGATGAAACATTGAAACAATACACTTCATCGCTCATCTCTGATATGTTAAGGAAAATAAAGTAGCAACCCATGATGAGCAATGAGATAGTAAATGAAAAGGTCCATTAATTTATCATGCATCATTGATTGAGAACTTAAAGCTTTTCAGCAGTTAGCAATACAATGGCAGCTAGTGATAGTAAGGAAAATTTTCACATCGTGCATCCCTACTGTGAAAATCAATGTCCAACACCCATCTGTGATGAGCGATATAAATGGAAATTTTCATTGCTCATTGGCAATATAAGACAAGCAGTCATGAAGCAATTTGCAATTAGTGATATGCAGAGTAGTAAGCAAGAACTTAAGTGAGGAAAATTAGCACATTCTCACAAGCTTTATAAAAGGGGGGTGGACTAGTTATAACGATACATAAGGAATTTAAGACCAAATGAAACAAAGGATGTAAAGGCCAAATATTACCAATTTTACAACCTTATAAAATATTAACCTAAGACTTAGAAATAATAATGAAATATTACACAATAGGTAAACATGGAATCCTAACCACAAGGGGTTGGTCAATACATGAGTACAAAGACTTAAGTTGTTTTAATCTGACCAATAATTGACTATAGCAATTTGACAAAGTATTTGAGCCAAAGGAAAGGATTTATAAGAAAGGGGAAAACATGCAATGTAAAGCAACCCCAAAACATAAAACCCTAAACCATTGTTTTACTTCAAACCAAGAGGCCACTCAAGAAAGGAAATTTTAGAGTGGTAGAACATGAAAGTTTTGAATGTTCCACAAATGGATCTGAATGGGGATGTATTCCTCTCATAGGAATGGCAAGATTTTAGATCTCATGGTTGAAGAAGAACAAGCACAAGGACACTAAAAAACAAGGACTTTCCTAGACAAGGCGAGAATACCAAACCCAAGCACACCAAACCTATGTACAAAAATTATAGTACTATACAATGTACATGTAGCAGAACATATTTCAAGAGAAATATGGCTTCATGAAATTTACATGTACTAGAAGTACAAGAATTTTTCCTATTAAGCTTTGGAGAAAGTATGAGTCGTCACCATATGTGTTTGACACCAAATAAGGCCCAACCATAATGCCTTAAAATTCCCATGTTTTCCTTTATCATGAACCCTTGCATTCCACATTAATACCATACTACCTACTTCAAATTTCTTGAGACAAGCCCTTTTATCATGCAAGTGCTTAACTTGCAACTACATTTTAGCATTCATGTCTTGAGCTTATCTTCTAGTTTTATCCAACTGTATCAAGCCATCAACCTGATGTTGCATTTCATCACAAATGTTCTCATCCCACTCTTGCAAAAACTTGTACATTTTTAGGATATTGTTCTTAGGGATTCTAGCATCTAAACCATAAACTAGACTAAATGGTGAATGTCCAGTAGCTTTCTTAATAGTAACCCTGTCTACCTAGAGTGCAAGCTTCAACTTTGAATCCCATGCATTCTTATTCTTTTCTATCATCCTTTTGATTATCTTGATTAGAATTTTGTTGCTAGACTCAACTTGACCATTCCCTTGAGGATGATAGGGGAAGAATAAGAAATCTATATTCCATTTTTTCACAAAAATATTTGAACTTATCAGATCTAAATCACATGGCATTATTTGGGATAATCTTCTCTAGGAATCCAAATATGATCAGGATATTATTCATCAGGAAATGAATTACCACTTTACTTGTTTCCTTCTTGGTGGGTATTTCTTCCACCCATTTTTTAAAGGAATTAGTTGCAAAAAGGATCAATGAATTCCCCCCACTACATTTTTCTAATATTTTACCAATGAAGTCTATACCCCACTATTGAAATGGGGCTTGAACTGAAATGGGCCTAAGTGGTAGGTCCCTTGAGAACTTTAACTTGCCTAAAAACATTTGGAAAGCATCACAAGTTTTATCAAACTTGTTGGAATCTTTGAAAAATGTGGGCCACCAAAAGCCTACCAAAATTTTTTTGTGAGCAATTGTTTTAGCCATGTAGTAGCCACCACACACTCCATTATACATTTCAATAGTACAAAAATAGTCATATATGACTATAAAAACTACTAAAAAATACTTATAAATGACTAAACATGGTCATGTGACCATTAGTAGTTTATTGCCAGTCATTTATAATGCGACCAAATTGATGACTAAACCATTTTTAGTCATTTATTAGTTGTTTTGATTGATCAATTTGGTAGTATAATTATTCGTTGATTTAGTCATTGATTGTTATAATATGATCACTTATTTAGTCATTTTTTATTCATTGATATATTTAGTCATTGATTGTTGTAATTTGGTCACTTATTTAGTCATTTTTATTCATTGATTTTTGTCCATTAGTAGTGTATTTAGTAATTAATTTTAATCATCATTTTGATCAATTTGGTAGTATACTTAGCCATTTTTATTTCATGGGTAATATATTTAGTCATATTTATTCTTTTTTTATTGATTTATGTCAATTAGTAGTATATTTAGCAATTTTTATTTCATAGGTCATATATTTAGTCATATGTAGTCACTATTCATTGATTTCTATCAATTGGTAGTATATTTAGTCAATTTAATTATTAATTGGAATTAATTAGTAGTATATTTAGTCATTTTAATTGACTAATATTTGAGGATTTAAACATAAAACACAAAAATACATGTCAATAATCAATTTCACACAATAAGACAACCATTGAGAAGGAAAAATTGATGAACATTATTAATAAAAGAAAAGTTTTCTAGTTACATCTTAGAAATAGATTATTACAATTTTTATTTTCAGTCAAAAGATTGAAAATCTAAGTTACAATATTGCACAAATTGATTGCAAGAAAGAAACTTCTCCAAAAAACTTCTTCAATGATGGAAACACAAGCTTGGAGCCCTTCAATGCAAGCACATTCCCCTTTCATCTCTTAAAAAGTCTACAATTGGGTAATTTTCCTGGAGAAAGTTGTAATGTGTAAAATTCAAGAAGGGTAGTGTTGATCATGTCCCATTTATGAAGCTCTCTCCTTCAATGTATTCAACAATAACCGAGCTAGAATCTTTCCTCTTTTATATGCAACATGCCATCTGACATGAGAAATAGGGTCTATCTTTTCCACCATGAATGAAGTTGTACCTCAGTACAACCAACAATATTACTATTAGTCTCAATTTAGAAAGAATAAAAGTGCATTTTATATTAATGCAAGTTTAGAAAAGTAAGTCCAAACATAGTAGAAAGATAAATCAATTAAAAAATTGTAGGAGACATATCACATCCAAAAACATGGGAGATCTAGATGGAAAATTGGAGAAATTGGCTTGGAAAATGACAGCAACAGGGTATTTCTAGATTCAAGACTTTTACTTAATGTTATGGAATAGAAGAAGAGAAAATCATTTATCTTCCACCTTAGTGAAAAGTTTGTAATTACATTTGGTTTGTTAAACATGGCCCCTGGTACAACTATTAGAGTTGTTAAGAACCTTTGAGTATGTTCTAATTTTCACACTGCATCTAAATTCATCTCCAAGATTGTTGAAAGAGAAATTTTTATGAGATATGTGAACCATTTCCATGATTTTAAACAAGGACAATGTTCTTGTGGAGAATATGGGTGATGCTAAATTAAACAATTTGAAAAATGGGCTTGCACTATAATAATTTGCAGTACATCAGATATTCAAAGGGACATCCATGAAAGCATAACAAGGATTTTTTGTCATATGTTGTAGTTACAAATGCCCTGCTAGACCCACATTAAAATCTAAAGGATTCTTTTATGGCTAGACTAATAAAATTCTATTGTAGGGGATACTCCAAGTACATATGGCCCAATTCTAATAACAACTTTTATTAAAGCTAAAAAATAGCTTTGGATGTTATTCATATGTTATGATATTGAATCGTAGACTTGATTATCTAATACCTTATGAATGAAGATCTTATATCAATAGGGAGATATGGAACTTTTTGCCACTAATCTTCCTAAAGAAAGCCATATGCTAATATTTGACTTCTAAAATATACTTAGATATTTGAATTCTTGTTTCATGTGCCTCCAAATAGGTGCACTAGATCCTTGAACATGATTAACATAGATTTATTCAACAAGAAAAAAAGACTAATTCTATATGATTTTTCTTTATAATTCACCCTAGTGTTGATAGCAATCAATCTCAACTTTGCAAAATGCATAGCATCATTAACTAATAAGTTCTTAAAAAACTGTTAGGATGAACCCTTCCAAGGGATAGGCCTCTCCAGATTTTCAAAAGAATGGCAATTCTTTTGAAAATATGGAGAGGCCTATCCCTTGGAAGGGTGCATCCTAATATTTTTTTAAGAACTTATTAGTTAATGATGTGTATTTTGTAAAGTTGAGATTGATTGTTATCATCATTGGGATGAATTATAAAGAAAAATCATATAGAATTAGTCTCCTTTTCTTACTGAATAAATTTATTAATCCCATTCAAAGATCTGGTGTACCTATTTGGAGGCACATGAAACAAGAAATCAAATATGTAAGAAAAGGAAACCAGTGGGTTCAAAGCCCAAGTCCTCAACCTTTGAAAGTGTCCTTCCTACCTATGTGTGAATTGAAGCTTTTGATGAGGATGTTCTTTCAAACCCAACAGAATAATCATTACAAGTCATCAAAGCCAACAAAAAGGAGCCCAATATGAAATAAATGATTAAAAAAAAGAATAAAATCAAAATACTAAAAGTAATAAGTAAAGTCTTACTACACAACAACCATCTTTGTAGATTCCATTGTATCATTAACCATTTAACTTACAATAACTCACTACCTTTGCAAAGACATCCATTCATCCATCATCCACTGCTACACCGCTTTACAAAAACTAGGCTATTGTGGTATGGTGGTATTTGTCGCTCTACCACACCAAGCCTCATAAACCATCATGAGTGGTAGTGATTATATCACACCACTACAAGATACCTTCAACCATAGTTGTGGGGTAGCAATAACCACCACTATACTACACTAGTCAACATGGAAGCAACACGAGGTGGTGATAACACTGTACTACAACAAGCTCAATCTAATGCCTCTGTGAGGTAGCAATAAGTATCGTTCAACTGCCAGTCACTCCATGATATGTTGTGGGATGGTAGTAAAGTCCTAAACTCTCACATGGTGTAATATAACTTGATGATGACCAAATTAGGGGTCCACTAGTGAATTTGAGTCAAATAAATCCAATAGGTAAATGCCATAAGTTGTCCAAAACAAATACACATGTATCTAACTCAAGTCACTCAAGAAAATAGAGCATTTGAGACTTCCCACTAAACCAAGTCAAAATCAATAAGGTGTAAATATATGGCTCTTTTAGCACTACAATTAAGGTGTAAATCACAAATATATAAGTAACATGTGGTATCTATCTGCCAACAATTGCAATCTATAAATCAGGCACTACTGAAAAGACAACAAAAAGAGAGATTGTAACATAAATCTTGGTCGAAAGATAAGACTATTATTTAAAAATCAACAAAAGAAAAAGCTTAAACTTGTATAACAGTATAGAACACCTAACCACCCACTATACAAAGAAACCTTTTTACATAGATATTGATCATGGGGCATCCTTCAAAGTATAACAACAAGGATTTTTTTATCATATGTTGTATTTACAAGTTCCCTACTCGACATACTCTATTGTGGTAATTTCTTTGTAAGGAAGTTTTTACTCCATGAAAATTCTCTGTGAACATAAAAAAACATTTAAATTTCTTAACCAAAGCTTCAAAATTGAGTATCTTGTCATTGAATGACTCCTACTTTTTCTCTAAGAGTGATAGTACCTAAGCTTCTGGTGTTTCTAGATGAAGCCTATAGCAGAAAAGTGTAGTCTCCATCTAAAGCAACCATGTTGAAAATTTAGAAAATAAGAAATACCATAATTCTAAAGTAACAAATTGTATCAAGCCAAATGTAAAAAAATATACTTAAAAAATAAAAATTCTTACAATTGGACCTCAAATTGGACCAAGTAGATTTATGTTTTATCTTTAGAATGTAGGAACTTTTTCTATTAGAGCTTCATAACCTCAAATTTGATCTCCAATTGGACCAATAGATTTATGATTTTATCTTTAGAATGTAGGAACTTTATTTGTTTGATATTCACAACATCAAATTGGATCAAAAATTGGATAAGTAGATTTATTATTTTCTCTATCCACTAACGTGTGAATTCCTATACTCAAGTTCTGCTTCCAAGTGAAAACACTCGAAAGTGTTTCAGTCTAGCCAAAAGACTCTCCAACCTAGTTATGTTGCTGATAGCAATCCAATTTTTCCAAAAATATCCATACCCAAATGTTGCATCACAATCTATTCTTCCTACACATGAAAATTCCACATATTAACCCCTTCTAAATAAAACATTTCAGTTTCAAAAAGAATCTGATGTCATTTACTATTAAAAAAAAGCTATATAAATCACAAAAAATCCATGAAGCCTCCTAAATGTAGCTTAAAGCAAGTTTATAGTTTGGGTTTCAACATAAGAATCTTTCTACTACAACTCTCAATGAATGCATTATAAGCAAAAAAAAAAAAAATCTTCACACTCAAACTAATGCAATAAAAAAGTTATTGTGAAAGTATGTTATCATGAGTTAAATAAAAACAAAATGATTTTTTCCTTGGTTTCTTTTCTCAATATGCCTTGTGGAAATGAAATAATCACTAAGAAACCCTAACAATAAAAAATGAAGTAAAGGATCAAGAAAGGAAATTCCAATGCACTATTGTGTAATGGTGATGAAGGAACTTATATGAGCATGACCTACTTACAAATCCCTACCATTGAATTTCCATCCATCCAAAGATAAAATAAGGAATGTAAGGATTTGAGCAATATAAGTGTGGACAATGATTTTGGCAAACTAAATGCTTTCTAGCTCTTCTTGCATTTTTCACCTAAAAGGGGAAAGAATTGGGCCAAAATGCAAATGTCTACACTCAAAGTTATTGTGAATGAGATGTATTATGTCCAATTAAGATGTAATAATTCTTTTATATGAAAATTAAATGATCTAATGATGCAAAATCTAAGAAATGCAATGTGTTTGAAAACATAATGTGATATGTTGAAATGCCTAAAAATGTGAGTAAATGGTGAAATAACAGAGCCAAATCAAAGGGGTGCACTTGGAATCTTAGACTTGATGTTGGGAGATTCTGAAATCCTAAAAAAATGTCAAAATGTTGACTGGGATACTTATGCCAGGTTGGGTAACTTAGTCCCAAATTTGAAAAACTTTGCTGGAATGAGAATTTTCCAAATGGGTGTCCAAAAATTTCAAAATCACTTTCTAGGCTTGGAAGTGGGACTAATCTACCAATAATAGTGACCTAGTCCTCATGCAAATCTCAGGAATCTCGGGATAGAGTCTAGTAGCCATAGGTCTGCACTTGGTTTCTTGACAGGTGTTCACACTTGATTCTACATAAAATGGGGTAGAAAGTCTCTCTAAGCTTGAATTAGGGTTGTGATGATTTGATTGGATTTGAAAGCTTCTTAGCCACTTTTTAACACCAATTTTCTTGACAAATATATATACAAAAGTCTACAAACACACATGCAAAAGGGGAAAAATGTTTAAGGGTTAGAGTATAGGGGTTTTCCTTTGTCAAACCCCACTTTGGTAATTAAACCCTATGAAATGAAAGGAGAATTATAAATAAACAACATGCAATGTCATAAAATTACCAATCCCTTGATGTAAAATTTTGAATATATCCAATGAAGTACTCGAATTGATGGCTTGATAATGCTTGATTGCTTAATTGCTTTAGAATTATTAAGTGATTGGATGCTTGAATGATTGATGAACTAAAATCTTTTAGGAGATGTAAAATGAGGAGAAGAACCCTTATTTATACTTTATTTTATTAAAATTTCTTAAAAATAACACATCATAGGCTGACCTCAAGGGTTAGAGGACAAAATCCTACTAGAAATTTTAAATTATTTTGATTTTTGTGCCGAAAAGGGCTAAGTTTCCCCTACTAGCGACTTTTTCCAACTTAAGAAAATTAAGTGGGTGTCAGGAATTATGGGGCATTTAATGTTGTCCAGTGAGAGTATTCTCAAAATCACACTTTAAAATTGCTGGAAAGTATATTAAAGGGTTATTTATACATGAGAAAGGGTTGAATTAATGAAGAATAGTCTAGAAAAGTGTGAAAGTGAGTTACAATACTTTACAACACTTTGAAATAATACTTGAAAAACTTAATAAAATATGTGTTATTTAGGTGAATTATGGTGAAAGGGTCCTAGAAAAGTGTGAAAGTGAGTTACAACACTTCACAACACCTTTACAAGATGACCTAGAATTCTTAATGATTCATAAAGATTTAAGACCTAATGTGAATGTGTTAGCCACATTACAACATTAGACCTAGACAAAATCACTTGCCAAAGTTGAAAAGAGAGACTCAAGTGAGTGTAAAAATTTCAACTATACATTTTTTGGTGACAAAATAAGTCCAAAGGGTTATGCTGTAATGGTAATGGAATCACCATAAGAGCACAACTAAGTTACAAATTCTTGTGACTATAATTATGTGATCCATAACTCTATTGGTCATGTAGCATAGTTGTGATATAACAAATATAGTATGCATTCATGTGTGACCCAATTTTAATGTGGCTATGTTGTGATAGAAATGGAGGCAACCATATGAGCAAAATTTGTGTACAAATTAATCTTTTTCATCACAATTAGTTGCCAATCATCATTGGGTGCATTTAGGTTGACTTAAGTTTAATAAGTTATAGTGTAATGATAGCATGTTCCAAGAGAGATTACCTTTTTCTCCAATAAAGATCCTATAACTCTGGTTAATATGTAGAGTGGTTGTATTATATCAAATATGTAGTGCATTCAAGCACAACCCATGTTTAATGGGATATTCTAGATACTGACCAATATTTTCTAAATGTTACTTAAAAGTGTATAGCTTAAACTACATACCAATTTTGTTACATACATGAATACAATATTGCGTTACCAAAAACTATAATAATGTGATCTATTAATAACCATTATGGGAAGTATTAAAGCAAGACCCATGCTATATAGGATACATTTCCCTGATCATGTTAACATATCTTAATGATCAAACACAAGCTTCCCACACACTCTAGGATACAATCCAAGATCATACCACACCCTATCAAGATAGCTAATTTTTTGACCCAAGATTTAAGGTTGTGTCTTTTTATACCAACAAAAGCATTGGTAAGAGGATGAATAGGGTACAAACCCTAGGCCTCTAGAGAAACATAAACCATAACCCTAGTAGATTAGTGAGGTTGCAATACTAGAAAGATTGAGAAATTGTAGCCAATAACAAAATCTTGCAATCTAAAGATTATAGCCAATAACAAGCACACTATGTAGCTCAATGACATTTGTAAATGAAATCTATGGTAAGAAGAATGATAGTCGCTTGAGGTGTGATAGTCAAAAAGAGGTTGAGTAGTGACAAGATAATAAATATCAAACCTTGAATAGTAAAGTGGAGATTTTAACGAGTTTATTTACCCCCTTGCTGACCTTAAGAGGTTTTCAAATGATATTGACAATGTTAGACAAGAACAATGAAAATAGGGAATGATTGTCCAAATGAAGTAATAGTGGTAATCACAAGTTCAATGTTTCTTCTTAGTCATTGTCTAATGGAGGTAATGGACTTTATGTTTGAGTAGTGTTTTGAGACTCATCAAAGATGGGAGAATACTAAATAATACCTTGTGGACTGTGAAGTAGTGACACTAAGGTTTAAATATCTTAAGACCCACAATACCATGAAACAATGAGTCCTCTATAGTAAGTAAGTAGGTAGACAATAGGGCATCATTTGATTTTATAAAAGGATGCTCATGAAAGGAATCTTCAAGTGACAATGAGTGAGTTTTTTGAGATTGTAGCTAAGGGTGTAATATCTAGTCTTAAAGGTAGTTAGAAAAGTAATAAATGAGCAAGAAAATAAAACACTACACAACAAACAATTCACAATATTATCTTGCATTATAATGCCTTCAGTTTGAAGAAAAATCCCATTATATCTTGATGAAAGTAGTAACCTTAATGGTCAATCACTAGAAACCATGATTTTAAAACATGTTATTATTCTTATGGAGGTATCATTTTAAGTAAGGTTGTGAGTGGTGGTTTTGAAGAATGGTAGGTATGAAGGACTTCCTTTGTATGCATACTATGCAGTCTAGCTTAAGACAATGTTCTTAGAAGAGATTGAAAGTGGATTATAGAACTCAAGGGTTACAATGATAAAGATTAAAAAAAAGAATGATATCTATTTAAAATCCACTATCATGGAGATATTAAAGATGCCAGATGTACAACCCTAGCAACTAGAGTAATGAATATAGCGCCAAAGAGGATAGTGAGATGGGGAAAATTTAGGAGATCTCCACATTGTCTAATCGTAGGAAAATACATCATTTATTTATTTTTTAAATTAAAAGAAATCATTATAAGCCCTATATAGGATACATTCTAAATCCTATATAGGATAGATTGATACTTCAAAATCATCTAAAGTAATTTGAGATTATGCAAATATATGTCAATTAACTACTTACATTACAAAAAGTAGCATGAACAATGTAACCCTTGTTGAGCAAAGAAAGAATGAGATAAGTAGAAATGAATCTTATGCCTCCTATCACACACATCTCCTTACTATTCTCTATCATTATTTACCAAAAAACTTCTCCATTTTGGTGGGATACACCTAAAAAATAAGGTTCCAATGAAAGTTTTAGAGTATGTTTATTAAAATGAAAACTCTATTTTGACGGGCTACCCTTGAAAATAAGATTTTGATGAAAGTTTTAGAGTATGCTTAGTAGAGTATTTTGGCAAGCTATTGATTCTTGATTCCTTAAATAATTTTCTAAATAAATTACTAACTATTTAGTCATTTTTATTTATGTAACCAAATAACTTTTTAGTCAATGACCAAATTAGTCATTTATTTACTCATTTATAGTGGAGTTGAAAAAAATTAGTAGAATTTAGTCAATTTTAGTTGTTGTGACTAAAAGTTTTAGTCACATAGTCATTTATTTTCTAAATTCTACTAGTGTTTCTTGTAAAAGTTTCAAAGCCTATTTTCCATCAACACACTTGAGAAACACACCTTCTAGGCTTCTCCACCAAATCTCATTATCAATGGTAACACATTTAATGGCATGTAACTTCAAAGTTCTTCTCTCATTATCATCCATACTCTCAAGGAATTGCATAGTTTGTAAGTATTGAACAATCCTTGTATACCACCCACAAGTATCAATGTCACAGATGGGTGCAACATCAACACATTGAACTTGATTCACTTGGTTGTCCTCCAAATTAGTTTCAACAACAAACTTGATCAAACCCTATCCTCTTACCATGATCTAAACATCAATATTAAACTCTTGGATCCTATTGGTTCATCTATGCCTCTTACATGTGGTTTCTTGTTGAGTGAAGATATCCTTTATTACAATACTTGGCACAAAGGCTATGATTGTAGCTCCCATCAAGTATATGTTCTAAAAAATTTTACAGCCTTGGCCAAAGCATATGCCTACTTCTTAGTCATGTCATACTTAAGTTCTACGACTTGCAAATATTTGCTAAAGAATGCAATAGGTTGTTCAAATCCCTCATCATTTTTCTACAGCAACACAACATCAATAGTACGAAAAGATGAAAAAGAAAATATATGCTTTGGCTCAGAAACATCTGTGGATTTCAACACTGGAGCCTCTTTGATAGCTTGCTTTATGCTTTTGAATTATTGACTAGGTTCCTCACTCCAAACCATTTTCTCTCCCTTATTCAACATCTTAGAAATAGGCCTCGTAATCTCAACAAGGTTAGTGAAAAACTTTCTCAAGAAGTTTATCTAACCAAAAACTGATTGGATACCTTTAGCATATTTTGGTTGTGGAATCTTGTCTATGGAAACTAGTCTTTTAGGATCAATCCTTATTCCATGTTTCAATACAATGTGACCCAGTAGCTTACCTTCCTTTACCCCAAACACACATTCTTTTGGATTTAATGAAATTTCATACTTTGGTGCTTTCTTAAATACTTTCTTGAGATGTATACAATGATCTTCTTCCTTTCTACTAAATGCGGTTGGGTCATCTTGATACACAACTAATTTTTTTTTTTATGAAATCAGTAAATGCCACATCCATTGTTCTCTAAAAGGCAACCCTCACATTTTTCAAACCAAATGGAATTCTAACATGGACATAAGTTCCCTGTGGATTTGTGAAATATGTTTTATATTGGATAGATTCCTTGACCACCACTTGATTATAACTTGAGAACCCATCCATAATAGATAGCAACTAATAGCCAATTACCTTTAGTAACAGTGCTTCCATTTTTGGAAAAGGATAATTCTGCTTTAATGATGACAAATTTAAATTTCTAAAGTCAACACAGAGCCTAATGTCACCATTTTTCTTTTTGAATAGGACAAGATTTGAAACCTAGGTTGAATGCCTGACAGTTTTAATAATCCCAACATCCCTCAACTTCAAAATTTTTTCCTGCATCTTAGGTTGTAAAGTGGGATTTATTTTCCTTTTCTTTTTTCTGAAGGGCTTGGCATCTCGTTTTAGAGGTATTTCATGCTGAAATAGCTCTTCTTTGTATGCCTTCAAGTCATCATAGGACCATGTAAATACATGTCTATACTTTCTCAATAAACAAATCGACATCTCCTTGACTTGAGGTTTTATCTTCTTTTCAATGTAAACCTTTTTTGGACCATTTTGTGTATCAAGGTTTACTTCAAGTCCAAATCTTCTTTCTATGTGGATGTTTGTTTGACATTGCTTCTATCAGGGCCAATGAACACCCTTTCCAATGCAACTAGTCCTTTTAGAATGTTTTTAGTCTTCAACTAGATAATTTCATTCCCAAATATGCTTTCTTTACCATCCACTTCCTCCATAAAGGATCCAAAATCAATTTTTTTACCTTCATATTTATCTATACACTATAGGAATCTCAAGATATTCTAATAATCATTAAACAACTACTAGTTCTTTATGTTTTTCAAGAATTTAAGGTTTGATTTACACTTCTACCTTTGAAATTCCAGCAAATGTAATATCATTTGGCAAGAGGGCAATATTGGCCAGTAAATCTACCACTCTGTTATTGCTCCTATCCATCGAGTCAATGCCAAATGCATCAAAATCCTCAATTGAATCCCAAAAAACATTTCTATACTACATTATTCTAGTATTATTTGATGCATATTTTCCCCTAAACTGAGAAACAACAAATATTGAGTTTCCAATTACTCTTAAACTCTTAATGTCATGCTTCTTAAAAGTTGCAAAGAACATGTCACATTGCATGATACCTCCCATAGAGGCATTCCATTTTCTGGGTAACAACATCCCATAATTGGGTGTGATTCCCACCGCAACTATGCTCATCATAGATTCCCTATCAAAGAAAGTAGTTCATCTATATGGAACATTCTTAATGACTTCAATAACTAGGATCTCTTTTGAGTCCATGGCATAACATTTTCCATATGTAAAATTTATTTTTGGACCCATTTCCTTCATTATCTCCACTGGCATGATCAACTCCTAAATTCTGATTCTTAACTTTAACAATTGAAACAACAATCTCATCAGGCTTCTTGGCTATAATATATTTCTTAGCCCAAATATGAGGTGCCTTAATTTCCTTAGTTTTTAGCTCTCCTTTCTTAAACTTGGTCAATTCTTCTGGCTTAGCCCTCTATTTCTTTGTACTTTTCTCTTTCATGAATAAACTGTCAACCTTACCTTGATCACAACTAACAACTCTACTTCTCAAGTTGTGAGTGTTTCTAGCATTCTAAACCAATGTCGTTGTCATTTTAGTATACTCATTATCAAAAGGTCTTCTCAATGAAACATCCATTTCTTCTATTTCCATATCAGACATATTATCCTCAAGCTCTTCATCTTCATCAAGCAAAGCTTGTTGATGGTATGAGTCTGATTTCTTCCTTTGACAATCAACATCAACTTCATGTGTTTCTTTTTCTAAAGAACACTCCTCATCAACAAATTATGATCTATGCATAATAACATGTACTTCAACATCATTTTCCTCCATTGGCTCATAATCATTTGATTGATCTTTCTCCTCTTCAAAATATCTTACTACTGAACATGTTTGAGAAGTATGGGGTAACTGGCACACCAAGGTGTTTCATCAACAAAGTTCACTGAATTATTCTACAATGGATCAAGAGGAACTTTATTTTATGTGTTCTTCTAATTGTTCTAAATTGGATTTCCATTATACTAATTAGTGTTGTAAGGATGGTCTTGCAACTTAGGAGGTCTTTCATTCTGCTAGAAAATTTTCTTCTCATTCACAAGTCCCTTTTATTGCCTTGTAAGCTTGTAGTTGATATATTTCATGGAACTTACAACATTATCAATCTTATCTTCAAGAGAAGATCCTTTTGCTCCAGAGTCTATAACCTCTTTGTTGGGGTTCTTCAATATTTTTACATCATCTATTCTCCCAACGTTACTATTCTCTTTTTTGATATTCTCAAGGTGGATTACCATCTTGAAAGCTTCTCTCAAGGTTTGAGGATTTTTGTCCAGCAGGAGATAGCTCATTTTTACATACACTATCATTGAGTCTCAAATGAGGTAGTAATCCATTCATGGTGTTCTAAAATCTTACATTGAAATCAAAAAATGTCTCATTTGAGCCTTTAGATATGTTGTTAAATTGATTCAGGATGAACCTTGAATTAGCCTTATTACTATACTATTCTCTAAATAGCCTCTTGAACTCTTCCTAGGAACCAATACTCTCAGCAAGTAAACCTCTATACATTTCTATTGTATCCTCAATGAGTGATTACATGAAAAGCTTCATCATCACATCTTCAGCCCCCACTTCAAAATCATCCATCACATTTTCAAATACTTTTAGGTGGTCCTCACCACCTATGGCACTGTTAAAAAAAAAACTTAACCAAAGTAGGCCTAATATCCTTAGGGGATTGATTTGGATATCTTGGGATCCCAAAAAAACATAATTTTCAGTACCTATCCACTTGCATTGGCCTCTTGGTAATTTGATCTCTATGATTTTTTGAGGTTCATCATCTTGTTGATTACCAAACTACTTTTTTCCCTTCCCATTTCAATCTCCACCATTACTACCACCTCCATTTTTCTTTCCACAACCACCACTTCCTTCTCCATCTTCAAAGCAAGTATTCGTATTCTTATGGTTACCTCCACCACCACCACCCTGATCTCCACCATCGTTTCCTCTAGGATTATGTCTATCTAACTTGGTCTTATGTGGATTAGAATCAGTGTGTCCAAACCTTGAAGCCATTGGATTAGGTATAGAGATCTTGAGGAATGAGATCTTCCTTACTAGTTCTACATTTGTAGCCTCAATTTCAATTTTCTTCAATTCTTGTTGTAGCTTGTCATTGGCTAAGTTTTGCAACCTTAATATCTTAGGATTAGGAGGTAAATTTGATTCATTGGAACTAGTCTTAGCATTTTTTTTGGAAGCATTACTAGATGAAGTGTTTGTATTTTTATTGGTGTTGGTATTTGTAGTTGGAATGGTTTTCTTGGGATGGCCTATAGGATTTTTTCCATGATCTACAGGCTATGACTTCTTAGTGGCAGTAGAAGGATTTGTGACATTAGTTACTACAATAGAAGTAGTATAAGTACTTGTAGAAAATGTTCCCATGCGAATGGTCACCTTAGGAGGATCAAGGGTTGTCTTAGCAGTAGATTTAGAAGAAATTTCAAGAATAGGTTCTTCCTTTACAACTTCTTTCATCCTCTCAATTCTTCTTCTCCAAGCATTTCTCCCTAGCACCTTTGCCCTGATTCTATCCTCTCTTTCCTTTTCTTTTCTTTCCTCCAATTATTTGATTCTAAGTTCTTATTATAAAGCTTGCATATCCTCATCTATATCACCTTCATCTTCTAGGACATCTTCAAACTCACTAGGATCAAGAGTGTAGAATGTAATATTTTTTTATTCTCTCTCAAGAGAATTATGTGAGGCTACACTATGGGATTTACCCCTTAGTTTTAAGTTATCATCATTAAAGATAGATTTACCCCCAAGGGTTGCACCTCTTGTTGGGAATTTTTTATCCTTTTCCTAGAATCCCCAACTCTCTTCTTCCCTTGACATTTCAATATTACTATCAAAAGGTTATTTAGTAGGAAAACCATCCTCATTTACATCAAAAACCTCAACTTAATGTGCTTCTTCATGAACATTTTAATTATGAACATTATCATTTAAAATAGGAGATGCATTAGTAATATTTTTAGTAAACTTACTCGATTCAAAATTCTTTGCTTTCCAAGTTAGTTGTTTGTCCTTTGAAGGCTTAGGCTCTAGATTTTGCATAAAATGTTTCTTCTTATAGCTTCTATTTCTTCTCATGGTTTCAAACTTCTTCTCATGGTTTTCCTTCTCCTTCCTTCCTTGAGGATCTAATCTTGCACTTGTACAAGAGACTTCAAAGTTGCCATCCACTAACTAAGGAATAGAAATTGATTACACTTTGGAGATGTGATGAGCTTAAAATGTGCTCATAATTTGGATGTTATGATAAACTTTTAAATTCCTTTACTTTTGTTATTTCATGGCTGTTCAAACTTTGTTGAAACCTTTTATTGGGATATCCTGTAGCAAGATACTTTTATATTCCTGCAGCTCATTGTGTTGACTTGATTGTATTTATTGTCCCGTTGACTCCCTAAAATGACTAGTATATTGTATATAGTTTTTGAATGATGAAGTAGATTTAAAATGTGTGATTAATGAATGGATATCGTGTATGTGCCATATGCCTTTTCTTTCACAACTATTACCTTTTGTTTCACAGGTTGTTGAAGAATGATCGAGTCAAGCGTAGCCGATCTCAACCTTGCAGTAAAGTCCATTTCCTGCAAGACTTCGAGTAAGCTCCGACGAAGATTCTTTGACTGAAACCATGGGAAAGAGTTTTAATGACAGTCAATCTGGAAAGAGTGGAGTGCTAGATTCTCTCTGAATTGGGTTGAACGCATAAATTCGTTATGAAGTTTGTTCCTTGATTCGGGGATATACTTTACTTCCACGTCTTTCTTTGATAGGGTTAGTTAGTTGCTCTCCTATTTTTAAATAAAGTTCTCCTCCTGCGCGAGAGAGAAGGAAGGAGATAGGTGATAGTTAGAGTAAGATAGAAACAAAGTAGCAGATATCATGTAAGAATCAATATGATAATGAAAGACAAAATCTGTTTGACTAGAGACAGAGTTTGTTGTTAATCTCCATATCAACAAAACAATGTATATCATTCTATTTTCATGAATAAAGTTTAATGAAGTTTTGAGTTTAGCATCTATGTAATTAGTAGATGCTTGCTAAGGGGGCCCACTTAGTAAGTATCTATAGCTAGTTAGTTAGTTGTTCTTTTCTGTTGATCTTTAGTTTGCTTTCATCTTTGAAGTTTTCATACAAACTCAGTCTTATAGTGCTCCTGCAGCATAGAGAGTCCATCACTGTGACTGTTCCTGCAGCATAAGGCCAATTCATAGTTTGTGTTTCAGTTGTATTTGTTATGGTTTCTATCGTAGTTGAGTTAAAGAAATTTGCATTACCTTCCTGTAGCGTAGATAGAATTTCTTTCCAGTATGTATTTTTGCTAAGACTTGACCAAAACTAGTTCCTAGTGCATATATTTTGCCATGCCATTTAAAGTATATGTTCCCTGGTTTGACAAGTAAATGAACGTCCACATAGAGAGATATTAGTCACATGTTGGAATGTCCAATTCCCAGGAAAGGTTTTACTGAGATTTTCATATCCTTTTGTGGGCACGAACCAAGATGCACTCACAATCTTTGAGAGGACCTTGAACACAAATTAGTATGAAATGGAAAATAGAACTGGAACTCAACACATAAAATTGGATTTGGACTATTGATGAGAATTTGAATAAATTTCTCTTAAAACAATGAAGAATAATACAATACTTGACTCTAACTATACCAGATCTAATCTAGAGATGTTGGGCTAGCATTGTCCCCAGTAGAGTCTCCAATATATATATATATATTTTAAGAACCACACTTAATCTCACCAATTACCTATGAATGTTTCATAATTAAATGATCAGTAATCATGAGGATTTTCCAACAACTAGGTGAAAGCTTGCTAGGATTTTCCTCTTCACTTTGGGCTCTACAATACCCAGGAGGGTGATCCTTACAATGCTTTAAATGATACTTTTGTGCCAAATTATCATAAAAATTGTGAATAATAGATACATTACTATAGATTGAAAATTAAATGTAATCCTTCAATAATTTGGCTAATTCTCTAAGAAATTTCCATCTAAAGCAAGGAATGGGTAGTTTCTCATAAAAATTTACAACAATTTCAAGAATGTAAGTGATTTTCATTAATATTATGTTTTTCGAAAGGTAGTACTGACTCAATGACTTCAAATTCCACCAAATTAATAAAATAGTTCTTTATCCATGGGCAACAAATTAAAATTTACAACAAACTATAATACATCAATAATTAGACTTATAATTCATAGATTATTGTGATATTGCCTTGCAATAAAACAATTCAAGATCTCCCAGAATAGAAACTACTTATTAATCCTTGTACTTCATCACACAAACCTATGATGTCATCAAAGTATTTTAATTAATTCTTTGAATTAAAGAAAAGATAAAACCATACATTCAACCAAAACGATTAAAGACAAATAAAGGATCCTTAATCATTTTATTCATAATTTGAGTAACAAAATATAATAGGATAGAAATTGTTTCAAAATTTTCACTTCTCATTATATTACCATTACTGTTGTAAAACTATTATACCTATTACAAACTAGAATTTATAATTAATACTCAATAATTATTATATTCCTCTGTGCTTGATTTACAAAATTATCTTATATGATTTTTGATGAGGGTGCAACCCGAGACACAGAAAAATAACCCACAAGCAAGAGAATAATTTTATTATTTAGAGAATGGAGCTTCTTACATGCAGAGGATCTCAAATCCCCAAGTTCTACAACACATGCAAGCTACAGAAAGCTACAGAATAACCCTTTCACAACATGCGAGCTTGTCCCCAAAAAGTTACCCCAAAAATATTAGAAACCCGCCCATAAATAGAGCTCCTCTTTAGGTTGGAGCCAAAACAACATTAGAATTGAGTTTAGGTGGTTTGGCACTGAAAATTACAGCTTGAAGTTCAAATTTCAAAAGAATATTTGCAATTGTATCTTCTAGAAAGTGTGCCAACTTCCCGGGCCATAACTTTTGATCTGGTGCTCCGATTCGCGAACCGTTTGAACCATTGGAAAGGTCTCGAAGTCAAGAACGCACTCAAAATTTTCTACGCTGATTTTGGAAAGTTTTGGGGCCAATCCGGAAGCTCTAAGTGCCTCAAATCCCACTCGGAAGGTTTTTAGGTGCAAATCTAGGAAACTAAAACTGCAATATCTTTCAACCCAAGAATAGAAAATAAAAACCGTAAATTGGGAATTTCATTATGATGAAATGGGTATCCAAAAATGTAAAAACATCTGAAGAATGATAAACTTGAAATTTAACTATTTTTGGGTGATGCAAGATTGCCCTTACACCACTAGATGCTCCTGCATCAGACACCCAGGGTAATTTTGAGAAGTGACCCCGTCACGTCTCAGATGGTTGAGGAAAACCCAACCGGTCAACTGCTGCCTTAGATAGCCAGATGAATCTTCCACAGGCCTTCCTCTCCATTTCACCAGATATTCTTCATACTGCCTATTTCTGGTACTCCTTCCCACACAACTATCCAAAATTTCCTCAATCTCATCCTTCTGAAGTAGATGCTGGAATCCCACACTGTTCCATCATTGGCACTTCCTCTGCCACCTTCATGATACTCTGTCAAATCTAAAATTTTGAACATAGGGGAAATGTTGAATCCATCCGACAACTCTACCTCATATGCATTCCCTGAATCATGCTTCTTTAAAATTTTACAGGGACCGAACTTCTTCATCTTCAATTTGTTATATGTTCCCACTGGAAACCTTTCTTTTCTCAAGTGGACCATCACTTCATCACCAATCTGAAACTCCTTATACCTCCGCTTCTGATCTGCCTTAGCCTTATACTGCATATTCATCTTGTTAATATGTTCTCTTACCTTCTCATGTATATCCTTGATGTGTTCTGCAAAATATTTGGCTTCAGCACTTATTTTCTCCTCTTGGTCCATCTTCCTCAATTCTGGAGCTGTTCTGGGGCTACCTCCATACACAATCTGGAATGGTGATCTACCAGTGCTTCTGTTGATAGAATTGTTGTAAGAAAATTCTGCCTAGGGTAAGATCAAGTCCCATCCCTTGGGTTTATCTCCTACCAAAAATCTCAGTAGGTTACCCAGACTGTTAACAACCTCTGTCCGCATCTATTTGTGGATGGTGTGCAGAAATGAACTTCTCTCGGCTTTAGCTTCTTCCACAAGGTCCTCCAAAAGTACCCCACAAATTTAGTATCATGATCTGAAACAATACTCTTTGGTAGACCAAGTAGCCTCACCACCTCTTTGAAGAACAAGTCAGCAATGTGGACTGCATCATGGGTCTTCTGACATGGAATGAAATGTGCCATCTTCGAAAACCTATCAACCACCACAAAGACTGAATCATTCCCTCATTGTGTCCTTGGTAAACCAAGAACAAAGTCCATACTTATATCCTCCCATGGCCTCTCTAGTACAGGTAAGGGCTGATATAAGCCTATATTCTGCTCACTCCTTTAGCCATCGACATACTTGCAGCCTTGTACAAACTTCTTCACATCCTGTGACAACTGGGGCCAATAATAATGCTCGCTGATAATGGCAATGGTCTTATCCCAACCAAAATGTCCTGCCAATCCTCCACTATGCTTCTCCTTTATCAGGTTCTCCCTCATGGAACTTCTCAGAATACACAATTGACTTCCCTTAAATAACATTCCATCCTAGATTATGAAATCCAACTACCTTGTCCTGTCCACTGTAACAAGTTCCTTGCAAGCTTTCTAAGCCTCTCAAAAATCAAGATCTTCTGCATACTGTGTCTTGAGTTCATTGAACCCAACCTTCAATCTGCATCTTTGTCATCAATGTATGCCTCCTACTTAAGGCATCTGCAACTCTATTTGACTTCCCACTCCTATGTTTCAAAACAAAAGTATACCTCTGCAAAAACTCTACCCATTTCATATGCCTCTAATTTAATTTTCCTTGACTATTTAGGTACTGCAAGGCCTGATGACTAGTATATCGAACAAATTCCTTTGGCAACAAATAATGTCTCCATTTCTTTAATGCTTGAACTATTGCATAAATTCCCGATCATATACATAATACTTCCTCTTGGCTTCATTTAACTTTTCACTGAAATAGGCAATGGGCTTACCTTCTTGGATCAACACTGCTCCAATGGCACAACCACTGGCATCACAATCTACCTGAAACACCTTGTTGAAATCTGGGAGAGCTAGAACAGGTTGCTCTGTCACCTTTTGCTTCAACAGTTCAAAACTTTTTGCTGCTCCACTACTCCACTTGAATTCTTTTCTATCCCCTCTCATTGTTTTAGTCAGGGGTCCACATATTCTACTGAAGTTTCTAATGAATTTCCTATAAAAACTAGCCAAACCATGGAAAGATCTCACCTCAGTAGTAGTTCTTGGGGTAGACCATTCCAGAATAGCCTTCACCTTCTCTGGGTCCATCTTGAGACCTTCTGCTGAGACAACAAATCCCAAGTACACTAACTCCCTCTTCACAAAACTGCACTTCTTTAGATTAATCAACAGTTTCTCTTCTCTTAGCTTCTCAAAGGCTCTCCGAATATGCATCAGATGCTCATCCAACGTCTTACTGAAAATCAAAATATCATCTAAATACACAATAAAAAACTTCTAAATTTTTAAATACCTTGTTCATGAGCGCATGAATGTGCTCTGCATTGGTTAGCCCAAATGGCATGACTAACACTCATATAGGTCTTGAAGGCAGTCTTCCATTCATCTCCTCTCGAATCCGATCTGGTGATATCCACTCTTCAGATCAATCTTTGTGAAGTACTGAGCTCCACTCAAATCCCATCGGTCATCCATCCTTGGCAAGGGGGAAATCTATACTTGATTGTTATCTTGTTTATGGCTGGGGAATCTGTACACATCCTCCACTCCCCATCCTTCTTTGGTGCTAGTACTTGAGGTACTGCACATGGACTCAAACTCTCCCGTATCAAACCCTTTCTCAACAACTCTTGAACTTGTCTGTCAACTCCTCATTTTCTGCTAGAGTCATTCTATGAGCTGCCTTATTTGGCAAACTAGCTTCAGGAATCAAGTTGATCTAATGACTGATCTTCCTTATTGGTGGTAAACCCTTAGGTACATTATCAAAACAATATCCTGAAACTCATCCAACATACTAGAAACTTCTTCTAGAACCTTCTCACTATCCTCCTTACTCACTCTAGGAATCAATGCATAACACACACACTCAAGCTTCATACCTTCTAAAAATTTTCTTCCATCTACATAACAAATTCTAGCACTACTGCATACCTTTTCTTCGGTCTCCTTTAGGGGTTTCAACTTGTGACAACCCCATCCTTTGTCAAGGAATAAGTGTTTGCATGGCCATCATGTATAGTTTGTTTATCAAACTGCCACGGCCTCCCCAACAACATGTGACATGCATCCATGGGAATGATATCACATAGTACCTCATCATGGTAGCTTTCGATTTTGAACTTCACCAGGCACTGCTCATTGACCAAAACTTTGTGGTCTTTCTACAACCAGGCAATCTGATATGGATGCGGGTGTTTTTCCCTCTTCAGCTTCAACTTTGTGACCATCTCTTCTGACACCAGATTATTTGTACTTCCACCATCAATAATGACATCACAACATTTTCCTTCACACTTGTACCTTGTGCGAAATAGATTCTTCCTTTGTTCTGGTTCCTTTTCTTCAGTCACTAGGGCTCTCCTAATGACGAGGGCTTCTCCCTTTTAGCATCATCTGAATGTTCAGACTGGGCCTCCTCATGCATGCAACCCTTCCACGACCTTCTGGCCTTTTGTCTACCCTTCCTTGGTGTTGTGGACATTCATAGGCTCGATGCCCTTCTTCACCACACTGGAAACACGTTCCTCTGAAACCACCTCTTCCAGATCCTTGTCCATATCTCCCTCGTCCTCTACCTCTTTGGTCACCACTGTTCTGATTACTAGGGCGGTAGGAGTTGTCATTCCTTTGGTTTCGGCTGGTACCCACATCTTCACTTTTCTTTTCATCATCATTTTGGCTTCTTGAAGGTCTGCCATTGCCCCTTCCGCTTTGACCTCTTTGTCCCTTTTGCTTGCCATCAAATCTTTTGTTCAGCTTCTCTTCCACCTTCAAGGCAAACTGATACACATCCTCAATGGTGGTCATTCTACTAGGCTTAACTCCTCCTAAATGCTCGGTCGTAACCCATTAAGATATCGGGCTACCTTCTCCTTATTGGCCTCTGTGTGACCTATTCTAATGATTATCTTGTGAAAATATTCAATATATTCTTTCACATATTTGCTTCCTTGCTTCAACCCTTGCAATTTCTTCAACAGATCTAACTCGTAATTGACTGGTATGAACTGCTTCTTCAGTTTCTCTACCATGCGATCCCATTTGGTGATCTTGACTTTTCCTCTTCGATTTCTTTCCAACTGGACCTCTTTCCACCAAATACTGGCATAGCCCTTTAGCTTCATTTTCGCAAACTTAACTTGATCTGGGTCCTCTATTTCCTCATACTCAAAATATTCTTCTAGCTCGTTGATCCAGTCGATCAACTCTTCCGGGTTCAGACTTCCAAAATAACTGGGGACTTCTACTCTGGGTCTTTTCCCGATCTTTGAAATAGCCCTTATTAGCTGCATTGGTCTTGATCAATTACTTCTTCTTCCTCTTCTACCTATAAACCTTCTTCCTCTCCTTCATCCTCACTTTCCTCCCTCAGGTTTAACCCTCTTCTCAATTGCTCTTGTAATGCATCAACCTGTCTCTGGAGGGCTGCCAGTGCATCTCTTCCACCAGCATCTCTGCCACCCCGACCACCTCTGGCACCACCACACCTACCAGGCATCACTCTTGGAGGCATTTTCTTGACCTCGAACCACAACCACGGTCCTGGTGTGAACTACCTCATGATCAGTGATCTGTCCACACGCTCAAGAAAAACTCGCTCTGATACCACTTGATGAGGGTGCAACCCGAGACACAGAAAAATAACCCACAAGCAAGAGAATAATTTTATTATTTAGATAATGGAGCTTCTTACATGCAGAGGATCTCAAATCCCCAAGTTCTACAACAAATGCAAGCTACAGAAAGCTACAGAATAACCCTTTCGCAACATGCGAGCTTGTCCCCAAAAAGTTACCCCAAAAATATTAGAAACCCGCCCATAAATAGAGCTTCTCTTTAGTTTGGAGCCAAAACAACATTAGAATTGAGTTTAGGCAGTTTGGCGCCGAAAATTACAACTTGAAGTTCAAATTTCAAAAGAATATTTGCAATTGTATCTTCTAGAAAGTGCGCCAACTTCCCAGGGCCATAACTTTTGATCTGGGGCTCCGATTCGTGAACCGTTTGAACCGTTGGAAAGGTCTCGAAGTCAAGAACACACTCAAAATTTTTTACACCAATTTTGGAAAGTTTTGGGGCCAATCCGGAAGCTCTAAGTGCCTCAAATCCCACTCAGAAGGTTTTCATGTGCAAATCTGGGAAACTAAAATTGCAATATCTTTCAACCCAGGAATAGAAAATAAAAATCATAAATTGGGAATTTCATTATGACGAAATGGGTATCCAAAAATGTAAAAACATCTAAAAAATGATAAACTTGAAATTTAACTATTTTTGGGTGATGCAAGATTGCCCTTACACCACTGGATGCTCCTACATCAATTTCAAAACTAAACCAACCAAATACCTATACAATTGGCCTTGAATTCCATTTAATAAGAACAAGTGAGCAACAAACTTTGGGTCAAATTACACTTGCAGTCACATTTTTCATTTGACATTAATTGGAATTTTTATTTCAAAACATCCTCAAGCAGTTATATTTTCATTTTGATGAGGGGGAAAACATATAAGAAAAAAAACTCTTTCCATTTGCTAAAGAAGATTTACATGCCTTCCAAAAGGCACATTTCATCATTGTAGTAGTGTTGTAGCATCTTCTCCATGAGAAAAATTTTCTTCCACATGCACATCTAGTCAACAAAAGTTTGAAACAAGAAAACAATAAAAAGAGAGAAAATGAAACCCCATCCACATTAGCACCTCTGCCACCAATCTTCATGATTTAGAGGATATAACATTTTGTAATATTTCATCTAAGGATTAATCTGTAAATTTTTCAAGCTATGTGTTATTATCCTCCTCAATGGGCCATTGAACATCTAGTAATACCTATAGCTTGGTGTTCTAAAGTTTATATCTAAAATCAATCAATATATGGGCCTCTTTGACAAATGCATCCATTCTCACTTCAATCCCAGTCACATTGTCAATGTTTGCATTTAACATGGTATAATTAGTGAGACTGATAGCTTCTTTAAAATGTGGGAGTAGACCTCCCAACTCATCTTTCCACGAAACAAATTTCTTCAATCCACCTTCATCATTTAGGATCTTGGGCATACCATGCACCTCCATGTCTTTGGACATTTTTTTTTTTTTTTTTGCAGTTGCACTCCCAACTTACCATGAAAAGTTGAGATTCCTCCCAATAAATCCATTGCCTTCAATATATCTAAAATATTTTTTGGGGCTTCAAGATCATATTTCATATTAGGAAACATTTCCTTGAGGGCCCCAACCTTGGCACTCCATTTTCTCCAATCATTTTGGAAGGAATTTTGAACTTGCACACACCTTACATGAGCCTCATGGATGCTCATATATGCTCTGAAATTTTTTTTAGCTTTTTTAACTATCTTCATAACCCTATGCTTCAATAAATCATTATAAATATCATCTACCACCTTGGAAATCTCTTCCTTGGATTTCTTAGCATTGTCTTTTTTTGTTTGCACTTCCTTCTTCAAATTCTAAATTCTTAATTCTAAGGTCTCCTTGTCTTGAGTTGTTAAATCTAAAGAAGATGAAGAAGGGGAAGACAATTCTCTTATTGATTGGATTTCTTATGTAGTGGCCCTCATTTTGTTACACTCATCCAAAATATTTTTGGTCATTTAATAGTGCATCATAATTTCTTTTGTGATATTTGTGCAGTGTCAACACTAAGCATGGCAGCATCCATAGTCAACTTTGCAACTTGTATATGGGTTATATTTGTATCCCTTTTCACTACCACTAATCTAATGACCTCTTCAATAAATTTAAAAACCTCTAATTTTCAAGCATTAGGTTCCAATGACCAAATTGAAAGAGTATGAAATATTGGACTCAAACCTGATCCAAAAAATTGGTTATCAAAATGTTCTTTTGATACAATGGCTTGGGGATCTTTTCTTATTGCATCAATTGCAATAGAAGAAGTAAGAGTTTACCCTAGGAGTAACATTACACTACTTTCCTTAACAATTTTCCTAGCCTCCACGAAATAATCATTACTATTTCTTCCATTATATTTTCCTCCTCTGCTTTCTCTGCTTCCTCTTGTTGAGAAGGGTCCACACCAGCCTTAGCCTCTTCAATTCTTCTCTTTATGTCTTGGCTTCTATGTTATATGTTGAATTATTTAAACTCATTTGTTCACACAAAAAGCACCATCCACAAGAACTTCATCACAAGACTTGATCCTAGGATCATCATTAGTATCCTCATCATATTTCCACCTCACAATTTTATCTTGGGGAACACGAGAATCAAGAGCATCATTTAACTGAGGGGAAGGGAACCTCATTTCTACCTCTTAGTCATCAGGCACATTCTCTAATATTTATCTTCAATTATTTCAATATCTCCTTCAACTTCCAAAGTCTACTCTAGAATGTCCATAGCTTCTCTTTGCTAGTCCAAGAGGACTTGTGCCTTCTCAACAACCTCCTTAACCTTCAATTTAAACTCACCACTTTAGTCTTTTAATTTTTTCATATCCCTTTCATATGGTCTCTCAATCTCATAATATGGACTAATATAAAATGCATTCATCTTCATTATATCTTCCTCATTGTCATGAATAGAAATCCATTCCTTCTTCCTTGATGTTGTTGCACATTCATTTGTTAGATTCCTTATTGCATCATCAGTGCATAAAAAATTGGTGAGAGAAACAAAAAAAGCCTTTCTTCCTTTTCATTTCATTCACAAACCCATCAAGGTCATAGTTTTTGACCTCATTAATTGGTAGCCTGAGGTTTTTTAAAATTATTCTAAATTTCTCAAATCCCTATTTGGTAGTAACCTTGAAATAAGCAAAGGTACATTGTCATGTTATCACTGAACCTTTCCTAGGAACTCTAAAATGTTCCTTTTCCATAAAATCCAACTACCACATCAGCTCCATGAATTCCAAACTATCAAAAACATACAATGGCAGGAAATGGGGTGGTACATTAGATCCATAAGCTCTGATCAAGGTGTAATCTATATGCAAAAACTAATCACCCCAATTGTGAGGTGTTGTTGATCCTTCTATATCTTTGGGGCACATAATGTCTCTCATAACTATTTAAATTTTGTAATGAGGCTCCACACCTATACTCTCTAAAATACCAAATCTTATAACATTGAAGAAAGTAGGATAATTTGAGTGGGGATAGTTCTAGTCCCAAATATGAGTCCACACTTGGATAGGGAAATCATTTCGTTCCTCGTCCTTTTTCCTTAGCTTAATATTCTTCTTCCATTTCTCATTTCAAACATATAGAGTCATGTGCATTAACAAATAATAGTGAGGGAAAGACAATGGGGCATTTCCATCCTTCAACCCAATCAACCCCTTGCACATTTTTTTGCAATATATCCAGCATAATCAAATCCCCTATTGGAATTCCAATTCTACATATATATCATCATCACAAAAAAGTAAGTTGGTATCCTCATATGGTTATGTGCAGGATCATCATGGAAAAAATAGGCCCTTAAGTGGCAAAAAATTTAGAAAAATTAGTGTTAGGAAACTTGATGTAGAAATTTGAATACTTTATCTATATTATTTCAAAAATATGTAAGAATAGAATCTATAGAAAATTTAATTTAGTTTCTAAACTACTAGGTTTATTTAAAAATAAATAAAATTATTTGGTGAAAATTTGAAATTGCAATGCAATAGTACTTAAATTTTAGGGAAAAAAATAAGTAGGTGTCTATCTGACCACTGTAACAACAATAAAATGATAATATTTTTTAAAAATATTTTAGATATAAGTAGAGAAATCATGTCCTAATGTGATGCATATTTTTTTGTAATTTTTTTCCAAGTAAATAATTAATTATGAATTTTTTATTAAAACTTTTAAAAAATATAAAAAGTCATGTGTCTGACCACCTTAACTTGTCAAAACTTCATGAAATTCAATTTTTTCTTTTTTAATGCTATATTATGTGAAGCATAGAATGTGACACATGTTTTGGATTCAAAAAATATGATACCATTTGAAATTTATAGATTTTTTTCAATCAACTCATCAATCAGGACTTTAGTCGTAATTCAAATAAAAAATGAATAATAATTGTTTATTAGATTCAAAGTAAAGCATAATTTATATTGGTGGAAAGCTAAGAATCTCCTTTAAAAACCCTTGTCGGTTCATCAATTTTGGGTAAAAACATTTGTCAGCCACATACCCTACACATACCCATCATATCACCACTTTTGGCCCATCATGATCCTACACATACCCATATCAAACCTGTGGACCAAAACCTAATCGAAATAGTAGTAAGTATTCTTGAAATAGTTGGAAAAATCTCCAAAATCAAAGGGTTCCAAATCTTTAGGACCAAATCCTCCCTTATCATCCTTTTTGGTCCTAGCAAGCACATGTGTTCTGTATCCATATATGTTTTGTTCATACTTGATACATAAGTCAGAAAAATTGAAGTTGATAGTGTAATTGGGGTTCAATTTGAACATCTCCATAATCTTATCTCTGGTTACCTCAAGAAGTAAGGTTCCAATCTCACTTTTTATCCTTTTATCCTTGGCATTATATTGCTTTTCCTACTCCAAAATTACACCAACTTGCACAATCACATTCAGTACCACTAACCTCCCAAGGTTGAAACCCCATAGGTGTCAAGCTGGATGTCTAGCATATCTTATGTTGAAGGAATATAAGAATAATTCACAATCACTTTGAAGCAAAGGGACCTCTCCAATCCCACCAGCCTTATCAATCAATTTTCTAGTCATTGCAACCTTCCCAATGGGTCTTTTGCTAATCCATGCTCCTCCCTCATTTATATCTTTAGCTTTTCCTTCCATGAATCTTTCAAGATTTCTCTTTCTCCCTTTGATTTTATAGAATTTTATGAAGTTAGAGGCTTAGGTTTAGCAAATTTAGGCTTCTTTTGCTTGGGTTTACTAGCAACCCTTGACGATTCACTGGGTTGACTCATTGTTTATAGCTAGGGTTTATGTATTTTCAACTTGTAAATGAGGGCTAACTAGTCTATGCTATCAAGAAACAAATTTGTAGGATAAAACCTTCCCAAAACCTATAAAGATCTTATCAATTAAGTGAAATTACACAGTAATCAAACCCTTGCAAACCATAAGCACCTAAAGCTTTTGTAATTTTCACTAACTCCCTAAACTAGCTTAAAGCATAATTGAGATAGAGAGACCTATAATTACTTGCTTACCCAGAAAATAATTCACCATCAATGTCTCTACAACTATTTGCTTGATCTCTTCTTGTTGTTCTCTTCAAAATCAATCAATTCTTCTACTTTGAACAATTGCGATTGTGAGGACAAATGAGCCAACAACCTTCTTTATGGCCAAGCAATGGAGTGTATTCACCATTAATTTCTGGAAGAAAGCTCACATGAGCGAACTGACACTTGGTCATTTAAATTCAAATTTTGGTTGTTAATCATTTTGATTTGAAACATTATCCATATCTCTTGCTTTATCCTTTAGATCTCTCAATTATTTTTAGAGAAGCTCTTTAGATGCTACTCTTGGTAGATGGTCAGTGCTCCCCTTAGGATCCATGACATGGACTAACTATCTCCCATGGATCTGTTAACTCTAGCAGTTGTATCGAGCCTTAAAATGTTGATCTTTTGGTGCAACAAAAAGTGTGGGACTATAATTGATATTAGAGCCAAAGGTTTTAGGTTTGAATCCCCTCAATAACATTGAGGGGGAGTTTGTTGGTAGATGGTCAACACTCCCCTCATGATTTGTGACATGGACTAACTACCTCTTATGGATGTGTTAACTCTGGCAGTTGTATCAAGCATTACAAGGTTGATCTTTCAGTGCAACAACAAGTGTGGGCCAATAGTTGCAATGTCGCCCATTTTTCCTTTAGTCACCTTTTACTTAAAATTCATCGTCATTGCTACTTTGATCTCAAATCTTTTGGATAAATTTGTGATGTTTTATGACCTTTCGATGAGGGGAATATTCCATCACTCATCATTGATACATTCCTTAGACCTCCACTTGTAATTGCAATAGCTTTAGGTGGCACGATGGGCACAAGACTCAAAAATTCATCACCCATCACCAATGCTTGCCTTCCTTGTTGCATCCTATCAACCATATGAACCATACATGTGATAGGATCTTAGTCATTAGATCTAGGTCGTCCTTTGACTTTATTCCTCACCCATCACTAATTGCCAATCTATATATCAATAGATAAATCACATTATCAATGGGAAAAAGTAGTGACAATTCAATATTCGGTCATGTGTCCACAGTACAAGATCAAGGGTAATGCAAGTGTCACCCTTAGTAGCACTTTCAATTAGTGAAGAAACATTGGAACAATAAACTTCATCGCTCATCACTGATATGTTCAGGATGTAACACCCCTCTATTTTGGCTCTTTGATTGGCAGTGTTTCCTTTGCAATGGTTGTGTCTGAACATGCTTGGACATTGGAATTTGGTTACTTGTGATTGTGATTGATTAAATGATGTGGAAGTTATATGTTGATGTGATGTTCTTTTATTCCGATGTTATCCTTATGGCATGATTGGAGTAACTTAGAAGATATCTGATTAAATGATGTGTTATGCTATTGATCATATCTTTGATGTTAGATGTGTCAGTAGTGATACTGTATTGGTGAAAAGGGACGGATTGTATCACTCGCTTGCGAGTGCCCAACAATTTTGAGATTCCTTCCTCATGGTGTGTTTGATTATATAAAAATATATATATATATATATTTTGCATGTCCAACATGTTCTTTGTTGCAGGTTGGCAGGTACATGACATCAACTCCACCTGGTTTCACAAGTTTGAGTGTGTCCATTTACCAATGATAATTGATTGGAAGATAGTAGCTAGGTTTTCCGAGCCAAGTCATCACCCTAGTCATAGCATGTTGTCGGGTTGTCGTCAGGGTCAGTTGTTTTAACTTGGTCAGTTCCCCTTGAGTGTTTATTTAATTTCAAGTTTAAAGTTTATTAAATGACTTGCATAGTTTAATTAAGGATTAAATGTGTTTAATTGCAAGTTAAAAGTGATTAAATGGCATTTGAAATTTATAAATGACGATTGTTTTGTCTTATTGAGATGTTGGAAAATTAGTGATTAATTAATTAATTTAATTTAATTAATAAAATAATCTAATTTTGAATTAGATTTATTTTATTGACTAAATAAATTAATAGGGATAAATTAAATCAATTTAGCCATGTGGCATCATTAGATATTTAGATTAAATCAAAAATTAGAAATATGTTTTATATTTTACTCCTAGAAATAATGTTGAAAAAATAATGTTATTATGAATTGTTGAATTACATTTTGTTAAAAGAAATTTATTTGACCTTGGGGTTGTAAATAGATTTTTATTTTAAAAGGATGTTATGCAAATTACACTTGGAAATAGAAATTGTTTTATTATTTTGCAAAAAAAGGAAATATCTTGATTTAGCAATAAGTTTGGTGGGTGAGTCCATTTTAGGGATTTGAAAATTTTGGGGGAAGGGCTTGCATAAGGAAATTAGGATTTTATTTAAAAAAAAAAAATTGAAAATGGAGGATGGAAATTGGATAGCAAAAAAAATTCTTGTTTGGATTTTGGTGGAGAGCTTGGAGGTGGCTAAAATTGTGGAGTTGAAGGAGGGCTCAAAATTCTCCATTGTTGAAAGCTTCCAAATTTGGGGAAAACACAAGGTTCCATCATTTCTTCCTTCTACTTCTTGTTTCATTTTGAATGGAATTTAAATGATTGAAAATATAGTTTTGATTCAATGGGAATCCATAGAAATGTTCTCAAAATTGCAAACTTGTAGTTAGATTGGGAAATGGAAACCAAACAAGAAATTTACACCAAGAAATAGAATGAAAATCAAAGAAAACTCCATTTTAGAACTAGATTTTGAAACCCTTTTTACTGTTTAGAAAATAATTTCTATTCTTGCAAAGGATTTGGATTATTTTCACAATTTAAGTATGAAATTAAAATCTGGGTATATATCTTAGTTATATTAGAAATTTTTTAATTTTGGGTAAAACCCAAAAAATCTTTGTATTTTTGTTTTGAAAAAAAATGCAGGAATAAAATATTAATATTTTTTTATTTGCAGTGAGGTGGGAGGCCAAAGCCCACCCCACCACTGCCGCCACCACCACTGCTGCCCAGCAGGGAGGTGGCGCTATGTGCGAGCACACGGCCACCGTTGCCCCGCAGGGAGCCGGGCATTGTGTGCTCCGCACACAGGCTTCGTCGCCCGGCAAGGAGACGGGTACTGTGCGCCCAGCGCACAGGCTTCACCACCCGGCTGGGAGGCAAGGCGTTGTGTGTTGAACACATAGGCTCTGCTGCCATGGGTGGCTAGGGCCTGCGTTCCCAGGCCTTCAACCCTTTGTTTATTTTAAAACAATTTCATTTTTTTTTAGTTAAATTTTGTTTACCTATATTTAACATAATTTTTATATATATTATTTATATTATATTTTATATATTATCTATAATATTTGATATTGTATATTATATAAAATATAATATATTTAATATATATTAAATTAAAGGAATTTTAGTATAAGTTCAAAATATATTTTATGTTAATCATGAGGATTTTGAAATATGAATTAATTGGAAAAAATATATAAATTATTTGATATATTTTATTTAATGGGAGTTTAAATTTAAAGTTATATAATTTATTCATATGCAAATAAAATATTATTTTATTTGGTATATTTAAATAATGTTAAATGTTAAACTGGAACTTCTAAATGATCATGTGATTATTATGATTGCGGAAACTGATATTTCAATATATAGTCATAAATTTCAAAGAAGCGATTTTAAGCTATTATTTAAATGTATATTAAAGACATATCTTGTTTATGTGAAATAATAAAGAATAAAATATGATTAATTGAAATATATGAAAATATAATTTATTTAAGAAGCTGACTTTGATCATTAAAGTTGAAACAAACGAAACTCCTCTAATTAATAGAATTTATTCAAATTATGATTTGAATGGGAAATCTAGGAATTTGAAATGATATTTGAAATATCTAAAATCGGACTTAATCTGAAGTGATTACCACATTGGTATTGAGGAAATGAAAATTGATGTTTGACCATACGTTTTATATAAAATATTGAATTTGATTTATTTATTTATTCTATGATGAAATATGGATTAAATGATTTAACTTAAAGGTCATTGATTAAAATATCTTAATCTTGAATATAATAGTGAAACCTAGAAACAAAGATTAATATATTTAATCTAGATGTCTATTTATCAAAATGATTTAAGTATGGAAGACAATTGAGAAACTTAGAGATAATGAATGACTTAGATCAAACAGGTGGTTCTAATCATTAATTATGGATCATAATTGAAGAGCTTAGGATTGCCGAATGATTTATTTTAAATCAAAGAACTTTATTTGTCAAATGTAGATTTATTGATAATTTGACTTTGATTAATTATAGATTGAGCAAGTAGAGTTGTATCGTTGGTTTAAATTCTTTAATTTCTCCAAGATGATTTAAGCATATACTATTGAGTATAATTGATAAAAAAATATTTGTGTACAAGAAGAGATGAGTTTTAGTTGATTTATTTAATGCTAAGTTGGAATCAAGACTGAATTATTTAATCTAAAAGTTTATTTTTCTAGATATTTAATTATAGAATATGATTGCGGAACTAAGAGTAAAGGATGAACTTATTAATTAACCTAAATGATTTATTAGTCAAGTGATTTATCTATAGTATGTGATCATGAAACTTAGAGAGAACGGTTGATTTAAATTTTAACCAGATAGCTGCATTATTAAAATGTTTTGATTATGAATATGGTTATGAAATTTAGAGTAAATGATCTATTCTTTAAATATTTCAATGTCAGGAAAAGAAATGGGATCAATTGATTGGATAAATGCAAGTCATGAAATCTGTGTTTGACTGGATTTAGGAAATCCGAACATTAGCTTACCTATTTGTCTATAATTTTTTCAGTGTTTAATTGTTTGCCTTCGATGTTGTGGAATGAGAGTGAATGTTTTGAGAATCTTCTAGATATGGGTTCATTTATTCGTATGGGTGGTTATATGTGAGCCAGCCTTTGTTTTGTACTTTGGTTTCCGTGTTATGAGAAAAGTTTGTTTGTCAAAATTACATTTTTTAGACATGTAAAGAACATGTGATTATATGATTGCTGACTTTAAGTCATTTCTTGTTGATCACGTAAGTCTTCCAGTTGTGTTTAATGAGATGATGATTTTTGCCCTTGTGATTGGTTATTTTCTTTGTTGAGTAGAGCATGAGACTTGTATCAGTGGGAACTTGGTTCTTCGTATGGGGTTGTGTGACCTTGTGATTAAAGGTTGAGTTGTGTTTTCAGCTCATTATGTGGGTTATCATTATGTTAGTCAACCTTGTGTTATCCTTGG
Organism: Sequoia sempervirens; assembly: GCA_007258455.2. Lineage (NCBI taxonomy): Eukaryota > Viridiplantae > Streptophyta > Pinopsida > Cupressales > Cupressaceae > Sequoia > Sequoia sempervirens. The sequence goes on from VDFB02075321.1 coordinate 28,194,722, forward strand.
GTAGTGTACGCTTTGGTTTTAGTTTTGTACATTTGTAGTGATGTGTTACCTATTGAGGTGTATTGTTTATGTGTGATAAGTGTTAGTGCATTAGCTACCCTTGGCATGTGGTTGAGTTATTTGTTGTCAATAGAGGAGTGGCTTTCAAACGAGCGCCGGGCCCAAAGTGGTTCCATGATAACTCATTTGAGAGTCAGTTAATTAAGTGAAAATTAAAATAACTTATACTATGTATAGAGTATCTTGAACATTAATAAGATAATTTAGCCTTGCTCATTGGCTCAGGGGCTTGTACGAGACTTGAGATGAGTCGGGAAGGCCTTGAATGGAAAGATTGTTATCTCATCTTTCCAAGAGATAATCAATTCTGCTCTAGTGTGCATGTGGGGCCAGGAGTCAGTTGAGGTTTCTAGGATACCCCTAGAGGGGGGACAGGACCTAGGAAGACTTGCTAGGAGATCCCATGCAGCCTTTGCGATGACACTCCTCCTATGACAGCAGTCGGTATGCTGTTGTACCGTTGGTTTATTTTGTATAATGATTGTACTCAATTTTGTACTCTGGAAGCATTCTAACCATGATATTAAGTGATGTGGTATATGTTCTTGTTTGTAGTTTAGTTTTTGTGTTAACCTGTGTCTAGTGGTAGATGGTCTTATCTAGGAAATCCTTGTTACTATCTCCTAGCACGAAGGGAGTGGAACCTTTTGGATTCCATGTGGTCAGGTGGCATCCATCTTAGTCCATTGGTTCTTCTTCTTTTTCGTGTGGTCGTGATTTCTAGTTGGAGAGCTCGTGGGAATCAGTTTCTTCTCATGCCTTGTTCTCTCAGTTCTTATTGTATTTTATTACCCCTCAGTTGTTATCGAGGTGGAATTTGTAAGATGTAATCTTTTTGTTGGAACTTCCTCATTCAGGGAATGAGTTTTGTAATCTTATTATTTAAATATTGTTAATCGAAATCTTTTGGTATTTCTTATCCTTCGTTGTAAGTTATCTTGTATGGAATGTATGTTGTCTCATTTCCTTAAGTGATTAATGTTTTGGTTTATATTAATGTTTGTTGTTGTTTGGGTTCTAAATTAATCTTTGTCTTGTGGCCTTAGAGGTTGTTGGAAATGTGTATTCATTGTACATGTTATTTGTGCTTAAACAAATTTTTTTTTTTGGTGCATTTAAGTAGTAAACTACTTCCTCTAGGGTTGTGTGGCAGGGCATTACACATGGTATCAGAGCCCGAGTTAAAACACTGGGCACTTTGGAATTATGTTGGACCCATTATGTTGTAAGCTATGTAGGTTTATACTCTAGGCACTATGAGCCCATTGTATTAACCTAGTTGTTTTTCTCTTTCGTGTTGTTTTCCTTTTGGGTTGATTTCTCTTGTTTGCCAGAAGTTGTCGTTAAGTGGTATAGGTCCAATGGTGCAAGAAACAGTAGGAAGGATAGGATCCTCAGTGTAGTGCGCAATGCACCGATATCCTTTCTTTTGGAAGAATGCATTATGGACGATTGTGTAGTGTGTGTGATTTTGATGTGTTGTCTATGGTGGACGATAATCAGTTTTGTTGTTGTTTCCACCCTTTGCATATCTTGTTGATGAATGCTTTGTGAGAGTTGGATAGGCCACAAACCTACCAAGAAGTGTGTTGTGATTGGTCTTCTTCTTGATGCATGGCCTTTTGGTTGTGTAAAAGTAGGTGACCCTTGAGTGGTTCTTGACTATGGTTGTAGTGTGTTTTTTGGTGGGTTGCAGGAGACATGTGTCACCTAAAATTTCCCTTGCTTGGTTTCTTTATTCGTGTTCTTGGAAAGTTTGGGTGACCTTGAAGGTGTCAAGAAGCTCCTTTTGTGTGCATTCTCCTTTAGAGTTTTGTTTTTTCTCTTCACCATGCAAGTTTTTGGTGCATGTCTTCTGGTGCTTTACCTCCTTACATTAATGATTACTTGATTGACCCTATGTGGTTTTGAAGTTTATTTTGCATATATATTTTATTGAGATTATGAAATATGATAATAGGAAATGAATGAACATGTTATTAGTTCATAGCGATTTGTGCATGCTCTCATGTGGTAGATGCATTTGTGTGAAAGTGATTGTGTGATGATGAAACCATGATTACTTTCATACCTATGTAGATTTGTAAATATCTTGTCTTCTCTCTCTCGTTCTATTGGGTTAATGAAGATGTTTGTCCTTAAGTGTGTGGGATATGTTGCATCTTATGAGAAATGTTTATGTATCCGTGAAAGTTTGTTTTATTAGAATTGAACCTTGGGTAAAGGACCTAAGTCCCCAAGTTGCATTCATAAACTGTGGAAAATGTATAGTACGAATAGAGAATCATTTTGTAGTAAATAAAAGTTTAGAGAGATGAACTAGTGAAACAACTTTATGTTAAGGATAATTGCATTATAGGTGCATATGTTGTTGGTGAGACCTATAGTCCCCAACCTTATTGTTGAGTGTTAAGAGATCATATAGACATTAAATTATTGTACCTAGATTCAAAATGCAAGAGTTAGATGAACATTGAAATGATAATGTTGCACACCTTGCCTTGAGTAAACATTGAAATAATATTACATTAGGTGTGGCTTTATGATGATTCTTGAAGATGTGTATTGGTGCATAGCGCACTATGTATGTTAATCAAGGGATATGTGTTTTGGAATTTTGGTTGGTGGTTGCTTCACCATGTTGATTATATATATTGACAGTGTGCTTGGTTGGGTTGATTATAGCATGGGTTGTTTTATGTTGAGGTGTGGAGTGGTTTAGTTTTAGAACCATTGATTATGTGTGATTTTATGGAGTTTGCACTAGGAGTGCTTGCAGGCTTCCAGGAGTAAGCCTAACCCTAGGGAGGAGGATGTAACACCCCTCTATTTTGGCTCTTTGATCTGTAGTGTTTCCTTTGCAATGGTTGTGTCTGAACATGCTTGGACTTTGGAACTTGGTTACTTGTGATCATGATTGATTAAATGATGTGGAAGTTATATGTTGATGTGATGTTCTTTTATTCCGATGTTATCCTTATGGCATGATTGGAGTAACTTAGAAGATATCTGATTAAAATATGTGTTATGCTATTGATCATATCTTTGATGTTAGATACATCAGTAGTGATACTGTATTGGTGAAAAGGGATGGATTGTATCACTCACTTGTGAGCACCCTACAATTCTGAGATTCCTTCCTCATGGTGTGTTTGATTATATACATATATATATATTTTGCATGTCTGACATGTTCTTTGCTGTAGGTTGGCAAGTACATGACATCGACTCCACCTGGTTTCACAGGTTTGAGCATGTCCATTTACCAATGGTAATTGATTGGGAGATAGTAGCTAGGTTTTCTGAGCCAAGTCATCACCCTAGTCATAGCGTGTTGTTAGGTTATCATTGGGGTCAGTTGTTTTAACTTGGTCAGTTCCCCTTGAGTGTTTATTTAATTTCAAGTTTAAAGTTTATTAAATGACTTGCGTAGTTTAATTAATGATTAAATGTGTTTAATTGCAAGTTAAAAGTGATTAAATGGCGTTTGAAATTTATAAATGATGATTGTTTTGTCTTATTGAGATGTTTCAAAATTAGTGATTAATTAATTAATTTAATTCAATTAATAAAATAATCTAATTTTGAATTAGATTTATTTTATTGACTAAATAAATTAATAGGGATAAATTAAATCAATTTAGCCATGTGGCACCATTAGATATATGGATTCAATCAAAAATTAGAAATATGTTTTATATTTTACTCCTAGAAATAAAGTTGAAAAAATAATGTTATTATGAATTGTTGAATTATATTTTGTTAAAAGAAATTTATTTGACCTTGGGGTTGTAAATAGATTTTTATTTTAAAAAGGATATTATGCAAATTACACTTGGAAATAGAAATTGTTTTATGATTTTGCAAAAATGAAATATCTTCATTTAGTAATAAGTTTGGTGGGTGAGTCCATTTTAGGGATTTGAAAAATTTGGGCGAAAAAAATAAAAAATAAAAAAATTTGAAAATGGAGGATGGAAATTGGAGAGAAAAAAAATTCTTGTTTGGGTTTTGGTGGAGAGCTTGGAGGTGGCTAAAATTGTGGAGTTGAAGGAGGGCTCAAAATTTTCCATTGTTGAAAGCTTCCAAATTTCGAGAAAACACAAGGCTCCATCATTTCTTCCTTCTACTTCTTGTTTCATTTTGAATGGAATTTAAATGATTGAAAATATAGTTTTGATTCAATGGAAATCCATAGAAATGTTCTCAAAATTGCAAACTTGTAGTTAGATTGGGAAATGGAAACCAAACAAGAAATTTACACCAAGAAATAGAATGAAAATCAAAGAAAACTCCATTTTAGAAATAGATTTTGAAACCCTTTTTATTGTTTAGAAAATAATTTATATTCTTGCACAGGATTTAGATTATTTTCACAATTTGAGTATGAAATTGAAATCTGGGTATATATCTTTGTTATATTAGAAAATTTTAAATTTTGGGTAAAACCCAGAAAATCTTTGTATTTTCATTTTGAAAAAAAATGCAAGAATAAAATATTAATATTCTTTTCTTTGCAATGAGGTGGGAGGCCAATCCCCACCCCACCGCTGCTGCCACTGTGGCTGTCGCTCGACAGGGAGGTGACGCTGTGTGTGAGCACACAGCCACTGCCGCCTCGCAGGGAGGCGAGCACTATGTGCTCTACACACAGGCTCTGCTGCCCGGCAGGGAGGCAGGCACTGTGCGCCCAGTGCATAGGCTCCACCACCAAGCCGGGAGGCGGGGCACTGTGTGTTGAACACACAGGCTTTTCCACCATGGGCTGCTAGGCCCTGCATGCCCAGGGCTTCGGCCCTTTGTTTATTTTAAAACAATTTCTTTTTTTCTTAATTAAATTTTGTTTACCTATATTTAACCTAATTTATAGATATATTATTTATATTATATTTTATATATTATATATAATATTGTATATTGTATATTATATAAAATGTAATATATTTAATATATATTAAATTAAAGGAATTTTAGTATAAGTTACAAATATATTTTATGTTAATCATGAGGATTTTGAAATATGAATTAATTGGAAAATATATATAAATTATTTGATATATTTTATTTAATGGGAGTTTAAATTTAAAGTTATATAATTTATTCATATGCAAATAAAATATTATTTTATTTGGTATATTTAAATAATTTAAAATGTTAAACTGGAACTTCTAAACGATCATGTGATCATTATGATTGCGGAAATTGATATTTCAATATATAGTCATAAATTTCAAAGAAGTGATTTTAAGCTATTATTTAAATGTATATTAAAGACATATCTTGTTTATGTGAAATAATAAAGAATAAAATATGATTAATTGAAATATATGAAAATATAATTTATTTAAGAAGCTTACTTTGATCATCAAAGTTGAAACAAATGAAACTCCTCTAATTAATCGAATTTATTCAAATTATGATTTGAATGGGAAATATGGGAATTTGAAATGATATTTGAAATATCTAAAATCGGACTTAATCTGAAGTGATTACCGCATTGGTATTGAGGAAATGAAAATTGATGTTTGACCATACGTTTTATATAAAAATATTGACTTTGATTTATTTATTTATTCTATGATGAAATATGGATTAAATGATTTAACTTAAAGGTCATTGATTAAAATATCTTAATCTTGAATATAATAGTGAAACTTAGAAACAAAGATTAATATATTTAATCTAGATGTCTATTTATCAAAAGGATTTAAGTATGGAAGACAATTGAGAAACTTAGAGATAATGAATGACTTAGATCAAACAGGTGGTTCTAATCATTAATTATGGATCATAATTGAAGAGCTTAGGATTGTCGAATGATTTATTTTAAATCAAAGGACTTTATTTTTCAAATGTAGATTTATTGATAATTTGACTTTGATTAATTATAGATTGAGCAAGTAGAGTTGTATCATTGGTTTAAACTCTTTAATGTCAGCAAGAGGATTTAAGTATATACTATTGAGTATAATTGATCAAAAAATATTTGTGTACAAGAAGAGATGAGTTTTAGTTGATTTATTTAATGCTAAGTTGGAATCAAGACTGAATTATTTAATCTAAATGTTTATTTTTCTAGATGCTTAATTATAGAATATGATTGCAGAATTGAGAGTAAAGGATGAACTTATTAATTAACATAAATGATTTATTAATCAAGTGATTTATCTATAGTATATGATCATGAAACTTAGAGAGAATGGTTGATTTAAATTTTAACCAGATAGCTGCATTATTAAAATGTTTTTATTATGAATATGGTTATGAAATTTAGAGTAAATGATCTATTCTTTAAATATTTCAATGTCAGGAAAAGAAATGGGATCAATTGATTGGATAAATGCAAGTCATGAAATCTATGTTTGACTAGGTTTAGGAAATCCGAACATTAGCTTACCTATTTGTCTGAAATGTTTTCAGTGTTTAATTTTTCACCTTCGATGTTGTGGAATGACAGTGAATGTTTTGAGAACCTTCTAGATATGGGTTCATTAATTGGTGTGGGTGGTTATACGTGAGTTAGCCTTTGTTTTGTACTTTGGTTTCCGTGTTATGAGAAAAGTTTGTTTGTTAAAATTACATTTTTTAGACATGTAAAGAACATGTGATTATATGATTGTTGACTTTAAGTCATTTCTTGTTGATCATGTAAGTCTTCTAGTTGTGTTTAATGAGATGATGATTGTTGCCCTTGTGTTTGGTTATTGTCTTTTTTGAGTAGAGCATGAGACTTGTATCAGTGGGAACTTGGTTCTTCATACGGGGCTCTGTGACCTTGTGATTAAAGGTTGAGTTGTGTTTTCAGTTCGTTATGTGGGTTATCATTATGTTAGTCAACCTTGTGTTAGCCTTGGGTAGAGCACGCTTTGGTTTTAGTTTTATACATCTATAGTGATGTGTTACCTATTGAGGTGTATTGTTTATGTGTGATAAGTGTTAGTGCATTGGCTACCCTTGGCATGTGGTTGAGTTATGTGTTGTTGATAGGGGAGTGGCTTTCAAACAAGCGCCGGGCCCAAAGTGGTTCCAGGATAACTTATTTGAGAGTCAGTTAATTAAGTGAAAATTAAAATAACTTATACTAGGGATAGAGTAGCTTGAATATTAATAAGATAATTTAGCCTTGCTCATTGGCTCAAGGGCTTGTATGAGACTTGAGATGAGTCAAGAAGGCCTAGAATGGAAAGATCATTATCTCATCTTTATTAGAGATAATCTATTCCACTCTGCTATGTATGTGGGGCCAGGAGTCAGTTGAGGTTTCCAGGATAGCCCTAGAGGGGGGACGAGACCTAGGAAGACTTGCCAGGAGATCCCATGCAGCCTTTGCGATGACACTCCTCCTATGAGAGTAGTCGTTATGGTGTTGTACCATTGGTTTATTTTGTATAGTGATTGTCCTTGATTTTGTACTCTGGAAGCATTGTAACCATGATATTAAGTGATGTGGTAGATGTTATTGTTTGCAGTTCAGTTTTTGTGTTAACCTGTGTCTAGTGGTGGATGGTCTTATCTAGGAAATCCTTGTTACTATCTCCTAGCATGGAGGGAGTGGAACCTTTTGGATTCCACGTGGTCGGGTGTTGTGCATCTTATTTCGTTGGTTCTTCTTCTTGTTCGTGGGGTCATGATTTCCAGTTGGAGAGCTCGTGGGAATCAGTTTCTTCTGATACCTTGTTCTATCAGTTCTTATTGTATTTTATTACCCCTCAGTTGTTATCAAGGTGGAATTTGTAAGATGTAATCTTTTTGTTGGAACTTCTTCATTCGGGGAATGAGTTTTGTAATCTTATTGTTTAAATATTGTTAATTAAAATCTTTTGGTATTTCTTATCCTTCGTTGTAAGTTATCATGTATGGAATGTATGTTGTCTCATTTCCTTAAGTGATTAATGTTTGTTGTTGTTTGGGTTCTAAAGTAATCTTTGTCTCGTGACCTTAGAGGTTGTTGGCAATGTGTATTCATTGTACATGTTATTTGTACTTGAACAAAAAAAAAATTGGTACATTTAAGTAGTAAACTGAAACTTCCTCTAGGGTTACGTGGCGGGGAATTACATAGGACAAGCAAACAACAACCTAAAATGAGTGATGAGGTAGTAAAGGAAAAGGGAAATTATGTTATCATGCATCACTGATTCAAAACTTAAAGCTTTTGAGCAATTAGTGATACAAAGGCAGCTAGCGATAGTAAGGAAAACTTTTAGATCATGAATCACTAATGTGAAACTCAAGGTCCAACACCCATCTGCGATGAGAAATACAAATGGAAAGGTTCATCACTCATTTCCAATAGAAGAAAAGCAGTCATGAAGCAATCCATGATGAGTGATATGCAGAGCAGTAAGTGAGAACCTAAGTGAGGACAATTAGCATGTGCTTGTGAATTGTTTTAAAAGGGGGATGAACTAGGTATAATGATACATAAGGAATTAAAAGGAACTTAATACAAAATGAAACAAAGGATGTAAAGGCCAAATATTTCCAGTTTTCCAACCTTATAAAATACTAACCACAGACTTAGAAATAAGAAGGCAATATTACACAATGAGTAAATGGGAAATCCTAACCACAAGGGATAGATCGATACATGAGTACAATGAATTAAGTTATTTTAATCTGATTGAAAACTAACTATAGAAAGTTAACAAAGGATTAGAACCAATGACAAGGATTTAGAAGAAAGGAGAAAATATGAAAAGTAAATGAACCCTAAAACATAAAACATTAAACCCTTGCTTCACTTTAGACCAAGAGGTCACTCAAGAAAGGACACTTTAAACCAATGGAACATGAAATTTCTAAAGGTTCCACCAAGATCCGCATCAACAACATCTTGAACATAATCAAAACACTAAATATCCATATCAATAACATCTTGAACATTATAAAAACATTGATTAACATCATCAAAAACATCTTCAACCAAATCAACATGACACATATTCACAACAACCACAACATCAACAAAAAACTCCATCCTTACAGTAACAACATCAATATCAACAATCATCACAGCAACAATTTTTACCATCCCACCACGCCACTACTTGAAATTCAATACACTTATTTAGGGGATCCAATTAAGTTGGTGTTAAACAAGTTGATCTATGTGAAACTTATCTCTCTTCTAGAATAATTAGGTCATTACAAACCTATCTTCAATTTTTTGTGGTATAATGAAAATGCTTATTGTGAGTACCATAGGGTAAAATTCATAACACTGTATAAAACTCAAGAATCTCATACAAGGCCTCACTAATCAAGGAACAATCACTGGTGAAGATAACATTCAAGACTCATCAACCAATGATCGGATTGACAATGTCTCTTGTAAGAATTTTGACATACATCAAGACTCTTTTCCAAATCATAATCAACATCTTCGACCAATGTCTAGTAATGATCCATTCCAAGATATATTAAAACCATTCAACCTTATGGTCACAAATATTGAAGAGATTCTTAACACACCATTTGATTTAAATTCACTTGAGGATCAAGAGACTCTTAAGCCAAAAGTCATACCCATATATCTAATGAAGATAATTTAATCCAAAAGCTACCACCTACATGTTCACATTTCAAACAAATCTAATAGTCCGTTGAAAATAATCATTGCTTTGAAACTGATTTCAAGAACTTAATCCAAAGTGTATCAAAGGTAACTCCAAATTTAGTCAAAGATTGAGATTTCATACTAGAAAAATACTATAATGGAATCTAAATTTCTCCAAAAGAAGACCAAATCCATATACCAAGAACAAATACTTTTGATGGACACATAGATATCTTCCAAAAAAAGAGCCTCCTACTCTTAACATCATTACTAATGAACAAAGGTCTCCTACTCTTCACATCCTTACAAATTATCAAGTCATAGAAAAGCCCATAGATATATCAAAAATTGATCATGAAAAAGACTCCTACATGGATTGTGAATCACAAAAAACCATTGAAGAATAATAAAAAATTGATCATGAAGAAGAACCCTACATGGGATATGAATCATCAACATGTCTTGAGGAACAATCTAAATTAGAAACATCCCAAAATTCAAATCGAAGATATTAAGTTGAGGATATCCAACATTTTTTAGAGTAAAGGATTATGTTTATAGAAACATAGTATCTTGGAATCAAAATAGATAATCAAAAATCATGAGCAACATAGTACTTTTTATACAACAATCATGGAATCCAACCATGTCAATCATACTTCTATAATACTAGGGACAACTTTATCTAATGCAAACATTAGCATGGGGAACACATAGAGTCCTTACGATAAAATTGCTACCAACACTACAACTACTCATATTATGAATCATCATCCTCACATATTTCCACCCACTAATTGGGACCAACCATAAGAGAAGAATCTTTACAAAAGAAAAGAGCAGTTGCTTGAAGTAAACAAATCAAAAAATAAAAATGGACAAGTAAAATTCAAATGGATACCAAAGAAAAATAAAGAAAAATAAAGAAAAATATCCCTATCAAACTCCATTAGTCAAACAACCTATGGGGAAAAATAAAAAAGGGAAGTACATCCATAAAAAATGTCCATCGATATAAAAGAAAACTTCAAGAGTGACTTGCAAAGTATATCAAGAAGTTAGTATGAATCAAATCTCCATATCCACCCATAATTGCTCATCATTCCAAGTTTGGAGAATTGGAAAAGATTCCAAACTTTCAATCAATCCATCTACATCTCATATTCCTCATCACATTCTACCATCCACTTCGGCATCCATGATATCTTAATCTTTCCTTGACCGTGTCTTGGTAGAAACACTTTTTCATAAGGACTCTAAGGGAACTCTGTTGCAATGTATGCATCTATATGAGGTTAACTTTGATATCAACAAGGTAGATAAGACACATCTAGGGGTTATATTCTAGTGCTCATATCTTGGCAAAGAAATTTATCTAGGTAAGGTATCGTTGGCACATCATGATGCAAGAATATTTATAGAAGTACCACCAAGTGGTTTGACATGATCATAAACCTTCAAAAATTAAAAAAAATGAAGAAAATAGTCAAGAGAAAAATCCTCTAGTGAAAACCACTTTAGTGGTGCTTTGGGTAGGTACAATGATGAAAACCTGGAAAATAGGAATTATGTGTAGAATTGAGCATCTATGTGTGCTATTTTAGGTGGAAGCATCTCATTCCCCTTCATAATAAATACAATATTCCATTCACTTTTATCCATAATAAATCCATCCATCCAATTCATTTTCATCCATCATCCAAATTATCTTGATCTTGACAAAGGTTCAACATATACTTCAATATTGCTTATGGAAAAATCTTGACATGGGTCATTATCATTGATCTTATCCTATGCAATCCAACATCATCTAATCTATGAAGCATTATCCAAATGAGCATCCTTTATCCAAACATTTTATCCTATCACAAGATAATCTTTACCATCATTCACATATTGATCCATCTATCCATGCTTCCACCCATGGCATTCCATACATTGCTAGACTTTGGGGTTGTGTACTTGATCTTGCTTTTGAATAAATCTTGACCCATGTCAGGTATATCTCACAACATGACATCAGCATCATGATCTAGGTATCATTTAAAAAATCTAAAACATCCATAACATTTTTGAAATCCAAAAAAAATCAAAACATCCAAAAACACTTCCTAAACATTTTAAACACTTGAAAACTCAAAAAAAACCTCATAATATTTGAAAACTTGAAAAATTCAAATAATCTCAAAATACCAAAAATAGTTTCAAAACATTTGAAAACATCAAAAACATTGAAATATTTGAAAAAAAAATCACCCATCCCATTTCACTTTCACTTGTAATAAACTTTCAATCATAACAAAGTTGATTGTCATCTTTACCCTTTGGTAACACAAATAGAAATAGGTGCATAACAATTGATAAAAAATGTTCAACTTAAAATAAAAAGTCTCAAGTCTTGATCATGTTCAAACATGTTGGTTAACATTCATATCAACAGACTACCAAACCAATCAACATCAAAACATGTCTTAAAGATATATCTTTCCTACAATAGACATCACAGGCTATCACACAAAAATAACACTCTTTGGTAAAAGATATGATAACACTGCATGTTTGTTAATTTTTATCTTTTCTTGTGATTTATCTTATTGTTCCATTCCAATGATCTCTCAAGGATATCTAAAATGATTTATAGAGAAAGGAATGTGGCATTGATCATTGCTTTCATATGTTGTGCTTGTTGGATGTTCTTGTAATATGACCTCAATGAATACTTATTTTGCATGTTCAAGGATTGTCTTAGGTAAAATAATGGATAGGAAATATTAGGTTCTTCATACATTTTGTGTATTAGTCTCATTAATTTGATGGATTTATTCTTTCACATGACCAAACAATGTGTTTGTATGTTGAGTATGGACAAGGATACTCCTATCTATTTGTAGAGTCAATGCCCATGCATTAGATACAATGCCACCCTGGTTCCTAATACCTTGGTGCATCATTTCTATTTTCTATATAAAAAATAAAGATTTATATGATGAAAATCATTATCTAAGAGAAAAAGCACAATCATTATCCCATCTCATCCAATATCCAATAAAATCTTGGAATAACCATAGTTTTATTGGTATCCTGATCAACATCATCATCCTAATCATTTTTCTACTATCTCATTCTCTATTCCATATTATTCTTCTATCTCTAAAAACAATTCTATCCAAATATCAAATTTATGTCATATATCTCAAAATATACATGAGGCTACATGTAGCTGATGAGTGTATGTATCATAAAATTCGTCCACATCAAACATCTCAGATTTCTAAGCATTATTTTTCATCCTCTGATCAACATACCTCCCCTCACAATATTATCATGATCTCAACCCAAACATTAGTTTTTTCACTCAATCTCTTGAGGGGATAACATACTAACATTCCTTCATTTGCTATGGCACAATGGGGCGTTGATAAATAAATAAATAAATTATGATCTAAGTAGCATTAATTCTTTGAAATAATGCAACAAGTACCTCTCTTCAAAGAGGGGATAAATGTAGAGACCTAAAAATGTCTTAAAAATATTGTACATCTTGATCTCAATTACTAATACCATTTTATCTCCTAAATCACATAATTCATCCGTTTAATTAAATAATGTCAATTATTTAGGTAAATTCACCAATATCTCATATTAATTGAAAAACTAAGGTTAATTGATTATTTCATCATAATTCACCATTTTCATCTCATTTGATTCAATAATGCAAATTTTTTTAATTAAATGTCATAATCTCTTTGATTAAATAATTCCTAATTATTTAATTAAAGGTCCTAATTCATCCACTTACACAATTGAATGATTTATTAAATTGTTTAATTAACTGATTATCCCTTTGATCCTCCAACTTCTTCAACTCATATAGGATTTTTCTCTTGGAATATTCCCTTTTTAAATTCAAATATTTCCCTCCAAATGGAAATATCTCTCACATTACTTCCTAAAATCAAGGGAATTGTTTGGGTCTCTCATGGATTTTAGACCATTGTTCTAATCCTTAATGCATATCATCATGTAATCTCAATCCTTGATCTATATCTTCATCTCTCATTCAATTTCATCTCTTGATCCTCTAATTCAATTTTCATCATTGATCAATATCTCTCAAATAAATAAATAATAGGCCTATTTCATATCAATTTATTTGCAAGTCTTCAGGAAAAGTTATAATCTCAAATTGATCGCTAATTTGGAGCATTTTGAGATAATTTATTGGATCATCATTAACAAAGCTTTTGCACATCAATGGATAATGCATAAATTCAGCCATCCACATCTACATCCACTCATTATGCATCAATCCACAATGGGATTGAGAGGTTTGCACATCAATTACATTCAATTTGGTTTAATTCTAGCTCCATTGCTTTGATTTGAATCTCTTTATTGTGTTAATCAAATTTCATTGAGAGTATGTCTTTGATTGATCATTATCTTGTTTAATTTCTTTGATTCAATGTTATTTGATCAATTGAGTTTACATATTCACAATATCATTTTATAATGTTTATTATAAAAAAATATTAATTTAGAATCTTTTCAAAATTAAGTATAACTATTTTTAATTTTTAGAATAGTTTTTTCACAAGATTGTGTTGAATATTTTTAATATGAATTTAGAAACTTACTATGAACTATAATAGTAAATTTTAGAGTTTTACGTTCAATATGATTAATTATCATATATATTATGTGTGTACATGTGTGATGATAGTTACATAACCATTGTATAAATAGAGAAAAATCATTTTCTTGATGTTATTTTCTATTCTAATATACTTAAAAGTTGAGGTTTTGTGATGGTCTAGTAAAGTGAGACCACAACAAAAAAGTGTATCTATTAATCTTCTACTTGTTTATTTGCATTAATTTACTAAAGATAGAAATTGATAAAAAAATTCATATATGATTAATAAAATGCATAAAAATTAATTAATATAAAATATTTTCTATAAATTTCTTCAAAAATTAAACATATTTTTGACAATTTATATTTTTATTATAATTTCAAATGAAAGACATTAAAATAACCAAACCATCATAAACAATTCATATGTCATGTAAAAGTGATTGTCAAATTCCATTCCTACATCCATATGCCTATGCATGGCAGCAACTATCCAACATACTAAATTTTGAATTGCTCTCCAAATTTTAGTGAAGAAAATTTAGAATTTGAAATTATTTCCCAAAAAAAATATCTAAAGAAATGGTAAGCATTCATTGCCTATTTGGTCATTTTTTCAATTTTAGAATCTATATTATAACTTAATCTATTAGACCATATAGCTTGACTTGCTATGTATGCATGAGACTTTAAATTATTATTAAACCGTAAAAAATTATATAGAAAAATATAATATGGTATTTTAATTTATAATATTAATAGATATCTTTTTATAATGTTTATTGTAAAAATATAAACTAATTTAGAATCTTTTTAATAATAGAATATATTGTTTTAATATTTTATAATATGAATTAAAAAAATTAATTGTAAGAGTAAATTTAAGATTTTGACATTTTTATTAATAGTTATCACAATTTTATATTAAATATATGATTTATAATATTTATTATAAAAAATACATTAATTTTTGGCTACTTGTTAGTGGTTTGAAGGGACCAAACTTCCTTTTCACCTCCATGTGAATGAGATTCTTGGTATTTAATTTGGGGCTATTCTTACTCTAGTACTACCTATGCATGTTCTTATATGTGCCTTGGATAGCTTCCCCTTCTTCCTATTTCTATATTTGTTCGGATCTATATGAAGCTTCTAAATTTGCACTATTTTGTTCTCTCCTCATTGAAGGTTTTCTCATATGAATTCATTCCTTTCTAATGATTGTTCTTGGAGATCTTCTATTTGGATTTTCTTTTTCAGGTTAGGTTTATGTGGTTTTTCCTTGGTGGAAACTATTTGAGGTGTTTCTTGTGCTTGCACAACCTCCCTCCTATGACTTAGTGGTGTTATGTTTTTCCTAGCATTACATTGTATGCTTGATGTTGCTAATTAGATGTTTCAACTATGAAACTTCCTCCTCTAAAGAAAGAAGACAAATTCTCTTTGGTCTTGGATCATCTACTGCTACTATCTTTCTATGTTATGTGGATTCGCCTGTTTTGGAGATATGTTTTGCTTTGGGTTTCTGGTTCCAAGAAACTATATCCAATTCTGGGTCTTTTTCTGTAGAGGGCCTCTCTGGGGGGTGAAATGATATTATTGTATTTGGGGTTTCTATTTGGGTCTGGTTGAGGTTCTAGGCTAGTTTCTTTTTTCTTTTTTCTTTTGGAGCTATAACCAGAGGTTTTCTTCCCTGTTTCTTCCCTGCCGATATGCTCCTTTTGAACCAGGGGATGTAAACTATATTTTTAATCAATAAAATGTTCAGTGGCATAGCCACTTTTATTCAAAAATAAAAAATAAAAATACATTAATTTAATTTTTTGAAAATAAATATAATTGTTTTTAAATTTTAAAATATTTTTAACAAGATTTATTTTTAGAAATTTTTTATATTTATTACTAATAATTATCATTATTTTCTAAATTTTCCATTTATAAAAAAAGTTACATTAAAAATATCATCGATTAAATTGTATTTATATTTTTATTAAAATATCAAATAAAAAACCATTTAAATGATATAATCATCATAAAATTTTCAATAACAAATAAGGGTGAGTGTTGCCCATATTTTGTGCCTCGTCCACACTCCATAGAAAAAATATGCCTATTCATTGTCCTTTTGTTGTATTTATTGGAAATTTGCATAATTTACATGTCTGGGCACATGCATGCGGGCTGCATATGTTACGAAAGTTTCATGACTTTATTTAGTCAAGAAAAATTGTCTTTCATACATATTCTTTCAAAAAGACTAACTTATACATTGGATTTTGAGAAAGGTGAAGTTACGATTCTTCACTATGAACCCCTCTCCCCTATAGTCACTTCAATTTGGATACTTGGAGTTCCATCCCCAACTGTCTACATTTGTTTAAATTTGCATGACTTTAGTCAACATGTCTTGCCTTCCACTAATAGGTATTTCCAAAATTGATGCATTCCAAGTAAATTTTCATGGCTTCAAAGACAATAGTAGATATGACACAATAATAATGAATGCTTACCATACTTTCTTTACTGATATAATACTAGCAAATTCACCTTGGTGTGCAATTGGTACGCTGAAGAGTTGTGGAACTAGATTTTTTATTGTAGTAATGAAAAGAAGACAAGAAGCATGAAATGAAGAAAGGAAAAAAATAAAATAAAAGAAAATTGATGTGATATTTTTATTTAGTTGAAGTGTTTTACATGCAAAAAAACTGTTTTAATATTATGAATATTGTATTAGATAAATAAAAAGGAAATATAAATATGGACAGATGCTTATTCATTTCCATTCTCATTTCGATATTTATTTTATGGATAATGACAATTGTGTACAACATTATGACTTCCAACCAAACAAATAATATAAATTTGAGTGCTGGAGTATAATATTTTTAATCATTATCTTTAGTGACTTAAACCGATATTTAGTGGCTTGTTGGTAAGAGTTTTGAAATGGTGTTGTATTGTATACACTTTTCCAATAATAAACATAGGAAACTTCATGGAAAAATAACATCTTATAGCTAAATAATAGGTGAGAGCATTGTTTTCCCCACAAAACCAGTGATAGTACCAAACAAATGTTAGATTAAAGACATGAAATTTCCATAGTCCAAGGGAATGAGTTGGAATGTTTTTGGTAAAAACTTGTGTAGAGTTTTGAGTTGGAATGTTTTTGGTAAGAAATTGTGTAAATATTTTTGTATCATGCTATAGCGAATCAGGCTTCTATCCAAACTATAATGACTCTACCTAAGAAATCATCCAAAATAATTCACCAGCCACTTGTAATTGGTATGTGGCATTTCCATACTATGTGTAACGCCCATCATGCAAACCCCAGAGAACACACACATAGCAAATATTTTTTTTTTTTTTTAAAACAATAGAAGTAAACATGCAATAACATTAAACCATAACCACATAACATATTACATAGAATTAACACACTTAGTTCTCTGAGGTACGTGAGGTTACATTGCAACAACTAAACGGAAATTAAAAAAATAAAGATTACAACAATATCATTTATAATGATAACCAAGGATAAGGATACATCCAATAACCATGATGTGAGAATAATAAACATCGCATAATTACATCCATGATAAATCTCTTAACAAAGATACAAATAATCCTAACTATTACATCATTGTTTTAATGTTACATTACAATCTCTGATAATTGAATTACATTTAATTTCCCAACATGGGGATTGATACAAGAATAATGAAATATGAAATACAAGGTGAATACTGGAACAACTCCAACTGGATAAGCTAAGAAGATAGGATGCTGATGGGGAACCCAACAGGTGTGGAGCATGTTCCATCCAACCATGTGAATTACAAGTAACTCACCCCCCTGCTCAGAGGTGACGAGGAAGTGAACCCGACCATGAATGTCAAACCGACTCAACAACAACATAGCACAAAACAAGTACAACTCAAGGTACAATGAACAACCATCAACGTTCACAAGTCACATGACAAATTAAAACTATGAACCTCATCACAATTAAACAAAGCATCACCAATTATACAAGTAACTAAATGGCAATCATAAACCAAATTCACAAGAATTAGACAACAACATAACGATTACGATATCCAGAAGAACCGAAACAACATCCAAAATACATTTCCAAATAAATCTGAACAATAAAAAGAACATGATTCCATATAAGTCTAAAACAACAATTCAGTACACAAATTCTAGAGGCAACCATAAACAAGACAAGTGGGCGTCAAGTTGAGAGGGTCATCGCATAGCTCTCATGGAATCCCCTGGCACTTCCTCCAACTGAGGCGCCTTCACCCATCTATGGATTCCCTAGCCCTCGAAAACAACATAAAGATACAATATCCAGAAGCAACAAGAAACAAGAATAGGGGTGTCTAGTGGAGAGTGTCATCGCATAGCTCTCATGGGATCCACTAGCACTTCCTCCAACTAAGGTGCCGACACCCATCTATGGATCTCCTGGCCCTTCCTCCTAACTAAGGCGCCGACACCATAGGGTAGCTAATTCAGAGCCGATAATCTCTCATGAAGACGAGACTATGACTTTGCCAACCACGGCCTTCTCAGTCTATCACTAGTCTACAGTAGCCCTAATGCATAGACGAGGAATCCAATTTTAATTATCTTTTATGTTTTACTACCCATCCCCCTATATTCTATTTTTAGGTTATCACTTGTTTAACTACTCTTACGTGGGTTCCCCTGAGCACTTCCTCCTTCTGAGGCGCCGGCGCCCACGAAGAGACACTCTCCCTACGACCCCTAACATAAATCAAAACTAGGCAAGGGTTGAACTAAAACATATAAAGCATAATACTCAAAACAAGTTCATGCGAGGCATTAACCCTCTCGCGATATCTCATAACCAAAAATCTTAACAAACCGTTCAACCCTTCCTAACATAAAACCACTAACTCCAATAGCATAACCAAGCTGAGAAAACATCATAACATAACAAGCCTCTGGAACAAGGATTACCAAATCAACAATAGGTTCCCTCATTGAAGAGTAAAGTTACAACAATTAAATAGAAAACGATAACCAGATCACGCAAATTCATGACTTAAAGTAAACGACTATCTCAATTACACAAAACACTCCAATTTTGAAATGATATAAAGAAGCACAAGCTCGACAACATTTATGTAATTTGTTGCCTAAAATCAAACCATAATTTCCATATCATAATATTTAATTCATAAAACCAAAAAACATCAAATATATATATATATATATATATATATATATATATATTTATATGTACGTAAAAATAATACATTAATTTTATTTTACTAAATAAAAACTTTAATAATTAATTCCCAAATAGAAATTACGTTTCTTAAATATTAGAATAAATAATTATAATATTTTTTTCCTTTTATTATTATTATTATTATTATTTTTAAAAATAATATTAAATACATTAAATATATCTAAATATATATATAAAAATATATATATATATATATAATATATATATATATATATATATATATATATATATATATATATATATATATATATATATATATATATAATTAAAAATTAAAAACTTTTTAAAAACCATCGCCACCACAGAGCACAATTTCTTCGCATCTACGCCGATTATGGTCGTGGGGCCCAACCGACCCCCACAAATTCCCATACAATTTTTTTTTTTTAAATTTTATTTTATTTTTTTTTATAAAACCTATAAAATTTTAATAAAAGAAAACAAACACACGCAGATTAAAATAAAATATTTAAAAATTTTGATCCGTCCTTTGCATGGATTTTCACAGTCATCGCCCCTTTTCAAAAGGCACGAAAACAATTTAGTTTTTTTTTAAAAAAAAAAATACATATGATATATTTATAAATAAAATATATATATATATATATAAAACTACAAGGAACAAAGAACACAGAGTTCTATGTAAAATATAGAATCACTTATATTTAAAATATATATTATTGATTTCTAAAATAATATTTCAATTTCATTAAAACAAACAAAGATCTTTCTTTTCCACAGGGATAACAGAGAGATTGAGTTTATTCAAAATAGAATTTGAAGAGTTTATTTGTAGTTTGTTTGCAACAAGATTTCTAATCTCAACATGAATTTTTCATTTCAAAGGAAAACCTATTTGTTATTTATTTTCTAATCTTCAAGAAAACATTTAAATCTAAATCACAGATAGATATATTTTTTTTTATTTGCAACACAAATTCATTCAAATCATAATTTTTGTTTATTTTGCAGATTCAGAGAATCAAAGATAGAGACGGAAACTTGGAGTCCTGCGCTTCTTTGAAGATCTGATGAAGCCCGTTTGACTCTAATGCCTTCGAAGAGCTCCCTATTTGTGCTTCCAAATCCTGTATAGAATTTTTCTCTTGAGCTCGAATCCAACTCTTTATTCAGAAAACTCTCCAAAGCAACCCAGTAACAGATTCCCAAACCCTTTCAAGAACTCTCTTCCAAAAATAAAATAAAGAATCCAATATCCTTTCTAAAATCTTCAGAATACCCAAGCCCATGTCTTCTGCAACTTATGTAACTAATATCTTCTGTGTGTGTGTAACTCCCCCAATTCTTAATTAAAAATAAAAATATATTGTGCATCTCTCACAAAACTCTAAAAATCCCAAAAAAATAAAAGAAAACAATTCTTTTAAAAGCCATCTTTTTACCCAGATTTGTATTCTTATTGGCTCACAAAATCTTTTCATTCTTTTATTTGTTTTATTGTTTTAATCTCTATTTTAACCACTTTCTTGCACAACACATTATCTATTTAATTTAAATAATTTTATTCTACAATTATCCTCAACAAGATAATTAATTAAAATAATAAAACACAATTTTCATATTTAAATTATCATTAAATAAGCACATGACTTTTTAAAACATTTAATATTTAAATACAATTTATTCAAACATTAGAATAAACCAACATTTCCAACATTAAAATACACAATTATTATCCACATTTAATTAACGAATTCACAACTTATAAAATATCATCATCAATTAGATAATCATAACTTATAAAATACCACATTAATCAAAATACGACAACACACAAGACACAAGCCACAAATGACGACAATTACACAAAATAAGCAATACCAAACAAATGAGATGGTCTGACATCATGGGATGAGATGACTTCATCATCACCTCTGTTTCAACATTTAACCGTTGGGCTTATTGGTGCTCGCCCTGTCCTGCCGAAGCAGGTGCAATCGAGACTTGTACCTGTAATACCTGCATACAAGTGGAGTTGTGTACATGTGCATACGTATATATATATATATATAAATCGAAGCATTAAATCAAAACACTGCATTGTGAGAAGGAATCGCAACATAACAGGGCACTCGTGAATGAGTGATGCTATATTGTCCTTCATCACACCTATTCTAACAATTATAATATAACCAATAAATTAACATTTCTAACTAACAATCATCTCATAACATATTAAATTAAATCATTGCATCATATCATAATTCTAAAAATCAACTAATATAACCAACCACCATATCATAAGAAATAATCATGTCCACTAAAGAAGTAACAATATCATCAAACATCTAATCAACCAAATCAAACAATGATAGTATCATCACAATCACTAGCAGCAAATGAATGCATAGAAAAATAATAAATCCTGTAACGCCCGTCGTGCAAACCCCAGAGAACACACACATAATGCGAATAATTTTTTTTTTAAATAATAGAAGTAACATGTAACAACATTAAACCATAAACACATAGCATAACACATAACATTAATACACTTGGTTCTCTGGGGCACGCGAGGTTACTTTGCAATCACAAAATAGAATAAAGATAACGTAAACAACATAACCATTTAATTTAAGAAAAACATATACAATGATACAACTGATAGCCATGATGCGAGTATGACAACATCGCACAATTAAATCCGAGATAAATCTTTTAACAAATCCAAATCAAACCTAACTATTACATCATTGAAATAATATTACATTACAATTTTCTTTGATACATGAATTACATTGAATTTCCCAACATGGGGATTGATACAAGAATAATGAACATAAAGTACAACTGATCACTGGAACATCTGCACTGCCGAAAGCTGAGATGACAAGACGCTGATGGGGAACCAAACGGGTGTGGAGCACGTTCCACCCAACCATGTGAATTACGAAGTAACTCACCCCCCGTGCTCAAAGGTGAGGAGGAAGTGAACCCGACCATGAATTTCAACCGACTCAACCACAATATGATATAAAAAAAGTAAAACCCAAGTATACAATTCACAACCAAAGACGTACTCAAATCACATAACCAGTTAAACCAATAAACTCATCACAATAACATGAAGTACTAACACTTAACAATCATAAAACAAATTCACAGAATTCAAAGAAACATTACAAAGAGATAACAACCAGAGGCAACAATAACAAAGCACAAGGGTGTCAAGTGGAGAGTGTCATCGCATAGCTCTCATGGGATTCTCCTGGCCCTTCTTCCAACTGAGGCGCTGCCACCCATCTATGGATCTCCTGGCCCTTCCTCCTAACTGAGGCACCGACACCATAGGGTAGCTAATGCGGAGCCAATAGTCTCTCGTGGAAACAAGACTATGACTGTCCCGACCACGACCTTCTCAGTCTATCACTAGTCTAAGGTAGCCCTAATGCATAGCCGAGGAATCCAAAGTTTTATTATCTTGTATTTTTAAAACTACCCAACCCCCTAAATCTATTGTTTAGGTTATCACTTGTTTACTACTCTTTCGAGGGTTATCCTGGCCCTTCCTCATCTGAGGCGCCGGCGCCCACGAAGAGCCACTCTCCCACCTATGACCCCTAACAAAACTCGAGTAGGCAAGGGTTGAACCAACACATATAAAACATAAAACCAAAACTCAGATACACGAGGTATTAGCCATCTCGCAATTGCTCAAAAACAAAAGTCTCAACCAACTGTCCAACCCTTCCTCTCATAAATCCAAAAACTTCAAAGCCTACCAAGGTGAAGACGACATTATAAATAACAAGCCTATGGGATAAGGTTACAAAAATCAGCTACGGGTTCCCACAAAGACATCATTAAACAACAAGAACACATAAAAATAAAACTCACATTACATTTTGCAAAGTTACACCATTAAGTTTGATTTTAACCCCAATTAAATAACTAAATGTGCTTATCTCAAAAGAATTCACAATTACAACCAAAAGCTAATTTTTGTTAAAAATATTCGTTCACCAAAACCATTAAAAAAAAACCCTATTTAAATATGCAAATTCCCATATAAAACATTATTTAACATTTCAATTATATATACCAAAATTATATGTATATATATCTTCTTAAACCTAATTAGCAATATTACATAAAATAATTAATAATCATATATATATTTTTAAATGAACTAAATTATAATTATTATATTTAATAAATTAAATCAAGTAATTATAATTATTAAATTTCACAAATTAAATATTCCCCAAATAATAATAAATAAATTCATATATACATTCAAATAAATAAATAAATATAAATATATATATATATTTATATATATATATTTATATAATATAAAAAAAATAAAACAAACACCATAGGCCGCTCTGCCTAGCGTACAGGGTACGCGGCACGCAGTCCTAAAGGATTGCAGACAGCAGTCCCAAAGGACTGCGGACGACAGTCCTTTGGACTGCGCCCAGCAGTCCTTAGGACTGCTGCGGCAGTCCTTTGGGCTGCCGTGCGCAGAGAAGCAGGGAATGGGGATGGGGTACGCCCCTTCCCTTCCCTCATTTCTTTTTTATATATATTTTTTTAAAATTCGTTTAAAACGAATTTCCGTCCTTCACTGGCACGAAAAACGAACCGACGGCCATTCGGCCCAAAACAAAACAATTTTATAACATTAAAAATTTCGTCCGTCTGGGCACGGATTCGGTTGGCCAATACGGCCAAAATAAAAATAAAATTTGATTTATCAAATTTCAAATATATAAACAATACTTTGCATAGAACATTTAACTAATAAATATGTATATATATATATATATATGGAATTCGTATATATATATATATATATATATAGAATATATTCATAATAAAAAAATATAGAAGAATAACTCTTTTAATCACAGGCACAGAAAACCAGAAGATAAAATAAACATTATATATATATATATAAATATTATATATATATATTATTTTCATAAATATAAAAACAAACAGAGACAAAATAGAGAAACAAATTTTCTTAAATGTTAAGAAAATAGAGAATTTACAAAGCAATAGCACAGATCCATTATATATTAAAACACTGAGAAAACCCCAAAATTTTATTTTCTTCAATACTAAATCATCTCATTCTAAAATCCTATTTTGATAGATTGTATGTTTCAGAAGATCAGGGTTCTTGTTTTGACAAAATTTGGACAGTATAGTTGCTATGAATTTTCTTTGTTTTCTAGTCTAATAATTTGCTCTAGTTTCAGTTTTCAACAGAGGTTCTCTATATTCACAAAAATTATTTTTTTAATAAGATCTATTTTTTTTTCTTTTCAGAAACAACAGAGAATAGAAAGGTACGAGGAAAACTATGAGAGGAACCTGGAGTCCAATGCAAATTTGAAGATGCCCTCGAATCCGATTCCAATCCGTAGTCCAGAATGAACTCAACAATCCCTGGAGCACTTCAGCTTTCTGTTCTTCTGTGTGTGTGTGTAAACTTCTCAAAAATTCATAATTAAATAAAATATTGCTCATCTCTTCAAAGCTCTCCAAAAATCCTAGATTAAAAGATAAATCAACTCTTTAAAACTAGCTTTTTCCCAACTCTCCATTCCGATTGGCTCACACTGTCTTTTTTATTCTTTTATTTATTTTATTGTTTTAATTCCTCTTTTTTCAACTTTTCTTGCACCTCAGATTACATATTTATTTTAAATAAATTATTCACATAATTATCCACCACCAATTTAATTAATTAAAATAATTAAGCATAATTAATATTTAATTAATAATTAAATTGCAATATATGATTTTCAAGATAATTAAAATAATTAAATATTTAATTACAATATAATCCATCATTAAAATAAATAATCTATTTCAATCATTAAGATAAATCATAATTATCAATGCCCACGTAAAATAAGACAAAACACAAACACAACAGACAAAGACGACAATTACCCAAAATCAACAACCATACCAAACAATGAGACGACCTGACATCATGGAACGGAAGGACTTCATCGTCACCTTTGTATCAACATTTATCCCTTGGGTTATTTGGTGCTCGCCCTGTCCTGTCGAAGCAGGTGGAATCGAGACTTATACCTGCAATCCTGCATACAAACGAAGTTGTGTACATGTGCATATATACATATATATCAGAGCATTAAATGAAATACTGCATTGTGAGAAGGATTCGCAACATAACAGGGCACTCGCGAACGAGTGATGCTATATTGTCCTTCGTCACACCTATTCTAACAATTATAGCATAATCAATGAATTACATTTCTAACTAACAATCATCTCATAGCATATTAAATTAAACACTGCATCATAACATAATTTAGAACATCAACTGATATAATCAACCATCATGTCATATAAGGTAATCATGTCCAAAATGAAATAACAGCATCAACTAGCATCTAACCAACCATATCAACAATAACAGTATCATCATAGTATCTGACTAACCACATCAAACAATAACAGTATCATCATATTATCAGAGCATCAAAACAAAACATAACACCACTGAGTCCAACTAGCAACCAGGAGGGTTATTACATCCTCCCCCCCTTAAATCCGGCTTACTCCTGTAAGCCAGAAAACAAGTATGGGTAGGATTCTCGCATACGGGAAGCATCCTCCGAAGTCGCTGAAGCCTCATCATTAGGATCCCACTGGACCCTCACCTGCTCAATATCCCTGCCTCTGAGTACGAGCCTCCTGTGCTGCACCACGGCCACGGGCTCTAGAGCTAGCTGCCCGTCCTCGACCTGTAGAGCATTCCAATCAAGAACATGAGTAACATCCGAAAGTAAGGCCTAAGAACAGATACATGAAAGACATCGTGAATCCGCGACAGACTAGGTGGCAATGCTAGGCGATAGGCAACAGGACCAATACGCTCCAACACCTCAAACGGACCATCGAAACGGGGTGCAAGCTTAGAACCCTTTCCATAATGAATAGGGCTCTTCCGAGGATGAACTCTGAGAAACACTCTATCTCCTATAGCAAATTGTCGATCTACCTTGTGTGCATCAGCAAATTTCTTCTGCCTATCCTGAGCTGCTCCCAGATGCTCTCGGATGCAAGCTACCTGTTGCTCCATGTCACGAAGCATCTCAGGTCCAAGAAGAACCCTGTCCTCTAATCGATCCCAACTCAGAGGGGTACGACAAGGATGACCATACAAAGCCTGAAATGGAGCCATGCCAATCGAATTGTGATAGCCATTATTGTAGGCAAACTCAACCAAATCTAGGTAGTCTTCCCAACGAGACTGCTGGTCCATGACATACATACGAAGCATATCCTCAAGCACCTGATTAACTCTCTCAGTCTGACCATCTGTCTCAGGATGATAGGCAGAACTAAAATTCAACTTAGTCCCTAAGGACCGCTAAAGGGATGTCCATAATGCAGAAGTGAATACCGGATCTCTGTCAGAAATAATCCTGCATGGTATCCCATGTAGTCTAACAATATCCTCCATGAACACCCTAGCCACCACTGAAACAGTATATGAAGATCGAATAGGAGAGAAATAGGCTACCTTGGTCAACCTGTCAACAGTGACCATGATAGCGTCGTGTCGCCTGGAAGACATAGGCAACCCGACTATAAAATCCATAGAAATGATGTCCCACTTCCACTCTGGGACAAGATGCGGCTACAACAAGCCTGCCGGATGATGATGCTCGGCCTTCACTCTTTGACACTCGAGACACCTAGCCACAAAATCAGCAATGTCACGCTTCAATCCTGCCCAAAAATATAGTGCACGAAGATCAGCGTACATCTTCTTAACTCCTGGGTGTGCCGAATAAGGAGCTCTATGAGCTTCTGTCAAGATAAGGGTACGAAGACCCTCTGTAGGAGGTACATACATACGGCCTGCATAGCGCAAAACACCATCCGAATCCAAAGAGTACCCTACAAATTTACCCTCTAAGGTTCTACCCGACTCAATCTCTGCCTTCACTGCCTGATACCAAACATCAGAAGAAAGAGCTGCAACAATCTGAGTCTTCAAATCAACCTCAAGAGTCAAAGCGGATAACTCATGTCTGCGTCTGCTCAAAGCATCTGCTACAACATTCTCCTTACCCTGAATATATTTCACCTCAAAGTCGTACTCACACAAAAATTCCATCCACCTTCTCTGTCTTGCATTCAAGTTCGGCTGCGTGAAGATGTACTGCAGACTACGGTGATTTGTATGCAACTCGAACCGATGCCCAAGGAGAAAGTGCCTCCACCTCACCAAGGCATGCACAACTGTGGCCAACTCCAAATCGTGAGTGGGGTAATTAAGTTCATGGTCCTTCAGTTTTCGTGACTCATAAGCAATCACTCGACCTTCCTACATCAACACAGCCCCTAAACCTTCCAAAGAAGCATCTGTACAAACAACAAAATCACCTGCCGGATCAGGAACTGCTAAGATTGGAGCACTAGTCAACTTATCCTTCAGAGTCTGGAAAGCTAACTGACATCGATCGGACCAAAGAAATTTTTTTCCCTTCCTCTGCAAAGAGGTGATAGGGTGAGCCAACCTAGAAAACCCCTGAACAAACCGCCTATAATATCCTGCAAGTCCCATGAAGCTGCGAATCTCTGAGACATTTGTGGGTGCGGGCCAATCCACAATGGCCTGAATCTTTGCAGGATCAACTGAAATTCCCTCACTAGAAATCACATGGCCCAAATACTGAACTTCAGTCTTATAAAAATCACACTTTTTGAGGTTGGCAAACAACTAATTATCCCTTAAGCACTGCAATACCTGCTTTAGATGTTCTTCATGTTCCTCCATCGACCTAGAATAGATCAGGATGTCATCGAGAAACACTAGAACGAATTTATCCAAGTATGTATGGAAGACTCCATTCATTAGACTCATAAAGACTGAAGGTGCATTCGTTAACCCGAACGGCATCACAGTGAACTCGTAATGTCCTTATCGAGTTCGAAATGCTGTTTTGTGAATATCTGCATCTGCAATCCTCAACTGGTGGTATCCCGATTTGAGATCTATCTTAGAGAACACCTTTGCCCCTTTTTTCTGATCGAAGAGATCGTCAATCCTAGGCAATGGATATCGGTTCTTCACTGTTACCTTATTCAACTGTCTGTAGTCAATACACAAGCGAAGAGAACCATCCTTCTTTTTCACAAATATCACAGGTGCTCCCCAAGGAGAAACACTTGGGCGAATAAAACCCTTGGCCAACAATTCCTCCAACTGAAGACGGAGTTCCTGTAATTCCTGCGTTGTCATCCGATATGGAGCTCGAGATATGGGCTCAGCTCCAGGTACCAGATCAATCCGGAAATCTACATCTCGCTTAGGCGCATACCAGGAATCTCCTCTGGAAACACATCAGAAAAACCCTTAAGAAGGGGGTAATCATCCAATGACAACCCCTGACTATCCTCAGATTCCAAATCACTCACAGATACTGCAAAGAGCTGACAACCCTGACAGAAATGCCTTTTGAGCTGCATGGCAGAGATCATACGTAATGAGATGGGCCTCTGAATACCCAAGATCTCCACCTCCTTACCAGAGTCATCAGTGCACCTTACTGCCTTTCATCGGCAGTCAATCATAGCACAATGTGCACTCAACCAATCCATGCCTAAGACAATACCATAAGAACCGAGTGGCAGAATTCTGAGGTCCACCTTGGTTGACATTTCACCTATACTCAAATTACAATCCTGCACAAGTTCCTCTACCACAACCCTGGACCCTGATGCTAATTCAACATGCCATTTTAGGCCTTGGCTAATTGCCACCAAACCACATCACTCAACAACTAAAGGTGATATAAAGGAATCAGATGCACGAGAATCAAACAGTATATAAATGCTAGAATTATTCAACACACCTGATGCCTCAACCACTGTGTTCTGATGAACTGCCTGATGATTATCCACTGAAGAAAACACACAATGAGATCTCCCTACATCACCTACTGTCGGCTCTGATGCTGCTGGCCTCTGATTAAATCCGGAAGTGTTCTTCTGAGGACACATCCTAGCAATATGCCCCGGTTGTCCACAAGAGAAACACCCAGTGCCTCTGCCAAAACCTCTGCCCCCTGATGGAGCATTTGACTGCTGAAAACTCCCACGACTCGGTGCTGATTGGAAACTAGGTGCAGGCTGTACAAAACGTTCCTGACGAATCCGGTTCTTGTTCTGATCCCTGCGAAACTGAGAATTGCCACCCTGCTGAGATTGGTTGTATTTCTATTTTGACTGCTGCTGCTGAGGCTGCTGCTGCTGATAACCCCCTTTTGAGGGTGGGTACCTATTCTTGGAAGATCCTGCTCCCTGTGACTGTCCTCCATGAGCAACATACCCGGGTGTGGGCGTGCTACCAATCTGTACTCCGATGTGACCACCCAAAGCCATGGCCAAATTCTCCTCCACTAAGCGAGCCTTCTCCACTGCCATCTCCATCATCTTCGGCTCAAAGACTCGTACACCACCACTGATGCGGGCATTTAAGCCCCGAACAAAATGCTGCACTAACATGCCCTCATTGTCGCTAATCCCTGCATACTGCTTCAACTCGTAGAAACGCCTCTCATACTGCTCCACTGACATAGACAACTGCTTAAGGTCGTGAAACTCATCAGCCCTGTGTTGCCTCCAGTGGTCTGAGAGGAAATGAGCTCTGAACCTGTCTAGGAACAACTCCCAAGTAACCATACTGAGATCAAGATGCAGTTTCTGTTCCTCAAGGCGCCACCAAGTAGATGTGAAGCCTCGCAAGTGCATCATTGCACACCGAGCCTTGGTATTGCTACCATAGGGGTGCATGGCGAAGCAACGGTCTAAGTCAATTAACCAGGTCTCAGCCTCAAGACCTCCTCCAGAACCATCAAAAGTAGGAGGGTGTGCCCTCATCAGATCTCTCATATGGCCTGCTACGACTGCATCTGGAACCACATCTATATCCCTGCGCCTCGGAGACCTCTCTCTCTCCCTCTCCACCTGGTGCACCTCATCTGGCCTGGGTCCCAATCGGTCAAGAATCTCTCCAAGAATATGGTGTAACTGACCGTCTAGACCTGGCGGTGCTGGATTCTGGTCACCTGATGGAACACTATGAAGACTCTGTTGTTCCTCATGCTTAGAGCCATGGGAACTAGGAACTGAGGGGCTTCACCGGTTTGCTCCACGTCTGGCACCATGGCCTCTTGCACGGCCACGTCCTCTACCTCGAGGCATAGTTCTGCGCCACAAGATAAAGTACGACATGAGGACAAGAGTTGCACAAATGGTAACCTAATGGACTACACTACCCAAAGACCCTAGTGTTTGCAACCTTGGCTCTAATACCAAGTTGTAATGCCCGTCGTGCAAACTCCAAAGAACACACACATAATGCGAATAATTTTGTTTTTAAATAATAGAAGTAACATGTAACAACATTAAACCATAAAGACATAGCATAACACATAACATTAATACACTTGGTTCTCTGGGGCACGCGAGGTTACTTTGCAATCACAAAATAGAATACAGATAAGGTAAACAACATAACCATTTAATTTAAGAAAAACATATACAATGATACAACTGATAGCCATGATGCGAGTATGACAACATCGCACAATTACATCCGAGATAAATATTTTAACAAATCCAAATCAAACCTAACTATTACATCATTGAAATAATATTACATTACAATTTTCTTTGATACATGCATTACATTGAATTTCCCAACATGGGGATTGATACAAGAATAATGAACATAAAGTACAACTGATCACTGGAAAATCTGCACTGCCGAAAGCTGAGATGACAAGACGCTGATGGGGAACCCAACGGGTGCAGAGCACGTTCCACCCAACCATGTGAATTACGAAGTAACTCACCCCCCGTGCTCAGAGGTGACGAGGAAGTGAACCCGACCATGAATGTCAACCGACTCAACCACAATATGATATAAAACAAGTACAACCCAAGTATACAATTCACAACCAAAGACGTACTCAAATCACATAACCAGTTAAACCAATAAACTCATCACAATAACATGAAGTACTAACACTTAACAATCATAAAACAAATTCACAGAATTCAAAGAAACATTACAAAGAGATAACAACCAGAGGCAACAATAACAAAGCACAAGGGTGTCAAGTGGAGAGTGTCATCGCATAGCTCTCATGGGATTCTCCTGGCCCTTCCTCCAACTGAGGCGCCGACACCCATCTATGGATCTGCTGGCCCTTCGTCCTAACTGAGGCGCCGGCACCATAGGGTAGCTAATGCGGAGCCAATAGTCTCTCGTGGAGACAAGACTATGACTGTGCCGACCATGGCCTTCTCAGTCTATCACTAGTCTAAGGTAGCCCTAATGCATAGCCGAGGAATCCAAAGTTTTATTATCTTGTATTTTTAAAACTACCCAACCCCCTAAATCTATTGTTTAGGTTATCACTTGTTTACTACTCTTTCGAGGGTTATCCTGGCCCTTCCTCATCTGAGGCGCCGGCGCCCACGAAGAGCCACTCTCCCACCTATGACCCCTAACAAAACTTGAGTAGGCAAGGGTTGAACCAACACATATAAAACATAAAACCAAAACTCAGATACACGAGGTATTAGCCATCTCGCAATTGCTCAAAAACAAAAGTCTCAACCAACTGTCCAACCCTTCCTCTCATAAATCCAAAAACTTCAAAGCCTACCAAGGCAAAGACGACATTATAAATAACAAGCCTCTAGGATAAGGTTACAAAAATCAGCTACGGGTTCCCACAAAGACATCATTAAACGACAAGAACACATAAAAATAAAACTCACATTACATTTTGCAAAGTTACACCATTAAGTTTGATTTTAACCCCAATTAAATAACTAAATGTGCTTATCTCAAAAGAATTCACAATTACAACCAAAAGCTAATTTTTGTTAAAAATATTCGTTCACCAAAACCATTAAAAAAAAACCCTATTTAAATATGCAAATGCCCATATAAAACATTATTTAACATTTCAATTATATATACCAAAATTATATGTATATATATCTTCTTAAACCTAATTAGCAATATTACATAAAATAATTAATAATCATATATATATTTTTAAATGAACTAAATTATAATTATTATATTTAATAAATTAAATCAAGTAATTATAATTATTAAATTTCACAAATTAAATATTCCCCAAATAATAATAAATAAATTCATATATACATTCAAATAAATAAATAAATATAAATATATAAATATATATATATATATATATTTATATATATATATATATTTATATAATATAAAAAAAATAAAACAAACACCATAGGCCGCTCTGCCCAGCGTACAGGGTACGCGGCACGCAGTCCTAAAGGACTGCAGACAGCAGTCCCAAAGGACTGCGGATGGTAGTCCTTTGGACTGCTCCCAGTAGTCCTTAGGACTGCTGCGGCAGTCCTTTGGGCTGCCGTGCGCAGAGAAGCAGGGAATGGGGACGGGGTACGCCCCTTCCCTTCCCTCATTTCTTTTATATATATATATTTTTTAAATTCATTTAAAATGAATTTTCGTCCTTCACTGGCACGGAAAACGAACCGACGGCCATTCGGCCAAAAACAAAACAATTTTATAACATTAAAAATTTCGTCCGTCTGGGCACGGATTCGGTCGGCCAATACGGCCAAAATAAAAATAAAATTTGAGTTATCAAATTTCAAATATATAAACAATACATTGCACAGAACATTTAACTAATAAATATGTATATATATATATACGGAATTCGTATATATATATATATATATAGAATATATACCATATATATATATATATATATATATATATATATATATATATATATATATATATAAATACATAATAAAAAAATACGAAGAATAACTCTTTTAATCACAGGCACAGAAAACCAGAAGATAAAATAAACATTATATATATATATATATAAATATTATATATATATATATATATTATTTTCATAAATATAAAAACAAACAGAGACAGAATAGAGAAACAGATTTTCTTAAATGTTAAGAAAATAGAGAATTTACAAAGCAATAGCATAGATCCATTATATATTAAAACACTGAGAAAACCCCAAAATTTTATTTTCTTCAATACTAAATCATCTCATTCTAAAATCCTATTTTGATAGATTGTATGTTTCAGAAGATCAGGGTTCTTGTTTTGACAAAATTTGGACAGTATAGTTGTTATGAATTTTCTTTGTTTTCTAGTCTAATAATTTGCTCTAGTTTTAGTTTTCAACAGAGGTTCTCTATATTCACAAAAAATATTTTTTTAATAAGATCTATTTTTTTTTCTTTTCAGAAACAACAGAGAATAGAAAGGTACGAGGAAAACTATGAGAGGAACCTGGAGTCCAATGCAAATTTGAAGATGCCCTCGAATCCGATTCCAATCCGTAGTCCAGAATGAACTTTACAATCCCTGGAGCACTTCAGCTTTCTGTTCTTCTGTGTGTGTGTGTAAACTTCTCAAAAATTCATAATTAAATAAAATATTGCTCATCTCTTGAAAGCTCTCCAAAAATCCCAGGTTAAAAGAAAAATCAACTCTTTAAAACTAGCTTTTTCCCAACTCTCCATTCCTATTGGCTCACACTGTCTTTTTTATTCTTTTATTTATTTTATTGTTTTAATTCCTCTTTTTTCAACTTTTCTTGTACCTCACATTACATATTTATTTTAAATAAATTATTCACATAATTATCCACCACCAATTTAATTAATTAAAATAATTAAGCATAATTAATATTTAATTAATAATTAAATTGCAATATATAATTTTCAAGATAATTAAAATAATTAAATATTTAATTACAATATAATCCATCATTAAAATAAATAATCTATTTCAATCATTAAGATAAATCATAATTATCAATGCCCACATAAAATAAGACAAAACACAAACACAACAGACAAAGACGACAATTACCCAAAATCAACAACCATACCAAACAATGAGACGACCTGACATCATGGAATGGAAGGACTTCATCGTCATCTCTGTATCAACATTTATCCGTTGGGTTATTTGGTGCTCGCCCTGTCCTGCCGAAGCAGGTGGAATCGAGACTTATACCTGCAATCCTGCATACAAACGAAGTTGTGTACATGTGCATATATACATATATATCAGAGCATTAAATGAAATACTGCATTGTGAGAAGGATTCACAACATAACAGGGCACTCGCGAATGAGTGATGCTATATTGTCCTTCGTCACACCTATTCTAACAATTATAGCATAATCAATGAATTACATTTCTAACTAACAATCATCTCATAGCATATTAAATTAAACACTGCATCATAACATAATTCAGAACATCAACTGATATAATCAACCATCATGTCATATAAGGTAATCATGTCCAAAATGAAATAACAGCATCAACTAGCATCTAACCAACCATATCAACAATAACAGTATCATCATAGTATCTGACTAACCACATCAAACAATAACAGTATCATCATAGTATCAGAGCGTCTAAACAAAACATAACACCACTGAGTCCAACTAGCAACCAGGAGGGTTATTACAAATCGAAACAGAAAGAGGAGGGGTACTACATCCTCCCCCTCATAAAATCGACTTACTCTAGGAAGCCGGTAAACAAGAGGAAATAAGATTCCCAAATACATGAGGCATCCTCACACTCCAAGACGATGAACTAATCACCATTAGAAACTAGAATCAAGCTCACACATGAGAGTAACAAATAATAATACAAGTATTAGTAACATGGGGGTATTACACTATGAGGCAATTAGACCATACATAGTCCAAAAAACATGGCATATTCAGTAGTACCAAAACCACCATTTTTAAATTTTCTGCATCAAATATAAAAATGAAAAAAATGAAGTTCTATTCTGCATACTATTCTTCTTTATCAGATTCTATTGTTTTTCAACATTGATAATAAATTCTTCAATGACATGAAAGATCAATTACAATCTATCATAGAAATAGAAAACATAGACATTCAAATTTGTTATAAATTAACAATAACCATATATTTTCCTTGTTTTAATATTGTGTTGTATCCACAATATTCACATCATGGCAAGGTTGGTCACCCACACACATTTTAATATGAGTAAACTAACCATATAGATAAAGTGGTCTACTTGACATGAAGAAACATGAGAATTGGAAGAAAATTGCACTTAAAAATTTTGAATGAATAAAAATGTGATAAAACACAAAAAATTACTCATGTACATTAATAAAATACCTCTTACAAAAATTTAACCAAACATACTTGAGCTCTTTCTTCGACACTCTAATGTTCTCTAGTATGTTTTTCAATCAAGGAAATAGAGGGTAAGATATAGGTTTTTTCCATACTCCCTTGCACAATAAGATTGATCCTTTTCATATACAACAGAGTACCCAAAAAGATAATATAGAGATATACATGTACAAAAAAAATTAGAGAATGAGCAGAATAGTAGAAATAGTGGTTGGGGTTGCATATTCCAATTGACATAACATAGCTTATAAATAGCTGCAAAGTGGAAAAAATATTCTCTAGAATGTTTGAAAGAAGCTATACAACTATCCATGGCTGAAAATATCCTTTGTTAATAGCTTGTGTGTATTTTGCATAGAGATCTTCATCTGCACTACATGAGGACAAAAAGTAATAGCAACAGAAATATTTTTTTAGAGGGGAAAAATTAATAATTTGTGTTCTTGTAGGATTTCTATCCATATCCCATGTAAAAGAAAATGGAAAAAAATATAGTAAAAATTTAACACTTAGCAATGGATTTTTTTCATTACTCAAAATAATGATGCCATACCCACATCTCTTCTCTAAGTTATTGCTACAAGTTCAATACTCTACTCTCACTTATAATGGATCTAAACAAAATAACAAAAAAAAATAGCATAGCGACTAATGCGAATACTCCAAGTAGCATTTACCCTACATTTGTTAACTCATAAGGAAAAAAGAAAAAAATACAGTATACAAAAAGATAACAACTGGAAAAAAAAACCCTTTTACTTTTGAACTTGAATACAATAGAAAATTCACCTCCAAATTGGCTAGCCTAGCCTAGTTCCCAAAACTTTTTTTTTCATCCCAACAACACACTCAAAATTTAGAATACCTACCTTCAAACTTAAAGAAGACATGGGTTTGTCAGTTTAGGCCATGAAGAATTGTCATTGCCAAATATCTTTCTTCAAATGATCCAAACAAAGTACTTTTCATGTTCAAAATTTCTATGAAATAATAAAACCCCATACCCTTGCCATGAAGAGGATTAATAGATAAACTTAGTGCATCATGAATAGGATTGCCTAAAAGGAGACATGATTTATCATGCTTTCAAGGTAAAATTGTAGTAAAAGCTAGTAGTACTATAGAATGTTGGAAAATAAATCTCCTTCATTTTTATAATAGAACACACCATAGAAAACATTCCATTTCACCATGGAAACTAAAACACTAAATCAGGGTTGAGTATGCTTATTCAAATGTAGATTCATTAAATGCTTTGTTTTTCCTAATCTTGAAGCATTTTGTGCTCTAGGAAAAAAATGTATAGCTACAGATGAATTTAAAGTATTTTGTTTCTTCCTTGTGCTTGTAACAACCAATACCATTATTGACATGTAGCAATTTTTCTCTTTTATCAATGTAACCAATAGATATACCATAAGCCACCAAACTAAAAGAATATAGGAACATCTGTAGCAGCCTGTAAGGCCTCTCTTTGCATGTGACTAATACCATCTTAAAGTGTTATATATTCCTCCTAAATAGATGGTTAGATATATTGCAAGCAATATGAATTGTCTAACAGTAACCTTATAGTTTTATGTTATGTTATATCACTGTTATTTTACTTAATGAAGATTTATGTGCATGCAAATTATTGTATGAGATTCAGATTTATAACATGAATCTGAAATAAGATAATTGTTGTGTCGTATTACATTGGAAGTGTAATTATCTATAAAGTTACAAAGATTGGATTTACAATTAATGTTGTTCATTAATATGTCTAAATGTGGTTGATTATGTTCTATAGGAAATTAAATGAGTCGATGTGGGATTAACATTAAAGGTCGAGAAGATAACGGTGCTAGCATGAGAAGGGATAACCATCAAGTGAAAATCAAAATACTTCTTGTTGAGGATATAAATTTATCTCCATCTGAGACCTAAAAGCAAGTAGAGTAAATGTATTGGAGGGCTAAGGAATCAAATATGCAAATAGGAGGATGGATAAATATTGGAATCAAATCAGATACATCTTTGAGAAGTTCTAAGTGTAGCCCTATTTGACTTAGAAGGGTTTGAGGTTTTATTATTGATTGGCTGAATATGTTTGAGTAGAATCCAATTGTAGGTCATGTGATATGAGTTTGGTTGGGGTTGGAACCATTGGTCAGGATCAAAATTCGTATGGATTCTTTTGTGGGTTTTAAAAAGGGATTATTGAGTCAATTTCCTTGGTTTTTGAACAAGAATAGAACCCTAGGACCTATACCTATGGGTTTGGAACTTTTTTGGCATGTGAACTTGTCCTTGGAGTGTAAAAAGACCCCTCAAAAGTCCACATTCATGAATGTGACGAATTCAAAAGTGTTGGGGCTTGGGAAAAGTGACTTGTCACTCTCAACTCCCCACTCCCCAAAAGTTCTTGGAATTGGCACAAGACTCACACATGTGTGAGAACTTGTGAGAAAGAGTGTAGGTTTGGAGGATTCCTATATATCTCAAGAAGATGGAAGATTTGGCGATTGCCCACTTCTCCTTTTGGAGAACTTGTGAAGTGAAGAAAAGAAGGAGAGAGTCAAGGATGGAAGAATAGGAGTTCAAAGGAAAGCAGCTTGTAGAGAGATAAGTATTTTTCCATTTCTTATTATTAGTATTGGTAGAAATAACTTGATCTGTGCATTGAATCATAAGTAAGATTGTTTAAGGGATATATTAGAGTAATGTGTTGTATAATGAGCAAGCTTGTTATAGCACTAAGCTCTCACCATTCAACTACAATGGTGTATAATGTATTTCTTGCTCGGGGGTATGGCTAGAGCCCATGAGGCTCCATGACGCCATTACGGTAGGGTGGAGAGCAAGACCTTGTTCAAGAGTTTGTAATTCAATTATTTCTTCAAATATTGTGGTAATATTTTGAGTCAAAAAAAAGAAAGAAAGATGGGTTTCATATTTTTTTTTTTAAGAAGAAAATTATAGGAAAAGAGCAAGGTCATTGCATTCACATGTAAAATCATTTGTTTCTTAATGTTAAAAGAAAAGAGAAAGCCTTATCCTTTTGGGTGTTGATTTATGGTATTCCTAAATACTGTTGGTAATATTGGAAGTTAGTATTGTGTTTTAGAAGAAATATACAAAAGAAAACAAATTCTAAATGTTAACATGTTATTTTTTTGATTGCAAGTTTTATTCATTGGCATGTTATTAGTGCAATTCTTTTTATGAATAAGTTGTAATATGGAAAGTTAGATAATAGGATTTGTATCTTATTTCTATGAATAACAAGACACTCTATGAAACTTTAATTGACTCAAGAAATGTAGAGGGCATGGAAAGGAAATCTTTTGAAAATGAAGGAGAAATTGTACCAATCTAATTGAGTTGCCTTTTGTATTAGGAATAGAAAAAGTATTCTATGTGCTTGTACAAAAAGAAGTGGTGGAAATAAAGAGCTACTTTCAATAGTATGAGATACCAAAAAAAAAAAAACCAGTATATAAACTCAAGTGTATTTCTGCTTGTGATGGAATGAGAATATATTATGTATTTAAGAGCAGCTAAAGAAATCAGATTTGTGGGAGAAGGATTACCATCAAAAAGAAGAAATATTTGCTAACCTCTTTGCTAAAGTGAATGAACAACTCATTTTACTCATCTTTGTGCAAGATCATGTAAATATACATATTCTTCATTTATAAAGTTGATTTTTATTTAGTATATATGTAAGTAATAAAGTATATAAATAAGAAAAGAGAGATATTAAGTATTCATGTTTTTAAATACATATACATTGATATTTATACTCTAAAATATAAAATATAATAGAGATTAAAAACAATGGTGTATTCATATATAATATATGCATATTATATATTACATCATATATGAAATATATAATAAATTTATTATATATAAACAATTTAAACTATTAAAATTTTAAAGATTAAACAAAACAAAAATATACCTAGTCTATTTTGTGTTAGTTCTTTGTAGCAACAACACGATTTTCTCATTCAATGCTCTATATTTTTAAAGAAAAGAAAGGAGAAAGATATATATTTTTGGTTTGTAAAATATAAATCTTGTAAAATAAAATGGAACCCCTCCCGTGAGATAAAAATAAAATAGCACATATTAATAAATTTAAGGGTAGCTGTGCTGGGAAGCGTTAAAAGAAAAACAGTTTTAAATTTAAATAAAATATGTTGTTGGCTGCTAGATATATCAACAGAGGACCAAAATATAATGATAAGAAGACATAATAATCCTTTTGTTCCTCCTTCCATTGAAACAATCCCATAGTATGGCTGCAGGCATGAGAACAGAAACAATCCCATAGTATGGCTGCATGTAGGAGAACAAAAAAAGAGAAGAAGCTAGAAACAGATCTTTGTCAATAAAATAAATTTAAAAATATAACTGCTATTAAAGATTTAAATAATACAAGAATATACACATGCATATATTTATCAGCATAAGCTGCTCTAAATGAATACATCAAAAATCAAAGGAAATATATTTGTAGAAATCATGTTTTGTCACTAATAAATCTCCTTTCTGGTGCATCTTGCTGAGATCCCAATTACTGCCTGCTATCATTGGAGAGAAGAATATTAATGATAGTTCATTAAGGAAATATACCTACAAATGATGCAATAATAACAAAAAAAGAAAAGAACATAACCAAAAGACCCAACTCTACTACAACAACATCCTCTGTAATCTATTGAAGAATAGAACATTTATGCCTAAATCCTTGTGCAGCTTAGCTATTACATCCAGGTATGAAGAATAATATGAAACCCTTAAGATTTAGATTTCGGCTGCTGAGTATGGAGGCTGAGTATATATATACCTGAATATGGTATTTCATTTCAAATAAATATTCAAAGAATACTTCTTTTCATCATGAGTAGATCACTCTTTTCAGCCCACATTAAACTTTTTCCCTCTGCACAAACAGAATGCCCAGCTGTAGCAATGGGGTTTGTGAGTTTTGGCACCCACCTTCACAGGTCACCATTCCTGCAAGGGAACCAAACTTTCATGGTAAATGTCAGGGTTAGAGTTTGGCTATCATCCTCTTTAAAATAATAATAAATTTTCACTGTGCATTCTGTAATTTACTGGGGAAGTCCTCTACTCATACAAACATTTACTGGAAGGAGTGTTCCTTCACCATTTTTATTGATATTGCAATTAAATGTGGAGTCACTTCAGACGCTCTACCCCCCTTTGAGGAAACTATTATTTTAGCCAGCTTACCGTACTATTAATTCCATTTCAATTCAAAATAATTATGCAAAGCGATTCTAGCCGTATTTCAGCTTTTCTCTTTGGTATATGCACCTAGTCTTGTTGCTGTCATGGACATTGGACTCTGTCAGAACTTTCGAGAGGAATTTTAATTAAAATATAATTTCTATCTTGAAGGATCTCTCTAGACTATAAAGGTCTGTCTGGGAACAAATTTTGTTCACCAAAATAAATAAATTGGTTGTTAGATATCGATGAGATTGCCTCCTATCATTGACACCGACATTATTCTAAATCTACAAATACAAAAAAAAAAATTACCTTCGATGTTCGTTTGCCACACTTCTCTTCTCTTCACAGCAGTTTAGGGCTTCAGAAGACCTTTTAGGTCACGATATACTCTATGCCATGATATTTATTCTTACTACCATTCCAAACATTCTTTTACTTTTTATTTAAAGGATGTGATCCCTCCCTACGTAAGAAAGAATAGGATATGGACAAAAGTTTTAAAGAAAAGAGAAGGAACTTAGATTTAGTTAAATTATATTTTTAAAATAAATATATATTTATAAATGTTCTTTCTTCTTTCATATGGGTTAAAGGGTAAAAACAATACTACTTATTTATCTTTTATATATATGATAAAACTTAGTACTATTTTATTATGAGATATAAATTTATAATAAGAGATTTAAAAAAATATATATTTGTTATATATTATGTTAAAGTATATGATATTAATTTATCATTTTTGAGAAAGATTTTTGAGAATTGATAGTTGCAATTAAAGAGAACCGTTTATATTCATAATAAACAAAAATATTAATATTAAGAGAAACTAGGATATTGTGTTTCCATATTTTTTTATCATATTGTAAGGTTAAATATTAAAAAGAAATAAATAATGATTATAGTATTTATAGGACCAAGGACACAAGTTGTATCATTAATATTATCATAAGATTTTGATCTATTAAGATTGCCGTCCTAAAATTTGATATTAGATTAATAAAGGAGTATACCAAAATAAATCTTGAGGTTCTCAAAATTGCAATTTACAAATGACATGATCAATGAGTAACTTGAGTGTAAACCATAAGGTGATCCATTACCAAGGATAACTTGTTGAATAGATAATAAATCTCAATTGGAAATGTTGCTATATTATCATTGTGACTTAAGAATTAGTAAAATGTTAGCAACATTTGTAATGCCCAAATGATAGTTGAACTAATTAGAATGTTATCGTAGAAAAATAATAATAACAACAATGGTTGGAAAATCTATACTAATATCATTAATGAATTTTATTCATGTTAAAATCTTGTGATTAGGGTTGTTGGTATCAGCTAGGTGGGTCCTTCTTCCTTTCATGATAACTTTAAGGAAGGACCCTCCTTGTAGACGTCATCAGTATGGGGGCATAAATCATCTTAATGTAATTAAACATCGCTATCCTTGGACATTAATAACAATATTAGTGCAATAATAATGTTAATGCCAAAATGAAGGTTAAAACCAAAACATCTTTATTGAAATTATGTGTACTATTAATTGGGTAGGAATATTTTAAGGTTGGTTAAAAAAAAGAAAGATGCTAAGGACTTGTGTACTTATAATTATGCGACTTAATTTATTGTAATGAAGCCTTCTTTTCATAACATACCTTAATGTTTGAATAGAGAAAAAAAAATAAAAAAATTGTTCGGATTTTTTTTCTAGCAAAATTTTAGGCATGATACTTGGTATCAGAGCCCTAGGTTGCAACTCTAGGGAACTCTGGGTATAATTTGGGCGTTAAGAGTTGTGTGTGTGTGTATAAATGTGCAAACCTCCTTGTGTTACCTAAAATAAAATATTGTAATGAAAATCATAGATAACTTACCTTGCATAGAAAAAAAGAAATATAGTGGTTATTACCCAATCTAGTTAGAGTTGTGATGTACCTAATGGTCAAAAATTGAACAAATTCCATGGTTCAAATTGATTTTTTAATTAAAATCATTTGATCTTTAATAATTAATCAGAAAAAATAGGTTCCCTTGATTTAAGTTAGGAAGGTGTTGTATTTAGTCTATCGAACAAGGGTTATGACGTTAATCTAGTCTTTCGGCATGTAACTTTCTTAAACCTTGAAATGGTATAATTGAGTTTTTAAACATAGTCTTTTTATAAAGTGCATAAATAGTGTTATAATACATCACGGTGTGTATTATTAAAGAAACATTATTTTGGTGGCTTCCTATGTCTATAACTATAAAATACAATTGTAGTGCTACTACTTGAAGTTATGGTTGTTCTGGGAGAAACATATTTTCTTATAGGAACCTTAATGCATTTAAAGAAAGTTATACTTTTGAAGAGGAAGAAAACTATATGAACCTCTAAAGGGGATTAATGTGTTAAAGGTTGTGGTCATATAAGGTTAGATCTCTAAACCCTTAAATTGATTAGATCATTTTGGCAACAAGAATGGAATAATAGAAAACCCTTGAATTGTGTATTATGAGGAACTTGAGCAATCATATAGTTAGATTTAAACTCTTGACAAAGATTGAAACTAAACCTTTAGGGTGTAGGTTGTTTGACAAAACAAAATTAAGGACTTGTATACAAATTGGTATTTATAAACACATGAAATAAGAATCTTGTACGCCTTGACCATGGAATTTTTAGGCCCTATTATATTACCCAAAGATCTTGATTTACATATAAGTGTGTAAGGGTTAATCTCATGAAGCAACAAACAATTCACTTTATGGTTGGTAAGAGAGAATTTCATGCATGATGGCATCAACTAAGAATCAAAGCTTGGCAATACATAGTAAATCCAATTTTGAAAGTGGTCAAAACCATATAATACCTTGAATTAATTGGTGAAACCTTATGTTATTCTAACACTTTTGCAAGTAAATTGAGACCTAGTGAATTTAGTGGAACTATAACAACTACTAAATCTTTGAGTTCTTTTATGTATAGACTAAAATATCAAATGAAAGAACATGATTCAAGTCATAGTTGAGAATGTGTTGAAAGATACAACTAAGTAAAGATTAGAGAAAATTGATAAATAGATATTGTATAAATAATTTTTTTCTTGAAAATTAAACATAAAACCTTTGTGATCAAGGGATCATATCTAAATATGAGTTTTAAGTTATAATATTCTCTAAAACACATGCTATTACTACCTTCCTTATAAATGATCTAAGAGCTAAAGACCTATTGATTCCAAAATAAGAAAGCATACATGTCTTATGGGGAGTAATAACATATTCAATTAGGTGTTGACCTTTAAGGTTGTGTACATGTCACTAGAACTAAAGAATCAATTGTTTGAATTTATAAATCGGGTGAGGAACTATATAAAATTTTTAGTGAATTGAGTGATTGAGAAACTAAATGGTATCATCAAGGACACAAAAATTT
This sequence comes from Sequoia sempervirens, assembly GCA_007258455.2. NCBI lineage: Eukaryota > Viridiplantae > Streptophyta > Pinopsida > Cupressales > Cupressaceae > Sequoia > Sequoia sempervirens. Next base: position 28,239,236 of record VDFB02075321.1, read on the forward strand.
CCATGAAAGATTCCCAACTAATGTTGTGTATTTATATACCAATGACTAGTAATCTTGAGGAAAATATATGTGTGTGTGTTAGAGAGAGACACACATATCGGAGAAAAATTAGAGGTAGGAATTGTTACTCATTGTATGTATTTGTACCTTAAGAAGTTAGAAATAATTGTTATTACAAAAAAAAAAAAAAATTGATTATAACATGTGATTAAATGAGTCAACCTTAGGTAGTGGAATGCAATATTTGTTTAAAAATATATAGAGATTAATGAGTTGTGAAAATTATTATTCTATGATTCATCATGTGTTTTATGAATTGAGTTTACTTTCTTCTCTTGTATTATAATGTTTCAAATAAAAATGGTTGATTAACTTCTTTATTGAGTAGAAAACATTCTTTATCATGTTGCAAAATAAAAATAAAAATGTATATATATAATGGAAGTACCATAGGATATGCTAGTGAACATGTAACAAACATAGTTGAATGAAAGAGGAAGGAAAATATGGATTCAAATATAGAAGACCAATATTGATCATATATGTGATGTTGGACAATGGATTAGTAAGATAAAAGTATGATATACCTTGTATTGTTAAATCTAAGAAAATGGAGTACTACCTAGGCTATAGTTGTGCATCGTCTAGTGATTTCTTTTACATATGCAAAGTGAGTAGAGATTTACAAAATTGAGAAGCAAAGTGTATTTAAGTACCTTGATTTTGCTAAGTTATATGAAAAATTTCATAAAGTGTATTGTGTTATGTCATGTGATGTGAAACCAGTAAATGTGTTGTGCCCCAAGTATGAGATACAGGGTATCCGACTTGGGATAAGGGTGGTGGACGTCTAGTATGATCCCCTATGTGTACCCTTTGTGATGGTCCATTGTGTAAGTTAGCTAGTTAAGAAATGATGTAAACATGATATGTGTGGACGTGTGTTTATTAAATGCAATGTGATGTATTCCTTTGTGTTAGTCTTGTTTGTATGTTAAATGTGTACCCCTAGCATTTGGTTCCCCCTAATGGGAGTGTGATGCCAGCTAGTGTAAATAGGGGTTGAGAGGCACATGGTCTACCATTAGGAGATTACGAGCTCAGGGTATTGTCCCTAATCCTGATAAAGGATCTATGTCAAGTCATTGTAATCTTCCCATGGACGTTGACTGTGGCCTACTCCCCCACATATGAGAGCCACACTTGTTGGTTCATAGTGCAAACCTATTCCTTGATGTTTATAACCCATGGTTAAAGGATGGAATAACATGGACTACTAATGATTCATACTTATGTGGTCAAGGAAAACCAGTTACTCATATTCATGTGGTCAGGGACCACCAGTGCTTCATGTTTATTTGGTCAGGAACCACCAGTGATGTATATTAATGTGGTCGGGGACCACCCATTATTCATATTTATGTGGTCAGGGACCACCAATTATTGCATGCTATAATACTTATGATGTGGTTAGAGAACCACCATTCGCCTCCTCCCCTTAGGTGGCTTATCAAGTCACGTGGTGCTTGTAATGTGCAAATTTTATTGTTGAAATATGAATTATTTGTAATTCTTGATTGATGTTTTATTTTATTATGCGCTAGCAATGTGTAATTTTACATTTATGTACTTGGGCTATTTAGCCATTTGGAAGTTGTTATATAGTCCGATTTGCCTCAAGGACTTGTTTAATTTTTCCTTTGAATTATGATTGGAAAGTTGCAATGTAGTTACAATTTATCTTTATTTTGTTTCTCTTGAATTTATAAGTTCCCTCTTGGGAGTTTTATTGAAACTTTGGTTTATGATCTTGTGTTATTCAGTTTGAGGGTTTCTCCTTCGTTGCAAATTTGCTCGCATCTGTGGTGTAATGTGAAATTTTTAAACTGCCATATCTTGGGGGGTTCCCTGGCCGGTCGTATAGGGGAGTAGATGTGTTGGGGAATTATTTTGAAAGGGGTTGTGAATGGGACCGGTATGAGATTGTCATTAATCCATTCTTCCCTCATTCTATGATTATTCTTATCTATATGGAGGAGTCCTTAGAGAAGGGCCTCAAGTGGTATCCAAGAATATCCATCCTTGTAAACCCCATTATGTGAGTCTTGTGTTGTAAATTATGTGACTGTATGAGGACATGCGCACCCATTGGGAAGAGCACCCTTTATATGAGGGTAGGCGCACCCAATTGGGAAGAGCATCCTTGCTATTGTTGTGTGTCCATGTGAAATTACAAATAAATGTGATGTGGCATACCTGTGAGCTATGTGAGAAAAATAGTAATGTGTGATGCAAAGTTAATATTATTTGAGACATGGTATGAGTCCCATAATTATAGGATAAAATGTTCTTTTAAGCATATATTTTGACAAAATGTGAAGCTAACAATTCTGAGACATGATTGGTCAATGAAACAAAAATATTTTCTAACATCATGAGTGATGTTTATGATGCAAAGAAATTTTGGAGGTGTATAAAAGGTTATGAATTCATTTAGATATAGTTTTGCATGATTTAATTGAAGTTGATTGCATTGTTAATAAATTAGAGCTACATGGATTGTTGTTAGCATTTGTTAAATTAATCATATATGAAATAAATGATCCAGTATGAGAAATTTTGTTCTAAGTATTTAAATATTTAATTCATAGAAGAGATTTTCCTCTAATATGCACTTATAGCTAAATGTTTCGATTCTTCCATCGAGAAAGTAAAAGTAATTAGTATGTTTGATATATTTATGTTTGTTCGTATATTGAGATTAGGTTTTCAAACCTTAATGACTTCCAAGAGGAATTCTAAGCCAAGGGGAGGGATATGTAAGGCCTCCCTTTGCATGTGACTAATACCATCTTAAAGTGTTATATATTCCTCCTAAATAGATGGTTAGATATATTGCAAGCAATATGAATTGTCTAACAGTAACCTTATAGTTTTATGTTATGTTATATCACTGTTATTTTACTTAATGAAGATTTATGTGCGTGCAAATTATTGTATGAGATTCGAATTTATAAGATGAATATGAAATGAGATAATTGTTGTGTCGTATTACATTGGAAGTGTAATTAGCTATAAAGTTACAAAGATTCGATTTACAATTAATGTTGTTTATTAATATGTCTAACTGTGCCTGATTATGTTGTGTAGGAAATTAAATGAGTCGATGTGGGATTAACATTAAAGGTCGAGAAGATAACGGTGCTAGCATGAGAAGGGATAACCATCAAGTGAAAATCAAAAGACTTCTTGTTGAGGATATAAATTTATCTCCATCTGAGACCTAAAATCAAGTAGAGTAAATGTATTGGAGGGCTAAGGAATCAAATATGCAAATAGGAGGATGGATAAATATTGGAATCAAATCAGATACATCTTTGAGAAGTTCTAAGTGTAGCCCTATTTGACTTAGAAGGGTTTGAGGTTTTATTATTGATTGGCTGATTATGTTTGAGTAGAATCCAATTGTAGGTCATGTGATATGAGTTTGGTTGGGGTTGGAACCCTTGGTCACGATCAAAATTCGTATGGATTCTTTTGTGGGTTTTAAAAAGGGATTATTGAGTCAATTTCCTTGGTTTCTGAACAAGAATAGAACCCTAGGACCTATACCTATGGGTTTGGAACCTTTTTGGCATGTGAACTTGTCCTTAGAGTGTAAAAAGACCCCTCAAAAGTCCACATTCATGAATGTGACGAATTCAAAAGTGTTGGGGCTTGGGAAAAGTGACTTGTCACTCTCAACTCCCCACTCCCCAAAAGTTCTTGGAATTGGCACAAGACTCACACATGCGTGAGCACTTGTGGGAAAGAGTGTAGGTTTGGAGGATTCCTATATATCTCAATAAGATGGAAGATTTGGCCATTGCCCACTTCTCCTTTTGGAGAACTTGTGAAGTGAAGAAAAGAAGGAGAGAGTCAAGGATGGAAGAATAGGAGTTCAAAGGAAAGCAGCTTGTAGAGAGATAAGTCTTTTTCCATTTCTTATTATTAGTATTGGTAGAAATAGCTTGATTTGTGCATTGAATCATAAGTAAGATTGTTTAAGGGATATATTAGATTAATGTATTGTATAATGAGCAAGCTTGTTATAGCACTAAGCTCTCACCATTCAACTACAATGGTCTATAATGTATTTCTTGCTCGGGGGTATGGCTAGAGCCCATGAGGCTCCATGACGCCATTACGGTAGGGTGGAGAGCAAGACCTTGTTCAAGAGTTTGTAATTCAATTATTTCTTAAAATATTGTGGTAATATTTTAAGTCAAAAAAATAAAGAAAGATGGGCTTCATATTATTATTTTTTAAGAAGAAAATTATAGGAAAAGAGCAAGGTCATTGCATTCACATGTAAAATCATTTGTTTCTTAATGTTAAAAGAAAAGAGAAAGCCTTATCCTTTTGGGTGTTGATTTATAGTATTCCTAAATACTGTTGGTAATATTGGAAGTTAGTATTGTGTTTTAGAAGAAAGATACAAAAGAAAACAAATTCTAAATGTTAACATGTTATTTTTTTTATTGTAAGTTTTATTCATTGGCATGTTATTAGTGCCATTCTTTTTATGAATAAGTTGTAATATGGAAAGTTAGATAATAGGATTTGTATCTTATTTCTATGAATAACAAGACACTCTATGAAACTTTAATTGACTCAAGAAATGTAGAGGGCATGGAAAGGAAATATTTTGAAAATGAAGGAGAAATTGTACCAATCTAATTGAGTTTCCTTTTGCATTAGCAATAGAAAAAGTATTCTATGTGCTTGTACAAAAAGAAGTGGTGGAAATAAAGAGCTACTTTCAATAGTATGAGATACCAAAAAAGAAAAAACCAGTATATAAACTCAAGTGTATTTCTTCTTGTGATGGAATGAGAATATATTATGTATTTAAGAGCAGCTAAAGAAATCAGATTTGTGGGAGAAGGATTACCATCAAAAAGAAGAAATATTTGCTAACCTCTTTGCTAAAGTGAATGAACAACTCATTTTACTCATCTTTGTGCAAGATCATGTAAATATACATATTCTTCATTTATAAAGTTGATTTTTATTTAGTATATATGTAAGTAATAAAGTATATAAATAAGAAAAGAGAGATATTAAGTATTCATGTTTTTAAATACATATACATTGATATTTATACTCTTAAATATAAAATATAATAGAGATTAAAAACTATGGTGTATTCATATATAATATATGCATATTATATATTACATCGTATATGAAATATATAATAAATTTATTATATATAAACAATTTAAACTATTAAAATTTTAAAGATTAAACAAAACAAAAATATACCTAGTCTATTGTGTGTTAGTTTCGTGTAGCAACAACACGATTTGCTCATCCAGTGCTCTGTATTTTTAAAGAAAAGAAAGGAGAAAGATATATATTTTTGGTTTGTAAAATATAAATCTTGTAAAATAAAATGGAACCCCTCCCGTGAGATAAAAATAAAGTAGCACATATTAATAAATTTAAGGGTAGCTGTGCTAGGAAGCATTAAAAGAAAAATAGTTTTAAATTTAAATAAAATATGTTGCTGGCTGCTAGATATATCAACAGAGGACCAAAATATAATCATAAGAAGACATACTAATGCTTTTGTTCCTCCTTCCATTGAAACAATCCCATAGTATGGCTGCAGGGAGGAGAACAGAAACAATCCCATAGTATGGCTATAGGCAGGAGAACAAAAAAAGAGAAGAAGCTAGAAACGGATCTTTGTCAATAAAATAAATTTAAAAATATAAGTTCTATTAAAGATTTAAATAATACAAGGATATACACATGCACATATTTATTAGCATAAGCTGCTCTAAATGAATACATCATAAATCAAAGGAAATATATTTGTAGAAATCATGTTTTTTCACTAATAAATCTCCTTTTTGGTGCATCTTGTTGAGATCCCAATTACTGTGTGCTATCATTGGAGAGAAGAATATTAATGATAGTTCATTAAGGAAATATACCCACAAATGATGCAATAATAACAAAAAAAAAGAAAGATAACCAAAAGACCCAACTCTACTACAAGAACATCCTCTGTAATCTATTGAAGAATAGAACATTTATGCCTAAATCCTTGTGCAGCTTAGCTATTACATCCAGGTATGAAGAATAATATGAAACCCTTAAGATTTAGATTTCGGCTGCTGAGTATGGAGGCTGAGTATATATATACCTGAATATGGTATTTCATTTCAAATAAATATTCAAAGAATACTTCTTTTCATCATGAGTAGATCACTCTTTTCAGCCCACATTAAACTTTTTCCCTCTGCAAAAACAGAATGCCCAGCTGTACCAATGGGGTTTGTGAGTTTTGGCGCCCACCTTCACAGGTCGCCATTCCTGCAAGGCAACCAAACTTTCATGGTAAATGTTAGGGTCAGAGTTTGGCTATCATCCTCTTTAAAATAATAATAAATTTTCACTGTACATTTTGTAATTTACTGGGGAAGTCCTCTACTCATACAAACATTTAATGGAAGGAGTGTTCCTTCACCATTTTTATTGATATTGCAATTAAATGTGGAGTCACTTCAGATGCTCTACCCCCCTTTGAGGCAACTATTATTTCAGCCAGCTTACCGTACTATTAATTCCATTTCAATTTAAAATAATTATGCAATGTGATTCTAGCTGTATTTCAGCTTTTCTTTTTGGTATATGCACCTAGTCTTGTTGTTGTCATGGACGTTGGGCTCTGTCAGAAATTTTGAGAGGAGTTTTAATTAAAATATAATTTCTATCTTGAAGGATCTCTCTAGACGATAAAGGTCTGTCTGGAAACAAATTTTTTTCACCAAAATAAATAAATTGGTTGTTAGATATCGATGAGATCGCCTCCTATCATTGACACCGACATTATTCTAAATCTGCAAATACAAAAAAAAAAAATTACCTTCAATGTTCGTTCGCCACACTTCTCTTCTCTTCACAACACTTTACGGCTTCAGAAGATCTTTTAGGTCACGATATACTCTATCCCATGATATTTATTCTTACTACCATTCGAAACATTCTTTTACTTTTTATTTAAAGGATGTGATCCCTCCCTACGTAAGAAAGAATAGGATAGGGACAAAAGTTTTAAAGAAAAGAGAAGGAACTTAGATTTAGTTAAATTATATTTTCAAAATAAATATATATATTTATAAATGTTCTTTCTTCTTTCATATGGGTTAAAGGGTAAAAACAATACTACTTATTTATCTTTTATATATATGATAAAACTTAGTACTATTTTATTATGAGATATAAATTTATAATAAGAGATTTAAAAAAATATATATTTGTTATATATTATGTTAAAGTATATGATAATAATTTATTATTTTTGAGTAAGATTTTAGAGAATTGATAGTTGCAATTGAAGAGAACTATTTATATTCATAATAAACAAAAATATTAATATTAAGAGAAACTAGGATATTGTGTTTCCATATTTTTTTATCATATTGTAAGGTTAAATATTAAAAAGAAATAAATAATGATTATAGTATTTATAGGACCAAGGACACAAGTTGTATCATTAATATTATCCTAAGATTTTGATCTATTAAGATTGTCGTCCTAAAATTTGATATTAGATTAATAAAGGAGTATACCAAAATAAATCTTGAGGTTCTCAAAATTGCAAATTACAAATGACATGATCAATGAGTAACTTGAGTGTAAACCATAAGGTGATCCATTACCAAGGATAACTTGTTGAATAGATAATAAATCTCAATTGGAAATGTTGCTATATTATCATTGTGACTTAAGAATTAGTAAAATGTTAGCAACATTTGTAATGCCCAAATGATAGTTGAACTAATTAGAATGTTATCGTAGAAAAATAATAATAACAACAATGGTTGGAAAATCTATACTAATATCATTAATGAATTTTATTCATGTTTAAAACTTTTGATTAGGGTTGTTTGTATCAGCTAGGTTGGTCCTTCTTCCTTTCATGATAACTTTAAGGAAGGACCCTCCTTGTAGACATCATCATTATGGGGGCATAAATCATCTCAATGTAATTAAACATCACTATTCTTGGACATTAATAACAATATTAGTGCAATAATAATGTTAATGCCAAAATGAAGGTTAAAACCAAAACATCTTGATTGAAATTATGTGTACTATTAATTGGGTAGGAATATTTTAAGGTTGGTTAAAAAAAAAAAAAGATGCTAAGGACTTGAGTACTTATAATTATGCGACTTAATTTATTGTAATGAAGCCTTCTTTTCATAACATACCTTAATGTTTGAATAGAGAAAAAAAAAATTGTTGGGATTTTTTTTTCTAGCAAAATTTTAGGCATGACACAGCCCTCATATGATACAAGTGTTAAAATATTAAATGTTGGAACATCTCTAGCAGGTATCATATTTTGTTGGGGATAGGTTGAATGTAATTTCTTGTGATGAACCTACAACCAGAAGGTCTAGATTTGATATCTAGTTTATGTCCAAAACTCATTCTTTCAAAATGTAGTAATGCAATCTCTTAATAATGAAGCACAGTTAAATAGCTTAAATATATGAAGTAAAAATAATAAGTTTTGAAAGCCTCAATATGAGTTAATAAGAACAACAAGATTCCAGCAGTGATGAAACTCATGTGATAGTTGTAGCCAAGATTACAACAAATAGTATCTGGTAACAGATTATAATCATTGATAGTTGTAGCCAAAATTATAGCATTTATAGAAAAAAAAAATTAAAAAGAAAATAGCAGGTGATAGTTGCAGGCAACATTACATTAAATAGTATATGGAAAGAAATTATAATCACTAATAGTTGTAGCCAATATTATAATAATAACACATGTAGATTTGACCATTGAACTTCATCTTCTACTTAGAAAATAGTAGGTGAAAAACACATTGTAGTCACGCACGTATATTTATTAAAAAATTGAGCGTGTTTCCTTAATTATCATGCTTTTATTATACAATGGATTTAATAATTTGATCACACTCTCAAACAAATCTAGAGAAACAAAACCAAATTCAAAAACATAGAGAATTGGTGTGTAGCAAACAAAAAGCATTTGGTTAAGAAAATTTATTTATTCAATACAATAATTAGCATAGAAAGCAATCTATTAAGCACAGGATCTAAAATTTCATCATTGTAAGAACATGAGAAAGGGAATGAATCCTAAAATTGTAGAAAGAAAAAAAATTATTTAAATATATGAGAATATGAGAAAGGGCACGAATCCAGAAATTCCATCGCATAAAAAACATATTGCAAGTGTGTTATGAGCTGTTTTATACAAAGGAATGCCTCATTTTTAATAAGCTTACTCTTGATGGAAATGCCACACACTTATGGTAGAAAGCAAGAAAATGAATATTCTTGTATCTTTTAAATATGCTTTAATTTTTTTTTCCAATAATACTCTGTTAAGAAGATCTGTGTGTATGGAGTGGATTGTTTGTGAAGGTGAGTAAATTGTGTGAGAAATAGAAAATTGTAAAGGAGGTTAGATTTCATAGGAAGAGTAGCTAACCTATAGGAATGTGCAATGGAATTGTGTGTTCAAGGGTTTTCATTAAATAGTAAGAGTAAGAAATCCTCCTCTTGTTTATGGCGAGCAACACAAGAGCTTTGATTCATGCATGGATATCTTTGAAAGGAGAAGGTTGGATTAATTCTCAACCCTACTAATGAATGAACTCTAGAAATAGTTGTGAATGTAAGCCCTTGTTGGTCGATGTTACCGATGTCAACAGTTTCCTTTTCAAGCGTAAGCCCTTTTGATTTGTGTATTGTCAAGGCCCATGCCATTTTCAGGGGAATTTGACAATGGAGACCATGGCTCACAGGGGCAATAGGGACATTTTTTTGGGTTATTGAGATCCCAAGCAGGGCTTATGTATTTTTTGAATTGGACAACAACAAACAAGGGAAGTGAAGGTGGGTGTTCACTATCCTTGTAGAACATAGCTTGGACTTGTCCAAGTGCACCATTGACGAGGCCTATTTGCACCCATAAATTTGAACAAAGCATTAACTTTTGATGAACACATAAAAGGACCTTAGATTGTAGTTGTTCTTCATCTAGATTGGAGCATGGTGAACCTCAGTTGCTTTGCAGTTGACAAGGAAATTGGTGTTGCTAAAGATAATAACATTCATAAGTTATGATGTGAGACCATTTCATTGGTTGTGAAAAGGTATATTGAGTGCAAGAACTCACCTTGAGTTGAACAAGGTAGAGCTGCAGTGGAGCATGACATAAGAACTTGCTAACCTTCGATTGTAGGAACTACATTTCACAAATTTGAGAGGACAGTACGGAAGGTAACTTGTGCTAGGTCCTCTTTGCATTGCTGAAATATTTTGCTTAGTGTTACTACTGTTGTGAAGCTCTACCATAGAGCACCATCGTATGAGGTAGAGGCATACATAGGAATGTCCTTGACTGGTGGTAGTTTCCCAAGGTCACAAAAGAGCATGATTGAGAGTCCTCCAAATGGGAATTGGTTGTGGTTGGGGAATGCCTCATGTAGCCTCATGTTAATAGTTTTAAGTAATTTGGGGCCAATGAAGCTCATTTCATCTATTAAAATGTATTGAATGAAGTTCACTTTTTCCTAGAAGGCTGCTAGTGTTAGCCCTTGTAGGGGGAAATATCTTTGATAGGTATACGCAGGACTACGTGGATTGTTGATTCTTGGATGTTAAATGCCACTACACTTGCAGGTGCTAGAAGTATTAATGGTGATGGGGATTTTTGGGATGAATTGTTGATGGAAAATTCAATGGCTTTATTAGGTGTGATTTTCCAGTTCAAGCAGTTCCTTGAAGAATCATCTATAAAGGAGGTTGCAAAGTACATGTGTTTAGATTAGAGGAAACTGTATCAAATGCTTTATTTTGTTGGATAGAGAGATCAAGTTGGGTAGGGGTTGTGGGAAGATGGGGGAGTACAAATGTTTGGCGATTGGATTCAATGTAGGTAGTAGCATAGACTTGTTGTTGGGGACTTAGTTGGCAGGAGCCCCAATCATGGTGCAAGTCAATGTCATGACAACAATGCATATCTAGTTCATCAAATTGAAAAGGAATTCTTGGGTATAGGCTTGATAATACTTGCCACATAGATGGGTTGTTCTCATGCACTATATCTTCTAGAATTGAAGATGAGATAAATTATGTATCTTTTGAAGGGTCTAAGCACATGCAGAGCACATGCCAAGGATGGTAACTGTCTTCAAAAATTTCTCATTGTTGTATAATATGACTATTGGGCATGGTAAACTCATTCTGAATGTTGTAGAATGATTTGTATAAAAGTGGTTCACTCCAGCAAAATGCTTCAAAGCAAATGTCATCTCTTGTAGGGATGGAGGTGAAGCATGGTGAAACATGAACAATGGCTTTAACGGGGCCCTCTTTCCATTGGATTTTCTTTCAGGATGCCTTGTAAGTCCACTTTTGGGTGACCTCAATAAGTGACATAGCATCTAAATAAACTGGACAAATCCTATAAGCATCAACGTTACTTGGGCAGGTGGTGGATGATTCAGATGAGAGCCATAGTCGTTGAATTTTTTTTTGGTTCACATTTAAAGAGACAAAAGTCCTACTACACAGGGAGAGTGCAAGTTTAAGAAAGAGGTGGCAAGTTTCTTGGGCTCCAATATTATGGTCGACAAGAGTGTTAGCAAGAAATTTTTTGAAAGTTGTTGGTGCAGGCTTGTCAGACTCAAAATTGGTTGAAATATGAGAAAGCATAGTGGTATGTTTCTAACTTGTTCTCTACTTTTGTTGCATACTTAGCACTAAAATTGAGGACTGCATGAATGGAGACAATAGGCTAGTAATCAATATTAGCTCTCCAAATAGAGAGGATAGATGGGTTGTGTTGATTTAAGAAATCATCATTTTGAGCAGCAGTAAATTTAGGTAGGCCAAATTCATCAACAGAAAGGGTGGAAATTTCTTGCATGGGCCAAGGTGCTTTATAACGAGATTGTAGGGATTGGCCCTTTCTTCTAAGGCATTTTTATAATGTACACTTTGTATGGTGCTGAACACAATTGAAAATTTTAGTGTAGTCAATGATAGAGTTAGTTTGCATGATCATTATGTTTTCCACTAGACAAGGGTCATCTACAAGAGATCAATGAATTGGTTGGTTCCTCGATAGTAGTGAGCGAGGGTTCCATGCACATACATGCCAATCAATGTAGGTAAGGGTGTTTTGGACTGCTTCAAGGTTTTCCCATTGTAGTTTCCCAACATCAGGTGCTACTTGTAGCCAAAGGAAACCATGGATATGTGTGGATCCTCTATGTTGCCATTCGTACCTGACAATTTGTGAAGGTTAGAAGGTATTCAAGCTGTAGAAAATGCAAGCTTGTGAGGGGAGCAATATAATACCCTTCATTTATAAGCTGCATATATTGGGTAGCAAGGTGTGAATTTTGAACAATGTTTTGTACCCTTCATTTATAAGCAGCTTACAAATTTGAAGGTGTTGATGATGGAATAATACTGTGTAGGTCAGGCCATTTTGTATCAGCTACACTGAGTGTAAAGAAAAGAGTTGGGAAACCATATTAGTGAGCTCCCCTCTACAACAATTCTAGAATGGTGATGTTCCATGAATTGTCGATCCAAAGCGCTTTAGTTGTTCAGTAAGTTTATCATCTAGTAGGTCCTTTAAACATTGGCAAAGATAAAATATTGTTGTAGGAAAGCATGCATTAATGTGCTTATGGACAAACACTGATGATGTGGATTGGCTATGATGATGCATGATAATATTTAGAATGAAGTACCTAAAGTGAGGGTGCTAGCCAAACCTATTGTCAAAGTATTGTAGCATTTGGAGAGCATATTCATATAGCTTAACTTATTTCATACATTGTTGCTTGAAAGTGGCGATGCCTTTTGGAAACAAAGTTGGGAAAGCCATAACAAACAATCCTTTAGTGGTGCACTCACTGATGGGAGATGGTAAAAGGGGTGGCCAATCCATAGATATAGTTGGTTGGCCTTGACCTAATTGCAATATAGAATGCAATTCTTTGACTTCTCTACATGTTGGGGGAAGGTTAGCCACAAAGGAAGTAGAGGGCTAAATGTCTTCTTCAGTAGGGTTGACAGTTGTAGTATCGTTAAGGTTAGAGCTTGTAGGTGGGGTGCTAGTAATTATGGTAAGTGCAGATAAGAGGTTGGAAATGTTAGTGGGAGCACTTTGTAGACATGCTAAAGCAACCACATCTAATTGTACATTTCTGTAGTATGGGTCATGTGAGGTTTTATAATGTAGAACCTTGTAGATGCGGCCTCTACTCACATAGAAGCTATAGTCTTCTTGGCCAATGTTTTTTATATTAACCAATAAGATGTCTAGTTCATCTATATATCTAGGTAAGTGGGTAGCAATCATAGATATATCTTGAGGGATGCTAATAGTGTGCCCAGTATATTTTAGTTGCCCTCCTTTTGAATAGGTGACTTCAAGGATTGGGCTGACTCTAGCTATTAGAACCTCTTCGACTTGAGTTAGTCTTCATAAACATGGAGGTTGCTCACCAAGATCCATGTTATTCCATTTGGAGAACCGATTGCCATTTTTTTTAGCTACACATTTGTAGCAAGTAGGTAGTCCAAGTAGTGGTTTTGTCTTAATACCTAGATATTTTTCCATGTGAACTATACATCCTGACAGGATTGAAAGTTTGTCGAGTGTAGAATGGAAGGAATATCTAGTAGCAAGGAAGGCTTGACCAAAGTTTGGAGTCAGATTTAGAGGGGAGGGTGTAGCAGAGGATGGGAGTATGGAAGTGGAAGTTCCTTTAGCCAAGGTTCTTGTATGTGCTTGTGTTCTAATATTGTCAAGTTGAAGGTGGGAGGATGTAGTGGAGGATGGGAGGGTGGAAGTGGAAGCGGAATCAACCATTCTTTGTTTCCTTTTCTACCTTTTTTTATTGATGACATCTTTCTTCGCATGGTAGAAGGTGCACTCTTGTTGGTTATAGTGTGCTCTATTTTTCTGCAATCCTGAGTTTTCCAAATACATTAAAAAATTGCTGCAAGTTTACATAAAAATGTTGGAAATTAGAAGTAAATTTTGTACTTGAAAAGACTAAAATATTGAAGGTTAAAGGTATCTAGATGGATGCAATAATGTCGATTTTGGAAGAGAACCATTCACATCCATATGAAAGCATTGGTCAATGTAAGCATCTATTGAAAGGAAACCATTTTTTAGATCTTATGAAACAACAAAATATACAAATGAATAAATGTTTGTTTATGTTTTTTGTGCTATATTAAATGTTCTTAAACTTGAAAGGGATAAAAACGTGAATGTATTTAGTGAAAATGGAATTATGCTAACTACTAAATGGCGATGGCATATGTAATTTAATAGTTTACAATTGTAGAATTGAAAAGCTTACTAAATAGTGGTAACTCCAAATTTAGCATGAAACATGTATATATGGAAAGATGTATATATGTTTTTCAAATTCAATAATGCAAAAAAGTAATTATTTTTTAATTTTTTGATGTGGTTACAAAAAAATGGATAATTGTACATGATGCAATAAGCATACTTGAAAAGAGTACAATATAAAATCTAAGTGCGCTTAATAGTTGTAATAAAAATGCTTTGAGATTCATGACCACTGAAAGTATTTGATTTGATGCTCAATGCTAGTAGGAACTCGTAGTTGAGAACTTGTTGCAAAATATAGCTTCCACCATTAGGTTCTGCTAGTAGGAGCTGTAAATCTTCTGTGCAAACTCCAAACAACATTGTTGCTAGCTCTTCAAAAGCGGTGACATCAGGAAGATGACATGTCCCATCTTGAAAGTCCATCTTTAGCATGTAGCTAAAATCACATCTAGCCATCTCTACAAAACACTTGGGGCACTTAAAAGCACTTGGGGTAATTTGTAGAACCTTTTTCTTACACTTTTTGTTGTCAACCATCTAAGGGAAAGACAAGTAGTAGAAATTGTCTAAGTGGAGCTTTGTGATATGGGCCTTAGCACAAATATTTTTTTTCAAGAGAGGTTTGATTCACAATAATTGAAATAGGAATCATATTTTCAAATTTGTCGGTTGATACTTGGCTCTTTGAGAGAGAAAGACAAGGAAGGGAAATCCCTGTAGTGGCATACCATGTTTGCAATGTTGAGGCTTCAACCAAGTTAGGATTGATTACAATGGTTGTAGGAAAGATGGTATCAATATATTTTACAGACCATGAGGTTATCCGACCACTTTTGATCAATATAATTGGTGGGTTGAGTTGTAGGGGAAGGTCAGCTAGTTGCTTCCCTGTGATTTGGTAATGGCTACCCCAAATTCTAATATCAATGGTTTGACCTGACATGTCCATGATTGTGGTTGTACATTTTATTATTTCAGAGCCATCTCTTTTGCAAATGGTTGATGAAGGAGAGATAGATAAAAGGACACCAATGAAATCTACAAGGGAGTTAATGGGTAATGACATCAATGATTCAATGCTTTTAATATGGTGGTTGTGGGTGAGTATTGTGGACTCTATGCAAGTGGATGGATTGATGGTTCAGGAGCTGTAGAGGAATAATTCATATGGGTTGTGACCACTACTGTATTTTGTGTTTCAGACTCTAATGTGGCCATGTGAGATGACATAGGTGCTATTAGACTTTATCACATCGTACAACCTATCTACAAGTTTGTTAAAGTAGGTTACATGTATCTCAGACCTTGCAATATCTACAAAATTGAAGCCAAAGACTTTCCCATCATTACTTGCATTCTTGTAATCATGAATTGGGCTCTTACTCAAGGAACGACCTTCTATGGACCATTTTTTATGGTTTGTGGTCAACATTGCAAGGGGATGTGGTTTAGGTGGGGTGAGAGTATGCTTATTAGTTAACAATGTAGGTTCATTGAATGAGGTGTTGGGATTTGGACTACTGGCCAATGACCCCAGAGAGCTGCTAGAGGGAATATAGGTTGTAGTTTCATTAATAGCAGTTAGAGCTTCAATGATTGAGGCATTGTTTGTAATGAATTCCAAGTTATGAATTACAATAGCCCTACAACGATAAGGAAAACTTGAAAGTGAATGTTATGTACATGTGTAAAGAAGAGGAACTAAATTAAATAAGGTAATTATGAACGTACATGAATTTGTAAAAAATTATGCAGATGTATTATTTGAGGTAGAAAATAGAGCCTTTGACTAAAGCCTCCTCCAAAACAAGCTCATTGAATTGCATGGACAACAATCTAGGGTGTGTCTGCATTCCATCTGATAGTTGAATACGATACTTGTAGAGAGTAGGTTGTGGTTGTTGAATGGGGTTGATAAATGAGCTTTTAGAAAGGGACCAACATCAAGAATGCCTGAAAGGATGTCAATAATGGGATTTGAAGTTAAATTAGACATGACAATAATGGGACCTCATGGGGTCAAACAATTTATAAGGACCTCACATGCTTGTAGTAAATACAAATTTTCAACAGGTGATTGAGTGTACTTTTTTGCCTTGTGAAAGTGTGTTCTTGAGATTACTAGTCTACAATAATTTAAGATATGTAGATTAGTCTTCAAGGAGATTGTGTGTAGTAAGCAGAATGTGTATGGTATGTCAGGTTAAGGACTTGAATGCAATATTCCTAGCGGAGTACCCAAATTTAAAGCAAAAGATAGTTTTGTCTTATGCAAATTTTGCTCCAAACTTGCAGCCCTTGGTAAGTAGAAAATTGTAAAGATTCAAGAGTAGTGTACATTGTTCAATAGTTCATTGATCACAAGGGTTTGGTTCCACTTTGCAATTTTCCATGACCATGCATCTATAAGATTATATGGTAATAGTAGAAACTTGCAATTTATCTATTTGCACACAACGCACAACAACTGATAGAAAAAAGAAACTTGAAGTGTTTGATTCTTATATCTAGTTAAACTTCAAGGTTTAAAAAGTAACAAATAAATCAACTAATATTAAGCTAAAGATCTTTTTGAATTTTTTAAAATTAGAACTGTATGAAGATGATAGTGTAAAAGTTACAGCCAAGTCACCATGGCATAGGGGCCCATGTAGTGGAATAAGTTGAATACATTCATCATTTTATTGTTTTCTTCTATATTCTGAATTTTTCATTTAGCCTGGTTCCCAAGAAACTATAATGAGCATTCAAAATCTCACAACATTTATGAAACGAAAAATTTACAGAGCCTAACTACAATTTTTCAAAATATTTTTATTTTATATAAAATCCTCTTAGAGGATCAAATAAATGTTGTACAGATGATGTACGTGCACTCCAAATGAACGTAGACCTTACATTGTCCAACTACTTGAGTCCCTTTAGTGACGTTCTTTGTTAAAATGGCATGGGTATGCCCTATTATCCCGAGGATAGTTGCAAGAGGTCTGCACTCACCTAGCTACCACAACAACACATCTCCAAACAAGACACAAACTAGAGTTTCAATATCTACTAATGTTTTTTCATAGAAAATTATAGGAAAAATAGGAAGATTAGTTGAAGAAGATGAGTAGAAGGCTCTCATTTAAGGAAAATCCCATTCCATATTTCTATCACGAAGTAGCAACCCAAAAACTTTAGTCAAAGAATGTAACAATGGCCTATTTTTTTGGCTCATAGCCTAATTGTATCTAAGTTTGATGTCATTTAAATGTTGGCTTGTATGGTTGGTCAATTTTTTTGAAGAATAGATTGACCAAAGTGTTTCCCTAGTTAGTCCTTCAATGATATTATTGTTTAAACTGTTATTATGTTCTAAACCAATTGAAATGGACAATAATTTTCCTATTATGAAGCTTTCAAATTTCTCACCCATTCTTCTGGCCTCCTGATGAAATCTAGCTTTAACCCTAAATAATCTTTTAAAGAGGCAAAAAATGATTGAAAACTATGCAACAATTAGAATTTAGAGTTTGGAAATGGAAGGGGTTTTGAGTAATCTATTGTATTTGTGTTTCTTATGGTCTTCTAACTTTATTAATATTTAAACAAGATGTTACTATATTTTCTATAATCTATGTCATACTTGATAAATTCTAATCAGTAGCATCTTTGATCATATATTGAAATAAAAGTTACTATTGTTTTATGGGCCTCGAAACTAGATATCTTTTGGAGAGAAATTACAAGTAAATAATGAATTTTGGAGAACGTATGGGGTAGAATTTAGTTAAGATAGTTTCAGAGTATACAATTCTTAATTCTACTTTTTATTTTTTATAAAATTCATCATGTAATATTGTTGGTGTGGACTCAATAGTGTTGGAAAATGTGCCTCAAACTTACTAACATGGAACTCCTGAAAGGGAAAAATCGGTGAGATCCTCATAATGTCTTGCTGACAAGCAGGTGTGTTCTAAACTCCTATAGAGATTAAATTAGTGTGACATCATGTATGTCTTGGTGACATAAGTCATAGGGGAGAGACATGAAGCTTCAGAGTGACTCATTCTAGCAAACTATTGCTCGCTGAGGTGTTACACATTGGCGATGGATGTCATCGAAGAGATGGTATGAATCTTTTGAGTGACTCATTCTAATAGCACTAGTCTCGCTGATGGGTTGGCTCCTGGTGATCATCAAGGAAACTATTGGTTGACAAGTTTACAATTAGTATGAACTCTTTCCGAGAGTGCTAGTCTTGCTAATGGATTTTCTTATGAACTTTTTGATGGATCTCCACATGATGAACTTTAGTGCAACCTTTTGTTGATAGACTGGTTGGGGTGACATGAACTGTCGATGACATTAGTGTGACTCTAGCTGATGATACTTGGCTAGGTTTGCATTCGGTAAGAACTCTTGCCAATGGATGTGGTCTCACCAATAGGCTAGTGCATTTAATATTACTTATTAGCGATAGTGTTTCTCTCATTGACTATTTTGTGATTGGTTTCAACTCTTGTTAATAGTATTCCTCTCACCAATTGATTTGTGTTTCATATGATGTCTCACCAATAGTGATGGCCTTGCCAATGGTTTTGAAGTGGACATCGGTGAGATGTCTTTATGATAGAGTGTGTTTGGTCGATGGGTTTGTACTCGATATGACTCTTGCTAATAATAGTTGGTTTTCTTTGTGACATCAAGAAGACTTGTAAGATCTATATGACTTCTTAGGGTGTTTCCGATAGCAATTATCATGTCAATGGTTCTGTGATTAGAGTTTTTTGTATTGAGGAGACATGGTCTAGTGTCTTACCGACATGTGATATAGTTGAACATTCTGACTGAACATCTATCCTAGGTGGTGTGTTTTTCGCTAGTGAGAGAAGTGGGATGTGAACAGTTGGAAGTTGGACTATTATGACCATTCCTATGTGGAAGATCAACAGACCAGTGAGAAAATGGATTACGCTCTACAATGGTGGATGACAATGATATGTATGATGAGTGATAGTGTTGTTTGATTGAACACGATTTGATCAAAGTGAATTCATGGTATGCTTCTAAGAGCATTGTGATGTTTTGTACAAGTTTGGTCAAGGAAATGTTGTTGTTGTTAAATTGACATCAGAAAGTGAAGTTGATATTTTTATGTAATTTTTCTTACTGTAATACAAAGAGGTTTTTCTTGGTGTGGTGGGGTTTTCTTCCATAAGGGTTTTCCAACGTAAATCTGGTGTCCAAATGTGTATGTCTTAATTTCTCTTTTCTGCTATTATTTTCATGTGCATCTTATTGGACTGTAATTAAAAAAATTTATGTCATATTTACATTCTTCCCTATGTTTTTGACATTAGGAGAGTTTGTTCCACACCTAAGCTTTCCTTAAAATTGGTATCAGAGTCTGGCCAGTTGTCTTATCCCTATGGGTACATTGGGTTTTGTGTGTCAATTATATTCAGTGGGTGTCTTGTAGAAGTCTGGTAATTCAAATTACATATTAAGATGGCAATCACGTTAGGAAAGATTGAAATTGAGAAACTCAATGGCAGCAATTTTGAGTTGTGGAAACTCAAAATGGAAGATCTGTTGGTTGATCATGATCTTTTGTTTGCTATGTCTAGAACGAAACCTACAGGCATGAAGCAAGAGGATTGGGAACTTGCAGATCAAAAATCAAAGGGGTTGATAAGGCATTGTTTAGTAGACTATGTTCTTCTAAATTTTCATGAAGAAAAGACAACATCCTCTTTGTGGAAAAGACTAGTAGCTATTTATCATGGAAAGTCCTTGGTAAATAAGTTGTTCTTGAGGAAGAAGTTGTACTCTTTTAAAATGTGGGAAGGAGTGTTTGTTGCTGATCATTCGAATTCTTTCAACATGTTGATTGCTTACTTGGAATCTATGGGTGTGAAGATTGATGAAGAAGATTGTTGTATGATGTTGTTATGTTATTTTCTAAATTCTTGGGATCACTTGGTGATGACTATTAGGAGTAATACTTCCTCTTTTAAGATGGAAGATATTGTTGCTTCTTTGTATCTAAAGAGATGAGAAGAAAATATTTTGAGATGGAAAAGGAGGCTCTTACTGTTAGAGGTAGATCGAAAGAAAAAGGTAAGAAGGACAAGAAGTCCAAATCCAAATAAGAGGGGAGATCAAAATATCCTAGTAAGAAGTTCAAGGTAAAGTGTTGGAATTGTGGGAAACCTGCTTATGTCTGAAAGGATTGCAAAGAGGAGAAAAAGAAGAAGTATTCTTCTAACATTGATTCTTCTCAGAGTGATGTAGATGCTTTCATTGTAGCCTTGGATACACAGGTATCAGATGATGTCTGGCTAATTGATTTTGAAGCATCTTTCCACATGACATCTCATAGAGACTGGTTCACTAAGTATGAACAATATGATGGTGGAAGGGTGTATTTGGAAAGCGATTCATCTCTAGAAATAGTTGGTCATGGAAGAGTCAAAATTTAGTTCCTTGATGGAAGAGTGAAGGGAATCAATGATGTAATGCATATACCAGGTCTAGCTCAAAATTTACTTTCTATTAGTAAGTTGAATGATGTTGGAGTGTAGGTCTCTTTCTCTAGAAATGGCTGTGAGATAACTAGAGGCTCAATGGTGCTAGCTAGGGGTGCTCGTATTGGTACCATGTATAAGTTGGATGCACATGATGTGAAATGCAATAGTAGGTCTACAAAGTCACAAAAGGCTACTCATGGATAAAAGGAGAAAAATGTTCCTAATACTGCAAAATCTATGGAAGTTAAACTTCTAGCAGAAAAGACTATGCTCTGGCATCATAGGCTTCGCCACATTAGAGAAAAAGGTTTAAAAACCTTGAGATATAAAAACCTAGTAGAAGGGCTTAATGATTGTAACCTCGAATTCAAGTTTTGTGAACATTGTACATATGGTAAACAACACCATGTTTCATTTTACTCGAGTCCTCACAAATCTTTTGGTTTACTTGATTGCATACATTCTAATGTTTTTGGTCGAGTAAATGTTCCTTCTTTGTCTAAATCAAGATATTATGTATCCTCCATTGATTATTCAAGAAGAGAATTTGATTATTTTTTGAAAAGTAAATCAAAAGTGTTTAGTCATTTTAAGGAGTTTAAAAACCTTGTAGAAAATCAGACTAGAAGAAAAATAAAATGTTTAAGGTTTGACAATAGTAGTGAGTTTTGTTTTGATGAGTTTGAAAGGTATCATAAAGGTCATGGGATTAAAAGATGTAAAACTACACCCTACACTCCGCAAAAAAATGGATTTGTTGAAAGTTTCAATTGAATAGTGATGGAAAGAGCACGAAGTATGTTAAGCAGTACTAGCTTGGAGGAGAAGTTCTAGGCTGAGGCAGTTCCAACAACATGTTATTTAATAAATCGTTCTCTGAATTTTTCTCTTGTTGCAAAAACACATTTGGAAGCATGGTCTGAGAAGAAGCCCTCTCTGACACATATTCGTGTCTTTGGCTATGAGGCTTATGCATATGTGCTAAATGAGAAAAGGTCTAAATTGGAAAAAAAGATGGTTAAATGTATTTTTATTGGTTATAGTGCTAGCATAAAAGGATACAAGCTTTGGAATCCTAATAAAGAGAAGGTTCTATATAGCATAAGTGTTTATTTTCATGAGTTGAAGCCTTCTACTTTGGATTTTTAGTTAGAGACAAAATTAGAAAATAAAAAGGATGTAGTTGAAATTCCTCCAACACCAAATAAAGAGGAATTGAAAATTGAAAATTTACCTAAAACTAAGGAGAGATCAAGTAGTTTTGAGAGTTCTGAAGAAGAAGAACAACCTCAACCTCAGCCTGTGAGGAGGTCAACACATGAAAGAAAGCAACCTAATAGGCATGGGTTTTCTTTGTTAGATTCTACTTGTGCCTATGCTTTAATTTCTAGTACTGATGAGCCTAGGACTATGAAAGAGAAATTTAAAATGTTTGTTTCAAACTCTTCGTTGGAAGCCATGAATGAAGAAATGGCATCATTAGAAAAGAATGATACTTGGAGCTTGGTGCCCTTGCCTAAAGGCATAAAAGTTGTTGGCTACAAATGGGTATTTAAAAATAAAATAGGTCTAGATGGCAGTGTGGAAAAGTTTAAAGTGAGGTTGGTTGTGAAGGGGTATTCCTAGGTAGAGGGAATCGATTATGGTGAATTTTTTTATCCTGTAGCTAAGCTGACATGTATCAGATTTCTTTTGTCACTTGCAATAGTGTATGGCTTAGAGATTGAACAGATGGATGTGAGGAAAACATTTCTTCATGGTGACCTTGAAGAAGAAATTTATATGTCCCAGCCTGAGCACTTTGTGGAAAATGGTAAAGAAAATCTGGTTTGCAAGTTGAAAAAATATTTGTATGGATTAAAACAATCTCCTAGAATGTGGTATTAGAAGTTTGAAAATTTTGTTTCTTCATTGGGATTTTTAAGATCGAAATCTGATCATTGTGTGTACTAAAAAGCTGAAAATGATCATGTTCTTATTATTGCTCTCTATGTTGATGATATGATGTTCATAGGCAATAGTAAGTTGATGGTTTCTAATCTAAAATCTCAATTGTCTACAAAGTTCAAAATGAAAGATCTTGGTACAACTAGGTATATTTTGGGAATGGAAATAACTAGGGACAAGAAGCGTAGAAAACTTTGGCTCAGTTAGAGTAAGTATATTAATACTGTTCTAGAGATATTTTGAATGACTGAGTGCAAGTAGCTAGTTGTTCTAGTTTTGCAAGGAATGAAGCTATCTATTGAAGACTGTCCAAAATATCCTACTGAGATGGAGGACATGACTAGAGTTCCTTATGCTAGTGCAGTTGGCAGTTTAATGTATGCAATGGTCTATGCAAGGCCAAACATTTCCCAAGCAGTGGGAGTACTTAGTCATTTTATAGAAAATCCTTGAAGGACACATTAGGATGCTATGAAAAAATATTTTAGATATCTGAAGGGCACTTTAAAATATGCTTTGTGTTACCATGGGAATTTGGTTGAATCAAAAGGGAATCTCAGCATTCGAGGCTATGTGGATTCTAATTGTGTAGGGGAATTGATAACAAGAGATCCACCAGTGGATATATTTTCATGATGAATGGAGGTGCAATTAGTTGGATGAGTAAGTGGTAAGCTATAGTCGCTTTGTCCACTACTGAGGAAAAATACATGGTAGCAACACATGCCTATAAAGAAGCAATCTAGTTAAAATGTTTGTGTTCTAACATTGGGTTTGATGCAGGGATAATTAAAATTTATTGTGATAGTCAGAGTGCTATTTGTTTGGAAAAAAATACTACTTTCCATTCCAAAATGAAATATATTGATGTACAGTATCATTTGGTACCATATATGGTGGAGGATGGAAAGGTCTCTTTAGAAAAAGTGGATGCTCTAGAAAATGTGTAGATGCATTGACGAAACCAGTGACCACAGACAAGTTCAAGTGGTGTGTCAGTTCGATGGGCCTTAGTTCCCATGAATTTTAGTAGTTTTATTGTACTCTAGAGGTGTTAGTAATATCTTTGTCAAGTGGGAGATTGCTAGAAAATGTGCCTCAAACTTACTAACATGAAACTCCTAAAAGAGAAAAATCGGTGAGACCCTTAGAATGTCTTGTCGACAAGAAGTTGTGTTCTAAACTCCTATAAAGATCAGATCAATCTGACATGAGGTATGTCTTGGTGATAGAAGTCATTGAGGAGATACATGAAGCTTTGGAGTGACTCATTTCGATAGAGTATGTCTCACCGAGGTTTTACACATTGGCAATGGATGTCATCAAGGAGGCAGTATGAATCTTTGGAGTGACTCATTCCGATAGCGCTAGTATCACCAATGGGTTGGCTCCTGGTGATCATTGGGGAGACTCTTGGCTAACAAGTTTGTAGTCAGTATGAACTCTTGCTAATAGAATTATTTATGAAGTACCAATGGATCTCCACATGGTGAAATTTAGTACAACCTCTTGCCGATGGTGTTTCTCTTGTTGATAGACTGGTCGAGGTGACATGAATTGTTAATGACATCAGTGTGACTTTGGCTGATGATACTTGGTAAAGTTTGCATTCGGTAAGAACTCTTTCCAATGGATGTGGTCTTGCTGACAGGATAGTGCATTCGATATGACCTCTTGGCAATATTGTTTCTCTTATTAGTTATTTTGTGATTGGTGTGAACTATTACCAATAGTATTCCTCTTGCTGATGAATTTGTGTTTGATATGATGTCTCGCTGATAGCGATGGTCTTGTCAATGGTTCTGCAGTTGACATTAGTGAGATGTCTTGCTGATAGAGGGTGTCTGGCTAATGGGTTTGCACTCGATATGACTCTTGTTGATGTTGATGACTCTTGCCGATAAGAGTTGGTTTTCTTTGTGACATTGCGAAGACTCAGAAGATCTGGATGACTTCTTAGGGGGTTTCTGATAGCGATGGTTTTTTTATCAAACTTTATGGCATTGATGAGACATAGTCTAGTGTCTCACTAACATGTGATATAGTTGAACATTCTGACCGAACATCTATCCTATGTGGTGTGTTCTGAGCCAATGAGATAAGCAGAATGTGAACCATTGGAAATTGGACTGTTGTGACCATTCCTATGTGGAAGATCAATAGACCAGTGAGCAAATGTATTACACTTTGCAATGGTGGATGACGATGATATGTTCAATGAGTGATAGTGTTGTTCGGTTGAACACAATTTGATTAGAGTGAATTCATGGCAAGCTTCTGAAAGCATTGTGACGTTCTATACAAGGTTGATCAAGGAAATGTTGCTACTATTAAATTGACATCAGAAAGTGGACTTGATCTCTATATGTAATTTTGCTTATTATAATACAAAGAGGCCTTTCTTGGTGTGGTGGGTTTTTCTCCTATAGGGGTTTTCCCACATAAATCTGGTGTCCAATTGTGTATTTCTTAATTTGTCTTTTCTGTTATTCTTTTCATGTGCATCTTATTAAACTGTAATTGATGTTAGGATAATTTCTTCCACACCTAAGCTTTCCTTACAAATAGAATGGCTAAAGCAAATTTCTTATGCAGTCTAGCTAGAAGAATTAAAGAAATTCTATCTTCTTCATATAACCTTTTGGCCCTCTTCTATACCTATTCCTTCTACTTGCCTCCTGATTCACATATGTATGTATTACCTAATAACAGATATATGTCCATAAATGAGTAACTACTGGTAAATAGTAGCTGCTTGTTAGAACAAGGCCACTGCCAGCAATAACATCCAAGGCAGCAATAGGAAAAATGCATTGTAGAATGAAATAAACATATGATAGCCAATAATAGGTATATTCCATGATGCATGAAGCAAATACCCTAAGAAAATGCAACTAGCGAGGGTTATGCAAATTCTTTCATGTTCTTCATAGCTCTACAAAGGCTTCCAAAATTCACACCTATTGTTTAAGAAAATACCCCAACAAAATGAGTATGTTCGTTCAAGGAATGTCATGATTACATAATATGGGAGGAGCAGAAGAGGAAGAAATCCATTTTTTTTTATCATGAAATGCGAATGCAATCTATTCGAATGAAAAAAAATGCTCTTGTAGGCATGTATGCCAAATGTGGCTCTATTGATATTCATGCCAAGTGAGGTTGCATATGTAAGGAACAATAGAAAGAAAATTGCATAGAATGGTTAGAACAAAAATATGCTCTACTGGCTAGATGTGTTTAATATGGTTCCATCTCCACCTCAACCAAAAATGTCAACACAAAAAATACCCTCTAAGGAGTGTAATCAATAAAAAATGGGAGAAGCTAACTTTGAAATATTATTCATTTGAAAAATTGTTAATTTATCTTTGGAAACCCTCAGAAATTTAAAGGAAATAGATTACCTACATATTTTGTGCCAACAGTGGTCGTGGGAAATTTTCAAAAAACCTGAAGTCGTCTACTATTGCTGCTTGTTGCTTGAATATGTTGACAACTAAGGGGCAAGAAGCATTAGTGAGGGAAGGAGGAGTAAAAAAATGGAGTGGAAACCATTAACGACAAAGGGAATGCAACTTACCTCAAGATTCTACACAAATATATCTTGATAGAAGATTTTACATGAAATGTAACTATGAATACCCATTTAGGGTTTGGGGCATCTAGTAATGGAGTAACCAGCTTACCTCATTTTGTTGTGTTGTCAAGGAAATTCATTACTCCAATAAGATATTTTGCACATATTTTCTTCTTCTTCCCACTTGCTTGAGCGACAGATATCTGGGTAACCTAGTTGAGTCTTGAAGGCATGCATTGTCATGTGCATTAAAGGGCCACAACCAAATAGGCAACAACAACAATCCTGACAACCTAAGTAAATGCTCAACCACCGGCAAAAATGAGTGTGTTTCCAGTGGAAGGATCAATGGTTGTGCATAGATGGAGAACCTTGCTAAGAGCCTCCATGGTTTCCAACCATCCACTACAAAAATTAGCTTGGAAAGCTCAATGAGGGACACACCTTCAACATAATTATATATTGATGTGTTTTGTACTATAAGTAGATTATCCATATGATATTCTATTGATATTTTTGTTCTCAAAGTCTACATCATCAAGATATATCTTACTGTGTTTTACGTTTTTACTATTATTAAAAGAATGTTTATTTATGTTTTAGTTTTCTAAAAATGTTTATTAATTTTTATTTTTTAAATGACTTTTTTTTTTTTTTGTGATTGATTGTGCTCACGGTAATTGTAGGATTATTTGTCGATGTAATTAGTTATCTTGAAAATGAAAAAAGGGTATTTATTAGATATGTGGATAACTGTTGTATATATTTTATATTTTTTTTAATTTCAATAAAATTAGCTTAATCAAGATATTATTTAAAGTTTATATTTTTAATAAACATAAATTGAATAGAATTACAATGATCATCATTATAATCATTATCAATAATATTCATTACCACTAGTATCATTATCAAGATACAAACTATGAGTCATAATATATATTATCAATCTTTATCAATATACATAACTAGAGTATTAGAATATCTTACCATATTATTATGATCATCTTTATTTCTTTGATTTATAATTTGTATGTTTTAAAATGTAATTAAATTAAATTAAATTGTAATTTATCCACATTTTTTATATATTCAAAGTAATATCAACATTAACACTAATTTCATATCAATAAATATATAGTTGTATTAATAATTATAATTTGTATTAGTAGAATAAATATTAGCAATTACATTGTATTAAAATTTAAAAATCATTGTATGCTTTTATCATTATTATAGACATCTAAAAATGACTATATGGTCATCAATAATTATTTATGACTATTTGATACACTCATAGTTATAACTAGCACTTGCACCTAAAACAAGTTCAAGCATTACATCAATAGAAAACTATATGTATGTTAATATGTTAGAGAGTGATGAGGGTGCAACCCGAGACTTAGAAAATAACTCAAAAACAAGAGAATAATTTTATTATTTAGAAAATGGAGCTTCTTACAGTAGAGGATCTCAAATCCCCAAGTTCTAAAACACATACAAGTTACAAAAACTACATAATCACCCTTTCACAATATGTGAGCTTATCCCCAAAAAGTTACCCAAAAATTAGAAACTTACCCATAAATAGAGTTCCTCTTTAGTTTGGAGCCACAACAACAATCAAATTTTGAGTTTAGGCAGTTTGGCACCAAAAAATTACAAATTGAAGTTCAAATTTTAAAAGAACATTTGCAATTGTATCTTCTAGAAAGTGCACCAACTTCCCAGGGCCATAACTTTTGATCTAGGACTCTGATTCGTGAACTATTTGAACTATTGGAAAGGTCTCAAAGTCAATAATGTACTCAAAATCACTACACCAATTTTGGCAAGTTTCGGGGCCATTTCGGGAACTCTAAGTGCCTCAAATCTAACTCAAAAGATTTTCAGGTGCAAATCTGGGAAACTAAAACTGCAATATCTTTTAACCCAAGAATAGAAAATAAAAATTGTAAATTGGGAATTTTATTATGTCGAAAAGAGTATCCAAAAATGTAAAAACATGTAAAAATTGAGAAACTTGAAATTTAACTATTTTTAGGTGATGCAAGATTGCCCTTACACCACTAGATGCTCCTGCATTAGACACCTAGGGTAATTTAAGAAGTGACCTGTTATGTCTCAGATGGTTGAGGAAAATCCAACCAGTCAACCACTACCTTAGATAGCCAGGATGAATCTTCTATAGGCCTTCCTCTCCATTTCACTGGATATTCTTCATACTACCTATTTCTAGTACTCCTTCCCACATGACTATCCAAGATTGCTTCAATCTCCTCCCTTTCTAAAGTAGGTGCTGGAATGCCATACTGCCCTATTGCTGGTGCTTCCTTTGTTCCACCTTCATGATACTTTATCAAATCTGAAATGTTGAACACATGGGAAATGTTGATTCCATCAGGCAACTCTACCTCATATGCATTCCCTGAATCATGCTTCTTCAAAATATTATAGGGACCGAATTTCTTCATCTTCAATTTGTTATAGGTTCCCATGGGAAACCTTTCTTTCCTCAAGTGGACCATTACTTCATCGCCAGTCTGAAACTCCTTATTCCTCCTTTTTTTGATCTGCCTTAGCCCTATATTGCATATTCATCTTATTAATATGTTCTCTTACCTTCTCATGTATATTCTTGATGTGCTCTACAAAATATTTGGCTTCAACACTTATTTTCTTCTCTTGGTCCATCTTTCTCAATTCTGGAGCTGCTCTGGGGCTACCTCCATACACAATCTAGAATGGTGATCTACCAGTGCTTCTATTGACATAATTGTTGTAAGAAAATTATTCCTAGAGTAAGATCAAGTCCTATCCCTTTAGTTTATCTAATATCAAATATCTTAGTAGGTTACCCAGACTCCTGTTAACAACCTCTGTTTGCCCATCTATTTATGGATGGTGTGCAGAACTAAACTTCAACTCTATCTTTAGATTCTTCCACAAGATCCTCCAAAAGTACCCCACAAATTTGGTGTCATGATCTGAAACAATACTCTTTGGTAGACCATGTAGCCTCACCACCTCTTTGAAGAACAAGTCAGCAATGTGGACTACATCATGGATCTTCTAATATGGAATGAAATTTTCCATCTTTGAAAACCTATCAACCACCACAAAGACTAAATCATTCCCTTGTTGTGTCCTTGGCAAACCAAGAACAAATTCCATACTTATATCCTCCCATAGCTTTTCTGTTACAGGTAAGGGCTGATATAATCTTGTATTCTGGCTCACTCCTTTAGCCATTTGACATGACCTATAGCTTTATACAAACTTCTTCACATCTTGTGACAACTGAGGCCAATAATAATACTCACTAATAATGGCAATGGTCTTATTCTGACCAAAATGTCCTACCATTCCTCCACTATGCTTCTCCTTTATTAGGTTCTCCCTCATGGAACTCCTCGGGATACACAATTGACTTCCCTTAAATAACATGCCATCCTGGATTATGAAATCCAGCCACCTTGTCCTATCCACTATAATAGGTTCCTTGCAAGCTTTCCAAGCCTCTACGAAATCAAGATCTTCTGCGTATAGTGTCTTAAGTTCATTGAACCCAACCACTTCAATCTGCATCTTTGTCATCAATGTATGCCTCCTACTTAAAGCATCTACAAACCTATTTGACTTCCCACTCCTATGTTTCAAAACAAATGTATAACTCTACAAAAACTCTACCCATTTTATATGCCTCTTATTTAATTTTCCCTTACTATTTAGGTACTGCAAGGCCTGATGATCAGTATATAGAAAAAATTCCTTTGGCAACAAATAATGTCTCCATTTCTTTAATGTTTGAATTATTGCATAAATTTTTTGATCATATATAGAATAGTTTCTCTTGGCATCATTTAGCTTTTCACTGAAATAGGAAATGGGCTTACCTTCTTGGCTCAACACTGCTCCAATGGCACAACCACTGGCATCACAATCCACCTGAAACACCTTTTTGAAATCTGGGAGGGCTAGAACAGGTTGCTCTATTACCTTCTACTTCAATAGTTCAAAACTTTTTGCCACTCTAGTGCTCCACTTGAATTCTTTTCTATCCCCTCTTATTTTTTCAGTCAAGGGTCCAAAAATACTACTAAACTTTCTAATGAACTTTCAAAAAAAACTAGCCAAACCATGGAAACATCTAACCTCGGTAGCAGTTTTTGGGGTAGGCCATTCCAGAATAGCCTTCACCTTCTCTAGGTCCATCTTGAGACCTTCTGCTGAGACAACAAACCTCGAGTACACTAACTCCCTCTTCACAAAACTACACTTCTTTAGATTAATCAACAGTTTCTCTTCTCTTAACTTCTCAAAGGATCTTCGAATATGCATCAGATGCTCATCCAATGTCTTACTGAAAATCAAAATATCATCTAAATACACAATAAAAAAACTTCCTATAAATTCTTTTAATACCTCGTTCATAAGCCGCATGAATGTGTTTGGTGCATTGGTTAGCCCAAAAGGCATGACTAACCACTCGTACAGGCCCTCTTTGGTCTTGACGGTAGTCTTCCATTCATCTCCCTCTCGAATCTAGATCTGGTGATATCCACTCTTTAGATCAATCTTTGTGAAGTACTGAGCTCCACTCAAAAAATCCATCAGGTCATCCATCCTTGGTAGGGGAAATCTATACTTGATTGTTATCTTGTTTATGGCTCAGGAATTTGTACACATCCTCCACTCCCCATCTTTCTTTGGTGCTAATATTGTAGCTACTACACATGGACTCAAACTCTCCCATATCAAACCCTTTCTCAACAACTCTTGAACTTGTCTATTCAACTCCTCATTTTCTGCTGGAGTTATTCTATGAGCTACCTTATTTGGCAAACTAGCTCCAGGAATCAAGTCAATCTGATGAATAATCTTCCTTATTGGTGGTAAAATCTCAGGTACATTATTAGAAATAATATCCTGAAACTCATCCAAAATCCCAGAAACTTCTTATGGAACCTTCTTACTATCCTCATTACTCACTCTAGGAATCAATCCATAACACATACATTCATGCTTCATACCTTCTAAATTTTTTTTCTATCTACATAACAAATTCTAGCACTACTGCATACCTTTTCTTCGGTCTCCTTCAGGGGTTTCAACTTGTGATGAACCCCATCCTTTATTAAGGAATAAGTGTTTGCATAACCATCATGTATAGCTTGCCTATCAAACTGCCACGACCTCCCCAACAACATGTGACATGCATCCATGGAGATGATATCATAGAGTACCTCATCATGGTATCTCCTGATCTTGAACTTTACTAGGCACTACTCATTGACCAAAAATTTGTAGTCTTTCTACAACCAAGAAATCCTTTATGGATGCAGGTGCCTTTCCCTTTTCAGCTTCAATTTTGTGACCATCTCTTATGACACCAGATTATCAGTGCTCCCACCATAAATAATGACATCACAACATTTTACTTCACACTTGCACCTTGTGTGAAATAGATTCTTCCTCTGTTCTAGTTACTTTTCCTCAGTCACTAGGGATCTCCTAATCACTAGGGCTTCTCCCCTTTTAGCATCATCTAAATGTTCAGATTCGGCCTCTTCATCTGCATGCACAACCCTTCCACAACCTTCTGGCCTTTTGTCTACCCTTCCTTGGTGTTGTGGATATTCATAGGCTCGATGCCCTTCTTCACCACACTGGAAACACATTTCTTTGAAACCACCTCTTCTAGATCCTTGTCCATATCTCCCTCGTCCTCTACCTCTTTGATCACCACTGTTTTGATCATGAGGGCGGTAGAAGTTGTCATTCCTTTAGCTTTGGCTAGTACCCACATCTTCACTTTTTCTTTCATCATCATTTTGGCTTCCTGAAGTTCTTCCACTGCCCCTTCCACTTTGAACTCCTTGTCCTTTTTGCTTGCTATCAAATCTTTTGTTTAGCTTCTCTTCCACCTTCAAAGCAAATTGATACACATCCTCAATGGTGGTCATTTTGACTAGGCTTAACTCCTCCTGAATGCTTGGTTGTAACGCATTAAGATATCAGGCTACCTTCTCCTTATTGGCCTCTATGTGGCCTGTTCTGATGATTATCTTGTGAAAATATTTAGTATATTCTTTCACAGATCTGCTTCCTTGCTTCAACCCTTGCAATTTCTTTAGTAGATCTAACTCGTAGTCCACTGGTATGAACTACTTTAGTTTCTCTACCATGCGATCCCATCTAGTGATATTTCATTTTTCTCTTCAATTTCTTTCCAACTAGACCTCTTTCCACCAAATATTGGCATGGCCCTTCAGCTTCATTTTCATAAACTTAACCCGATCTGGGTCCTCTATTTCCTCATACTCAAAATATTCTTCTAGCTCGTTGATCCAGTCGATCAACTCTTCCAGGTTCAGACTTCTGGAATAACTGGGGACTTCTGCTTTGGGTCTTTTCTCGATCTTCGAAATGGCCCTTATTAGTCACATTTGTTCTTGATCAATTTTTTCTTCTTCCTCTCCTTCATTCTCACTTTCCTCCCTTAGGTTTAACCCTCTTCTCAACTACTCTTGTAATGCATCAATCTATCTTTAGAGGGCTGCCAGTGCATCTCTTCCACCAACATTTCTACTACCTCGACCACCTCTAGCATCACCATGCCTACTAGGCATCACTCTTGGAGGCATCTTTCTTGACCTTGACCCACAACCACAGTCCTGGTGTGAACTACCTCATGATCAGCGATTTGTCCACATGCTCAAGAAAACCCGCTTTGATACCAATTAATGAGGGTGCAGCCTGAGACCTAGAAAATAACCCACAAACAAGAGAAAATTTTTATTATTCAGAAAATAGAGCTTCTTACATGTAGAGGATCTCAAATCCCCAAGTTCTACAACACATTCAAGTTACAAAAAGCTACAGAATCACCCTTTTGCAATATGCGAGCTTGTCCCCAAAAAGTTACCCAAAAATTAGAAACCTGCCCATAAATAGAGCTCCTCTTTAGTTTGGAGCCAAAACAACATTCAAATTTGAGTTTAGGCAGTTTGGCGCCGAAAAATTACAACTTGAAGTTCAAATTTCAAAAGAACATTTGCAATTGTATCTTTTAGAAAGTGCGCCAACTTCTCGGGGCCATAACTTTTGATCCAAGACTCTGATTTGTGAACCGTTTGAACTATTGGAAAGGTCTCAAAGTCAATAACATGTTTGAAATCTGCTATACCGATTTTGGAAAGTTTCAGGGCCATTATAGGAACTCTAAGTGCCTCAAATCTAACTCGAAAGATTTTCAGGTGCAAATCTAGGAAACTAAAACTACAATATCTTTCAACCTAGGAATAGGAAATAAAAACCATAAATTGAGAATTTCATTATGAAAAAAGGGTATCCAAAAATGTAAAAACATCTAAAAACTGATAAACTTGAAATTTAACTATTTTTGGGTGATGCAAGATTGCCCTTACACCACTGGATGCTCCTACATCATAGAGTATGTGTTTGTGCATGCAAATTCTAATTGCATGTAGCTGGATTAAACAATGAATAATAAATGCTAAATAATGAAATAAATACACTTATAAGAATCTACATTTTTTCCTAAAAAAATTAAGTACTATCTAATTATGAAATATTTGCTTACAAATTTAAAACATAAAGAATTGCAAATGAAAAAAAATTGTCATCAAATTGACAAAAAACACTGCAAATAGAAATAAAATGTTTCCATCCAGTTGTCAAATCAATATTGATCTTGCTTTTATATGATAAGCGAGATTTTAGAGGCTCTTATGTGACATTTTTTAGGCTTTTACCATTAAATGAAAGTTGGTTTACCATTAAACAAGAGGTGAAATTTGTTTTTCTATGGCTCAAAAATGGTTTGCAGACATGAGACTTATTTTAGACTCAAATCTCACACTATATGTAACTATTGACAAATTATTATTTTCATAAATTTAATAACATTTTACTATTATTTTAATATAATTCTATTTGTCAAACATTGTACCCAATTTTCTTAATCTCTATTCTTTTTAGCCAACTCTTCCTCCATATCATTCTAAGGAAAATTATTTATAATCTATTTCAAAAATATTTATCTATAATCAATTCTATTTGTTTTATATAATTACATCCAAAATATTAAAATATTTTAAACACTATTATGAATTGTTAAAATATCATGACTATTATTGAAGAGAAGATTTTAAAATGTTTAGATATATTGTAAAAATCTATATATGGCTCAAAAGAAATAAATTGATATTTTTGTAAAGAAAAATATTTTATTTTCAAATAATAAAATAAGTTGTATTTACATAACCCTAAATTAATCTAAAATAAGTAATTTAGAGCTAAAGTCATACGCTATTATAAATTAAATGTTAAACCATAGAAAGTAAATATGAAAAATCAATGTGTTTAGTTGTTTTACTAAAGAATGATTTGACTTCTATATTACACTTAGTTATAGATTGTTTCAATAGTAGAAATAGGATCTCTCTATCTATGTATCATTTTTACACATATGAATATATCCTTTTAAAATGAATATAAGCTTGTTGATTGTAAACATCTACATTTTATTTTGTTAATTTTTCTGTTGTGTAAATTTGTATTATTCAAGAATACATATATAGTTGAGTGTTAATATTTTTCTAGGGGACATGTTCTCCTAGATCAATCTTTTGAAATTTTTATTTAAAAAAATAAAACAATAATCTTCAAGTTTGAAAATGCTTCTAATATGAGCATGTAGATCTAGGTTATTTTATTTCTATAATGCAAGTGTACATAGCATACTTCTAAAATATTATGATGTTTATTTGATGTTCCTTGATGACTAAATGAATGTAATTGAATGTATTTAAAATTAAAATACATAAAAATGTATGCATACATGTGTTAATTCAATAAGTTATAAAAGCATGAATGGATAACATTTAGAAAAATAATAATTTAAAATTTAGAAACATGAATGTAATTTTAGCCTCACATTAAAAAAAATGATCAAATGCATGAAAATTATTGGACCAATGCAAATAAAAAACTATAGTGATAGGTGAGCCAATATGCATAATTAATGAATACCATTATTGAATATATAGGAAAAATATGTTTAAACTAACTAGAAACACAATACTAAATAGTATATTTACTTAGCATTTCTAATGTTGAGATTAAATTATGTTTTATAATTAGAAAAAAATGGTTCTCGGAACCAGGTTAGAAATAATTAACTTGAATCAATTTCTAGTATTTTTTAATGGTTCTTGTTTTTATTTATTTTTATAATAATAATTAAAAATATATATACTATAGACTAGAACATAACATAAGAGGTTAATACTAGGATTTTTACTCAATGTGTTGTTTCCTTCTATTCTTGTTGTTGTTTGTGTGATGGAATTATTGATAAATATTTTGATACGTTTTTTGTATGGCCAAGCCATGTTCATATTATTTATTGATCAAATTTTTAATATTGAATAATATATAAATAAAAACTATTCAATCATCTAAAAGCCATTGAAAAGATTGTAAAATACTAGAGTCCTTTTAGAGAAGAAATTGAGCAATACAAATACATAGATTCTTATAATATTTAGATTTATAAATTATTATTATGATTTCTTTTCAAGAATATCTTTAAATAGAAAGAAAAATTAACATATTTGTGTTTTTTTGGCCCTAGGCATGAAGTTTTGCTATGTTGTAATGAAATTAAATCATATCATGGAAAAGACTTGATACACCATATTATAAAGGTATAGATATAAATTAAGATTAACTTTTCCTATGTAAATTCACAATGCTTCTCAAAAGTACGTGTGACTCTAGATGTTGAATACAAAAATATAAGATCAAGATGTTTCCTTTCATAAAATATATGCACTTGACCTAACCCATGTAATTTATTGGTATAGACTATGTGTAGAAGAGGCTAGAGAAATCTATGTAGGTCTAATTAAAATAATGGGTAGACACATTATCATAGTACACAACATAACTTTACAAAAAGCTTAAGTCCTTTATGACTAATATAGGGAGCCTAAAGCCACTTGAAAAGATAAGTAATAAGATAGTAATATCCCCAATTATTTGACTAAGTGAAGATGGTTTAATCCTAAAGGAGGAATCAATATTACATTCCAACAAAATCTACATTTTTTTTAACAATCCAACATATTTTCCAATAGTGGCATGGTGTGATGGTTAAGTTGTTGTGTTGTCAGTCTTTCCATAAAGGTTCAAACCCTATCAAAGTGTAATTATTGAGAATTTCTAGTTGATATGAGGTTCTCCATTTTTGAACTCACCAATTCATAGCTTTAGGTCAAAAGTGTTTACCCCTCATTACAAAAAAAAAAATTAAAAAAAAATCTAACATCTTGATGTAATTTGGACTAAGGTGAGATCTCTAATGTTATAACTTTAATCATAATTGATATTCTTGAAATTTGTATGGACCTAATCATTAAGGCTATATACATAATAATTTAATTGTTTTTTATTAGTTAAGTAGGGGAAGGGCCCTGATCCTGTGGTACAAAGTAATGAAAACAAATAGAAAAAAAACTAGGAGAAACAACACCTGCCACCACTAGAAAATAGTAACATAAAGGCCATACCATAGCCAAAAATGGCATATAGGCCAAGTAACCAAAATTTCAACCATCGAAGCATTAGCAACCTAATCAAAACTAGAATCCCCAAATAAATCCATGAAATGGAGCACAAACTGTTTATGAGATCAACCAAACTCCAACAGGTGAGTATGTGCAGGATCATCATGGAAAAAAACAAGCCCTTGAGTGGCAAAAAATTTAGAAAATTTAGAGTTAGACAGCTTGACATAAAAATTTGAATAAGCTATCTATATTATTTCAAAAATATGCAAGAATAGAATCTATAGCAAATTGAATGCAATTTCTAAACTACTAGGTTTATTTAGAAAATAAAAAAATCTATTTGGTCAAAATTTGAAATTTCAATGCAGTAGTACTTAAATTTCAGGAAAAAAATAAGTAGGTGTGTGTCTAACCACCCTAATGACAATAAAATGATAATATTTTTTTATAATATTTTAGATAAGTAGAGGACTCACACCTAGATGTGATGCATATTTTTTTGTCATTTTTTTCCAAGTAAATAATTAATTATGATTTTTTTATTACAAGATTTAAAAAATATAAAAACTCATATGTCTGACCACTTAACTTGGTCAAAACTTCATGAAATTCAATTTTTCTTTTTTTAATCTGATATTATGTGAAGCATAGAATGTGACACATGTTTTGGATTCAAGAAATGTGATACTGCTTGAAAGCTATAGATGTTTTTCAATCAGCCTATCAATCAGGACTTTAGTTGTAATTCAAATAGAAAATAAATAATAATTATTTATTAAATTCAAAGTGAAGCATAGTTTATATTGGTGGAAAGTTGAGAATCTCCTTTAAAAACCCTTTTCATTTAATCAATTTTGGATAAAAAGAAAGTCGTCAGCCACATAGCCTATAAATACCTATCATATTGCCACTTTTTGGCCCATCATGATCCTGGACATACCCAGATATGAAACCAAAACAATTCTATCAAGAAATAGCACTTAGGGACAATAAAACTGAGCATCGATAGTTCTAGAGCAAACATAAGGTTAGATCAAAAAATCTAGATTAACACGAAAATGGGACACAAACTCCCCCCAAGCAGGGCTATCTTCAACTTTCAAACTAGGACTAATGTCCAATAGGCCACCTTCCAAGTAGACATAACCATAGCATGGAATAGCAACCACCCCAAGGGTGGGAAAGAAAAACTGTTCTTCAAACTCAAACAAGCATGTTTAAGAGGAAACTAAAATCCATACCACTAGAAAACAACTAATCCCATCATCACTCTTTGATAGAACCATCCCACATCTAACCTAGTAGGGTAGAGATCCCCCATCAACCTACTTGCCTCTCTGCCTATATAGGAGAGAGCACATCCCAAAAGTAGAACCACCCAAATAGCAACACTTGTAAAATGCTAGCCCCTAAAGTACCATCTAGAACTGAGCACCAACTCAAACTCCACCTCTATAGGAGAGAGCTCCCCTCTAAAAGGGAGGGTGAAGTGAGAGCCATAACCACTAGTGCCACCAATTTCTTGCATGAAATAGATCCACCTTAAAAGGAACCACTAGAAGAAAAGAGCTTCCCACCATAACTATAGCCACCAACTCCACCTCAAAAGGAGAGGGCTCTGCCTCTAAAGGAGTAGTCTCCACCTCCATAGGAGACATCAACTATAGGAGCAAACATGAAGCTGACACACCAGTAGAAAAAGATTTACCCACACCCCTTGGTAACCCAAGCAACTGCTACCAGAGGGGAGCATATGAAAGCACCTCATCTAGGAGAGGATATAAACTTCCTTGATCCATCATAATGAACAAGGAAGAGAAGAGCCCACTCCACCATTTCCAAAAGTAACCAATCTATGAAGGAGAACCAATAGTAGCCTCGGGACTCCTGAAACATAACACCAACATGCAAATGCACAAAAGACCCAACACCCCTAGAGCAAAAAACACCACAAGCCCAAAATCCCCACCACAACCATAATAGAGGGCCAATAAAAGCATAAAGTTGTAAGAGAAAAATAGCACTGCAGTTATCACACTATGTGTAGAGAGCTAGAAAAGACCCAAATCTCCAAGCACCTTCAAAATCCTTAGGTACACCATAACCCCCTTTCCTAGCATAACCCCCTTTCCCAACACCACACAAAAACATGGAAAGTGAAAGGCATAATAGAACCCAAGGCACATCAAAGCTTCAAACAAGAAGGAACAACAAGGCACATTTGAAGTAGATTAAAGGAAAAGGAATAATAAACTTCCATGCACACAAAAGCTAGTCATGAACGTGCCAAGGAAAAGAGGGAAAACTTCAATAACCAACCACACAACAACAACAAAGATAGTAGAGGAGATCCCACCAAACATGAAATAAACTATGAAAAATAAAGAGACCACTTCCATGATAGAAGATAACAAGGATCTCACCTCAAGAGCTGGAATCAAAACAACACCTAGACTACCCTCCAAGCACACAAAAAAAATTTGGTAGTTGAGACAAATCCAAGAAACAATGCAATAAGAAGCTCAACTGGACCAAGCTATAGTAGGGGTAAGCACCAAATGAGAGGATCTCCATAGAGCATTAACCAACCAAGTATAAACATAAGCGCTAAAAGGAGCCAACAGAAGACAACCCATTAATGATGGTAACAAAGAAGAAAAAGGAGTTCCCCTAGACCCATCTATAGAGCTGACAAAATCACACACAAAACCAAGAAACTTCCAAGAGAATCTGGTAGAGACAAACACTCCCCTGCAAGATGGAGACAGTGAAAAATATTTCAACACAACAAGTAGCCCATAAGCACTAGGACAACTCAACACTAGCCCTTTTCCAACACAAGGAGAAAAAGCACCCCCAAAAACACCAAGTTTGACCCCAAAAGTAGGAAGAGAAGGAGAAAATTTCTTCTACTAGCAAGCAATGCCTAGAGGAACCCAAGAAAACATCTTCTTCTAGCAAGTCGTGCCTATAAGAACCTGACCAACCCACACAAAAACCTCATCCTCATTGTTATCTATAGAATCTTCATCTCCATCTGTCAAAGAATTTAAATTTCTTCACCTATTACCCTTCTCACTTAGTCACCCGTTCTTCTTCCTCATCCCTCTTCCTTCTTCCCACTTGCTCGTAATAGTACAATGTTTAATAATTTAATTGTTAATTATTAGAATTATTGAGAAATTAAAAACTACGAGTATTGTAATTTGAATTTTTCTTATACATTATGGTGTAAATTGAATAAGGTAATATTAAGACCTATGATAATAGTTAAAAATGTTTTTTACATTTTATTTTTATAGTAATAAAAAGTGTTGGCTCCTTCAAATTGTTTGTGTTAATGTAAAAATGAACAATAGAAACTAATAAGTCTTTTCTTACTAGAAAAAGTAAAAATAAAAATAATTTTTAGCCAATAGTATAAATCTAAATGTAAGACCAAGGCAAGGTGGGTTAGGTTTTGGGCTATATCATTGGTATTTTCTTACCATACTCAAGGGTTCAAGAAACCTAACCATGTGGACCACTCCTCTATACACCCCCACCAAGTGGATATAACAAGATATCCTAGAGAATAATCCTATATTAATGGCTTTAAGGTTAGGTCATAAGTGAGGAGGAAAGTTTGGGTTCTCCAATAGGATGATAGGATTATTGGGATGACTATAATGAATGGGATATATGGGATGACAAGGATAAATAGGGTGAGGAATATGGAGCATCCCATACTACATTGGGGTCCATCCTTAATCAAAAAATTGAAAGGAATATTTCGACAAGAAATGAACCTCTCCAAGGGTAGTGGATTCTAACTTGTATCACCCCTAGGCCATCAACAAGAAGTTTACACTCCTAGGAATGGGATAGATATATAAAAGTATATGGCCTTGGTGATAATGTTGATTAAGTTATTAAAAAATGATTAACACCTAGAATTGGACACCTTTATTCAATTATTAACATATGGCTAATCCCTTCATATAATAATCAAATCTAAGTCTCTATTACTTACATGGTACTAGTAACAATTAGATGAACTACCCTAGTATCATAACTACGATAAATTCTAGATTTCTTTACCACTATACTATAGGTGAAGGATAGATAATCAAAATTATATGACATTAGCTCTTAAAATTATTTATAGAGTGTGGTTGATAGCCCAATAACTACTATAATATCATGAAGGTTATGTTAATTTGGAAAGTGATCCTAGATCTAACTAGTGAATTATCCCAAAACTACATTTTCCCTTTGGCTTAACATTGGAATACAAAGCAACTAGGGTTTGATGATTGGCTAAATACCCCAAAGGAGAGTGAATTTTCTAGGTTTTTGTTCCTTTGTTGTAAATAGAGAAAATTTGGTGTGTGAAAATTGATTAACCTACTTGATATAACCCTAGATTTAAAAATATGAATGGTTGAATAGAAAGAAATTAAAAAATATAGAAACTAATATAGATCTAGGAAGTTCAGACATAGGTACACCTATGGATGAAATTTGAGCTTGAAATAGAGGGATAAAGACACTAGGGATCCTAGTTTGGGTGGTTTGAGATGTTCTTAGCTTTTAGAAACTTGTCATAACCTTCTATTTTCTCTTCCACAACTTGTTGAATTTTTTTTTAGATTTTACTTGTGTAATTGAAAGGAGGGGATAGGTTGTGTTGTATATGGGCTTGGTTAAGTCAAACCGTAGTTTTGGTGCCATTGCCACATAAAAAAATGGTGATGGTATAAATTGTGTACCCTTGGTTAGGTAGAGGCAAAGTAAATAAATGACTACAAGGAACAACAATTGATAATGTTACTTTATGAATGAAACCCTTAATGAAGTGATATCACACCATAAGTTTCCACAAAGAATT
Organism: Sequoia sempervirens; assembly: GCA_007258455.2. NCBI lineage: Eukaryota > Viridiplantae > Streptophyta > Pinopsida > Cupressales > Cupressaceae > Sequoia > Sequoia sempervirens. The sequence continues at coordinate 28,281,185 of VDFB02075321.1, forward strand.
GTTGAGTAATGCATGAATTCACTTGTAGACTTGCAAGAGGTTAATTGACATAACATAAATAGAGAGCTATAAAAAATATATAGAGAAGATGTTGCATTTCTCTTCGTTGTTCGTACATAATAATTACACATAGTTTACAATAGTCATTTTTAATATTCAAATGAGAGGGAAACTTTTTTATATATGCATTTCAATTAATATTTTTGGACATAGGTCAACCTGGGGTAATTTCAAAATACCAAAGGTTGGCACTCAAAGTTAATAACTTTTAAAAAGCACATCCCAGAACTAGGGTGTCCAACACCCCCATCTAAGTGTTTTTGGCTCAAAATGATAGGGATATTGGGGAATTAAATATAATTTCCAAATTTGAACCCAAATGAATAAATTATTAATTTAATTAATTTCACATATAAAATAGGGTGTCTAATCTAGTGTGAAATTGTTAGGGATAACAATTTATGATACTACATCTAGCTCCCAATTTAGTGAGGGTATGATATTACATTCATACTCAAAATAAGTGATAGAGAAGATAGGTTTGTCTATCAAAATGTTGAGGAGACAGTATAACACTAAGGTGAGAGATGCAATATCCCCTAAACTTAGGATCTTATCAATTCATAGTGCTAATTTAAACAAAAATTAGATATAAAAAAATGATGTATTGTAGGAAATACAAGGGAATATTTGATCATACACAAGGTATACATTGAGAAAACATGTGAAATATACAAGGAATACACATGGAATGTATGAGGAAAACACATAGAATACACAAAACAAACACACAAAATACAAAATGAAAATTCATGGAATGCACAAAGAAAACATGTGGAATACACAAAGAAAACAAGCAAAAGGCATGATATAGACATGAAGCAAACACAACATAAATATGGAGAAAAACTGAAGCATAGAGCATATAACAACAATGTTAGTACATACTATATAAAACTAAAGATTAAAGATAGAAACCTGTAAGGAGGCCTCAGTATGAAAGGCTATCTCACTTACCAAGTGTCATCTCTTAAATGCACAAACACATAGATAAATTATAAAAATATTAAATGAAAAGGTCATGCATGTTAAAAATCCCTCATGGACCATATGCTAGCAACTTGTGTTATGCTAGGTGACCATGGATTGATAAAATAAAGATCTCCCATAAAGCACATAGGCTAGAAAGTTATGCTATGCTAGGTTTCTCATGAGATACATTGTTCTACAAGCTAGCAAGTTGTTTTATGCTAAATGTGCATATAAATGATAAATAAAAGTGCAGACATCCCAAATATGAATTTGCATTATGAATTAATTACAATTCTAAATTTTAATTAATTTACCTCATTATCCCATAATTAATTTTATGTGTGAGACTTGAGTGATGTTGCAGGTGAAGTGTTGACGACATTCAATTCTTGACTTGGTAGTGGGGACAACATGGATTGCTACAGTGAATGTCTAGGGATGGCAGATGTTGTGATTGAGGGTGAGCACAAATTTTCACATTGCTATACTTAAAGCTTAGTTAGCCAAGGGTATGCAGTTTTTTATCAATGGATTCTCAATGTTTTGCACATAAGCTATTTGGGCACATAAGGTTTTGGTTAGGGGATGTTGGGTATCTACAATTATGTTATCTTTTTTATAATAAGCAGTGGTGTAATTACATATGTAATCTGGGTTGTTTAGGGTCATGATTAGGAGCAATATGGTTTAGTTTAAATGGGGGTTGTGAATTCTCATGTGGAAGCTTTTATGTTTTCATTTCTAGCTATCAAGAGCTAATGGTATTTATTTTTGTAAACTTTATTATATTATATTAATACATATACATGTTTCTTTCCTTTTGCAAAAAAAGATTATTCCCCTATTCTTCTAAATTAACTAAATTTAATTCAATTAATTTTTCTATTGTCTCATCATTCTAAAGGTTAAATTTAGTAACCTTAGTCATTTTCATTTATTTCTTCTCAAGCATATTAATTAATTAATTCTAGATCATTTAATTAATTTTCATTTTCTAAATCCCAGTTAACCTTTTTCTTCAATTCAAATTTCATCCCCTACCACATGTCACTGTTCCCCACATTCTTTCCTACACATTTATCCAATAAATTGTCACCTTTCCCTCATTAATTTTTTTTGAAATAAATGTCACCTTTTTAGTTGAATTTTTATAGGGCCATCTCTCTCCTACCCATAAAATCTAATTTTAAATTCCACTTCCCTAGAGATAAGCAAAAATTCAAATATTTGGCTCTCTTGGAATCCTACCATAATCCTCAATAATCTTACCCAATCACCTACCTTTAAGCATCCATTATCCATTAACCCTCACACCACACTTTCCCTCTCAATCTTGATTGAGAAAACCTCCCAAAATGAGCCATTGATCTTGTGGAAAGATCCTAGACTAAAATCTACTTAAACATCTTTCTATAAACATATTATTTCGCTCTCTATCTATTCCATATTTCTTGTTATCTAGAGCATAACAATAGGCTTAGGGTGCAACCTATTTAGCTCAATCATGTACTTTGGAGGCATTAAGCTATATCTTTTATGCATTTTATGTATCATTATTGTGTTATTTCACTTTTTTGCATTTTCATATCTTCATTTTGGGACACCTAGTGGGGCCTACATCCCTATTCTAACATTTCATTTGAGTTTTTGTTAAGTTGTGAGTTGTAGGTTTCATTTGGGTGCTTGAATATTTTAATCAACACTTTCATAGTGACAAATTGTGCCTTCATTGTCCATGTTAGTTCCTTTATTACACCTAATTATGCTTACACAAATATTTCTTTTGCTTCTATAGAGACTTTTGACACCTTCATTTTAAAAATCTTTGCTAATTTTTTGTTCAAAATTTTAAGATTTTTTGAGCTAACCCTTGTTTCTTTCTTGAAGTTTTTGGAATTGTTTGTAACTAGTTGTTTTTAGTTATTTTTTATAACTTGTTTTTTGTAGCTATTAGAGCCCTTATTTCTCTTAATTTTTTTCCTTCCTTTTTTAGAGTTGCATGATCAGTTTAGGGTTTTATGAATTGATTTTTTGTTACTATTCATAGAGGTGTTTTAACATGATTAGGACATTGCTAATGAAGCATAGAAAAATGAGGACCTTGTTGAACACCTGGAATATTGAGAGGGGGGTGAATCAGTATTCCTTGAAATTGCTTAAGCATGTATTCAATTCAATTCATATAACTTGCAACAATAAAAGAAACAATTAAAGCATGCATCACATCATATAACACAAGAACACAAGATTTACATAGTAAACCCAAGAAGGGAAAAAATATGGTGAGGATTAGATCATAATATATTATAACCGATCATAACATATTATAGAGTGGCTCACTATCTTTTGTAATCACTATTTGAAGGACTCACTATCCAAAGAGTAAGAGATAGAAAAGAGGTGTTGATAGCTACTAATATTTGAACTACTAATAATGAATCTACAATATGCATGAGATACAATATAACTGGAGAAAAAAATACTAAACCAAAATTCTTAATACTACACCACTTCCACACTCTACTCGACTTCATATTCACATCATATTCATAGTATGTTTGCACACTTCACATTACAAATTTCAGGCATTACTTACTCTCATCAACATTGAAAGTGATCTTACATTTACACCCATTACATTTGCAAACACTTACAACATTAATTAGGTCATAGTAATTAGGTGAAATGTGTAGTACAATAACTCATTAGCTCAAGATTCAAAAAACCACTCTTCAAGCCATGATTCAAAATTTGTAACACATCTAATTTTGTGGTTTTACATATAACTACAATGGGGGATTCATTCTCCCATTCATGAATGATTCATAACATCTATAAAAGTGTAAGATTAACAAAATCAAATGTAATTAAAAATAATTAAGAAATCAAACAAATGATCAAGTTAAGCCATACTTCAATGAAATTCTTCACAATTACTAACAAATGCTAATGAAAACATGAAATACCAAAGCAATTCAATTCAAAAACCCAATTAATAAAATGCAAACCTCAATCCCATTAGAGGATTAGTGTTGAATTCGATGTGGAGTGCTCAATTCGAAGCCTAATCCCTAATTGATTTTCAAAATATTTGATAAAGGTTGATAATGGTGAGGTTGGTTCACCAATTTATCTCAAACGTGAGTGTAAATTTTGGTATAGCTTGGTTACATGAATACTTGTGAATGAGTATTGATGTAAAATGAGAACTATTTAAATATTTTTGGAATGAATCAATGGTTGGGATTAAATTGACTAATCAACAGATCAAATTGAAGGAGAGAAGATGGCATGGATCAAAAATAAAATCAAGGGTTGATAATGCATCATGTGTTTTTCAAAAATGCCTATTAATTTTTGTTTTTTTTAAATTATTTGTTTTTGTAATATTTTTTGGTGACCAATTGTGCTCGCTGTAATTGTAGGATTATGTGTCGATGTAATTAGTTATCTTGAAGATTAATAAAGATGAGTATGATAGATATAAATTATATATATTTATGTTTATTTATTATATATGTGTAAAGCTATTGTATATATTTTATATATTTTTTTAATTTCAATAAAATTACCTTAATCAGGATATTAGTTAAAGTCTTTTTTTTTAATAAACATAAATTGAATAGAATTACAATGATCATCAATAGTAATCATTATCAATAGTATTCATGACCACTAGTATCATTATCAAGATACAAACTGAGTCATAATATATATTATCAATCTTTATCAATATACATAACTAGAGTATTAGAATATCTTACCATATTATTATGATCATCTTTATTTCTTTGATTTATAATTTGTATGTTTTAAAATGTAATTAAATTAAATTAAATTGTAATTTATCCACATTTTTTATATATTCAAAGTAATATCCAAGTTGTAAGAGTAGAAGAGCACCACATTTATCACACTATGCAGAGAGATCGAAAAGACTCAAATCTCCAAGCACCTTCAAAATAACCCCCTTTCCTAACACCACATAGAAACATGGAAAGGGAAAGGCATACATAACCCAAGGTGCATTAGAGCTTCAAAAAAGAATGAAAAACAATGCACACCCAACACAGATTGAAGGAAAAGGAACAATAAGCATCTAGGCACGCAAAAGCTAGGCAAGAACGTGACAAGGAAAAGATGGAAAACTTCCAAAACCAACTGCACAATAGCAACAAAGGTAGGAGAGGAGAGCCCACTGTATACGCATAAAAATGGTCATGTCTATAATCCTGACAAGTAATTAAATATTTATTATTTAATTAATTTTTCTAAAATCCTCTACATATGATTAAATTTAATTAATTTAATTATATTGTTCATTCATCTTATTCTTCTTGCATAATTAAACAAATTTATTTTATTTAATTATTTCCATAAGTCCACTAAATTAATTAAATAAATACATTTTATTTATTTAAATTAATTATCATTTGTTTGAATTTAAATTAAATCTTTTGATTTAATTAAGTTTAAATATCTCTCTTTCTTCTATTTTAAATTCTTCTTCTAATTAATTAAATGTTTCATTTAATTAATTTCATAAAAGTGATTTAATTAAATAAATCTTATTTAATTAAAAATATCTTATGCTTTCTTTCTAAATCAAAATTAGGTATTTTACCTGATTTTGAAATCTTCTCATATCATAATTAAATATTTTATTTAATTATGAGATATTCTGCTTTTTTCAATAAAACATGATTAAAGCTCTCTTCTTATCACAAGATTTCTTCTTCTTTTAAAAACTTAATTAAATATTTTATTTAATTAAGAAAAGTTGAATGTCATCCACAAATAAATAATTAATTTTTTTAATTAATTATTTATCAGCTTTTAATCTTTCTTTTATTCTTTTAAAGAAAGATGATTTGTAATCTTCTCTTCTTTTCCTCTTTCATAAAAATAGAAAAATCTTGTTTTTAGTGTTCTTCTATTTTCTTCTTCAATTTCATCTTTCTTCAACCATTCGATCTGCCAGGAATTATCATAACCGTCAATCAAGATAGCCAATCAAAATCATTCAAAAAACTCTATAAATACCTGTGTGAATCCAAGCATTGGTAATAGGCAATTAATTATAGTTCATGCACTTAATTCATTTAGAGTTCATTTATCATAGCATCATGTTGATTTCAAGCTTTTTAGTTCAAATCATTATCATAGTTTAATCTTGCATCTACATCATATCAAAATCCCATTCTTTAGGAAGACAGTTTGTTGAGCCTAGCCTACGATCTGAGAACACAAAGTTGGAATCGAAAAAAATACTAAAGATAGAGGACGATAGGACGACAATGGAAGCAGGATACTGAGTTTGCGTCTCTTTTCCTTTTTATATTATGTTTTGATATAATGTCATATTGGTGTGTTTGAACAGTTATTTTTAATTCGTTTACACATCTAATTTTTCATACACACATTAAATGGTGCCCACCGTGGGGCCTATGCCCCTATTTTAGACTTCTTTCTTGCAGGTTTTCTTGCGGGTTTCCTTTGTAGGTTTTCTGGCATTCGGCAGCGCATCTGGAAGATCCAAATTTTTTTATTTTTGCAGGTATTTCGGCGCATCTGAAGACTTTTTCGGCGCATTTGGGCATTTCTGCTGTGCATCTGGGAAATAGAGTGGCACACACATGTATTTCTGCAGCGCATATAGGAATTTAGTTAGCGCATATATGAATTTCTTTAGCGCATTTAAATATGTTTCAGAAAATCTAAAAAAAAAAATTTGCATTTAGAATAGCACATATAGGTTCTGTTTTCGCGCATCTGGGTAACAGAGCGGCGCATTTGTATTCTGTTTTAGTGCATTTGGGTAACAGAGTTGCGCATCTGGTCTCTATTTCTGCGCATCTGGGGGACAGAGTTTCACATCTGAATTGCAATCGAGATTATGAGTCTGACGCCTTCCGCAGACATAATTTCTTTCATTTTCTTGCTGAATTTAAAATGAATCAATCTAGGGTAGCCACCACACCTTTATCATGCAGTTAAAATGAACCCCATGTCTGTTGTGAAGCAAAATCTTCACTTAGATTAAATCACTTTTGATTTTGGTGCCTTTAAAATGAACTTGTCTACTCTTCTTGACTGTGCTTGAAAGTGGTAGGTGATTATGCTCCCACCCTGTGCAAACTAGGTGATCAGAAAACCAGACCCACTTTTCCCTTGTGTAACCCTGACTCAATAATTGAAGTATCCTCTCCCCTTGCACACTTGTGCGATCCTGGGTGCAAGAGAAACGGTTATTGACTCTAGAAATTGGACTTTCCTTAAGGGAAAAAGTACTCACCTTAAGGGACGACTCAAACTGAAAATGGAGCTAAGGCCAAGCTACCCCCAACCGGTATATAAATGTAAATCTTAAGGGAAAACCTAAGGTTGCTTGTGCGGATGTGTCATACGGACGGAGTTGTACTCCCTTAAACCCCATTGAGCTTAACCTCTTTAGGCTGGAGTGCCACCTTAATGGTGATTAATCTCTTGCCCCATGTATGGCCACTCGAACGGGGGTCCTGAACTAAATACCATTGTTTAGAAAGCCAAAAACCTTCTATCTGCTAGTCCAGCACCGGTCGGTGTGAAGCCTTCCACACTTTTGCAGTCAGTAGTAGAGGTGATCAGCTCGCCATGGGAGTTTCATGGGGGTTGGAAGCTTGGTTGGCCTAAGAAGAGAGTGCACTGTAAGGGGGAGCCCGTGCAGCCAAGCTTCTGGATTCACATGCTACTGATATGCGGTTGGGGAAACCCATGTGGAGTCTAGCGGATATTGTCCTAGCCTAACCTAGGTTGTGCTTGTCTTATTCTATGTTTGGTTACAAATCAACTTAAATCAAATTGTTTGCTATGCCTTCAAAAACATTAATTCAGATAAAGGATCATCCAAAAATGAACATGAAAAAAAATTTCAGCAGAAAACTGGTCAAAACTGTCCTTAGAAAAACTGTTTTAGCGCATCTAAGAAAAACTGCAGCACATTTAAACTCTGTTTTGACGCATCTGTGTTCTGTTTCGACGCATTTAGGGTATTCTGCTGCTCATATGTGCTCTGTTTCTACGCATCTAAGGTATTCTGCACTGCATTTGACTCTTTCTCCAGCACATTTACCTTTTTCTGCAGCGCATTTAGGAAATAGAATAGCGCTTTTAGGTTTCTGTCAAAATTTGTACACAGACCTGAATCTCTGAGATTTTACTCCCATGTTGAGAAAGTGGAAATCAACCAAGTTCACCAAGAAATCAGTTTTCAATAGGATCAAGAAGCCCAAAACAAACTTAAGTTACAAAAAGACTTTAGATCGCAGAGAATTCATGTATAGGAGTCGAGACGTCTTGCTCCATTATCGCACATTCCTCCATAGATACCAAGACTACATTAGGGGATTCACCGACGATTATGTTGTAGAACCTTTGGCTACCCAAGCTTATTATCAAAGATTAGCATTGTCTCAACGTCACTCTTAATCAACCTCTTGAGTTTGAGAATATACCACAACCTTCAATTGAATATTCAACGCGTCCTAATCAAATCCTTCAGTGACCTTTGATCATATCTGAGGATTTCTTAGATATGCCTGTTTTTACAAGATCTCAACACAACAAGCTAGGAGAAACATCTCAACAAGAAACTTCCACACACAACATTCAAGAAGAAGGTGAACGTGATAGTCCTCTTTTTAGTGTGAGTCACAATCCCCTTTTTAGTGATAACAATATGGCTGATAGAGAGGAAGATTCGTTGCTTAAGAACAAAAACATGAATAAAACTCCCATAGAAAGTGATGATGAGAAAGAGGAAGAACTTCAACTTAGAGAGGCAGAACAGAACCCCAAGTTTCTTAAAATCCTTGAACAAATTATACAACATGATAAAGAGAAGTACTTTCTTTTCTTGGTAGATCAAGGAGCTAAATTTCCTAAAGACTTTGATACTGAGAAATTAAAAAGCAAAGAAGAAGAGCCATCCCTATCTGATTTAGCCTTTTTTTAAAAAGAGTTTAAAGAAATGTAGGGAACAATCAAAGAATTACGAGGAGGAACCACAACCAAGAAATACATTTTGGATGACATATGTCCTTATCCTTTTGATAGAAGTCTCAACATGATTCCATTTCCTAAACACTATGAAATTCCCAAATTTGATCATTATAATGGGAAATCAGACCCAATTGACCACGTTAGAGACTTTCAAAACATGACATTGGAATTTGCCCACGAGGATAGATATTTATTGCAATTATTTCCTTGAAGCCTTGGAGTCAACTCTATGGAATGGTTATCTAAGATTACACCTCCTATTTGAACATTTGAGGAATTGATCAATTTGTTCATAACATAATATGCCTACAACATTCAACACCAAATCACCATGATTGATCTGTGGAAAGTTGCGCAAAAACCCGATGAATCTTTCACTACCTTTCTTCAAAGATGGAGGAGAATGTTCGCTAGGTACCCACAACATGTTCCTGAAAAGGAGAAAATGGTTACTTTCATCAATAGCCTCAACTCAGAAATGAGCTATCATTTAAATCTACATTGTCCACCTTCCTTTGAGAAATTGATTGAGGATGCCATCACCATCGAAAGTGCTTTGGTCAAAAGAGGGACAATAAAACTTGATAGGGACAACCCTAGCTCATCTAACCATTACAACAATCAAGACAAGTCTAAATTTTGGACCTGCAACAAGAACGTTGTAAATGATGGTGTTGTAGATGCGAATCATATCATGACTAGGCCATTTGTCTTGAGCACTCCTCGTAACAATAATTACAACAATGTCAATTCAGTCATGAATCTAGGAAACAATCATCCCCCTTCAACGAACAACAATCAGGGGACTGCCAACAACCAAAACTACCAGGGAAACAACAACAACACTTTAGGGAATACCTCAAACATGAAACCACAACGCTTTCCATTCTTCTCCAATAGAAGAACTTTCACTCCACTAGGACAATCCTTAGAATCTTCTTTCAAAGAGGTTATGGAAAAGAATGTCCTTATGTTACCACCACAACGCAATTACGAACCTAGTGTAAAACCTCCATCATGGAATGAGGCCTATTTTTGTGACTACCATAGGTGCAGAGGTCATCATACAAACAACTGTCAAGGTTTGAAACATGCTATTCAAGATCTAATTGACAAAGGCATTATCACAGTAGAAGGAGAACATAAATCCAATGAAGATCACCAAGCATTTTGAAATCCTCTACCAAATTATCAAAAGGGAGAGTTTTCTGACAAAAATGTGAACCAAATTGATGACAATGTAATCCATCATCTCTATACAGACAATGAGCGAGTCAACGTTATAAAAATCAAGGAGAAAGTAGACAATGGACAAGTGAATGTCACAACGAGAGCCCAAGCAAAAGTTATCTTAAAGGGTACCTCTTCAAAATCCACTTAGACCTTCCCTCAACATCAATATGACTTAGTTAACCAACTTCGAAAAACTCCGGCTCAAATCTCCATTTTAGAACTCCTGAAGATTTCCCTTGCACACAAGGAAATTTTAGAAAAATCCCTTTTTGAGACGACTATATCCACGGATTTGGATGTGAACCGATTTCAAGCCATGGTAGGACATTTGTCCTCACCTACGTGTCTCATTTTTAGACAAAGATGATGTTTCCATGACTCATCCCCATAATTCATCATTATACTTAGAAGTCATGATCCATAAATTCCGTGTTAAACGTGTTCTAATAGATGGAGGGGCTGGTCTAAATATATGTACCTTGAAGGTGGTTCAAGCATTAGGATTTGCAGAAAACTCCATTAATCCTAGAAGGAAGATTACTATAAAATCCTATGATGATGAGGAGAGAACATCTAAAGGTATAATCATGCTACCAATCAGAGTGGGACCTATTATCAAAAATACCTTTTGTCAAGTTTTAGATCGAGATCTTGCATACAATATCTTGTTGGGTCATCCTTGGATCCATGAAATGCAAGTTGTTCTGTCCACTTACCATCAATGTCTTAAATTTCCATATGATGGATAGGAAATCACTATACCAGCTGATAATTCAAACACCCAAACTTGTGCCAATGTCAAAGCTCATTGGGATACTTTGGTTCCAAATAATCGAGAAGCACTTGCTAATACTTCTCCTAAGCACGATACACAAATCAGCCAATTAGCCAAAAGCTTTGACAAGAAACTGCAGTTCAAGGAAAGTGGAGTTGGGGAATATTCCCTTTGTCTCGCTAATCTACCTACATCTCCTTGATCATATGGAAAACCTTCTATTACACCACAATAGATATTAGCAACATCAACATCAGCACAAATACAAACAGAGCCAACTACCAAGTTCAATGGACAATTTGTCAAAGAAAAGTTTCCCATGGGAGATCCTGAGGATACAACAATTCTGGATTGGCTCTATAAGGATGAAGAAGAAACAGTTCTGAATGTCACCTTACCAATAGATCAATATGGGAAAGGATATTCCATCATGCAAAAGATGGGATATGACAATGGTCCTCTTGGCAAAAGAAAAGAAGGCGTAGTTGAGCCTATCCATCTTCCAGGCCTTGCTGCATATGATAAAACTAGAATAGGCTATGATGCTACCCAATCTAAACAATCACAAGGTAATGTTTTTACACTGCAAGCAGGTTCCAATAAGAAAGAGACATGTTTGGCATCAATCCTGAATTTCATAGAAAATAATTCTGCTGAATATGAATAGGATACCATCCACAATGATGAATTTTGGAGGGACAAAGAGATAGATGTCATACATAAGTATATGCCCACTTTAATCAAAGGAGAAGGTTCAGGATCCCAACCACAAGAATCTAAACCATAATGCAACTATGAGTCTAGTGATACTGAGTCAGATTTTAACGAATAAGACTATCAGGAGAATAGTACCATCATTGACCTACCTCATACCTCGAATCCTACCGATAACTATGTCTTGACCCTAACCATCGCTGATTTCACATGACCAGATGACATCCTACCATTAATCCATCCTGATCTCATTGACTGGGATCTAACCGAACCTATAGATATACCTATTTTTCCCAATGACGAAGCTATCATAAACTTCCTTTCCGCCGAAGGTGTCGATAATTGTTCCACTAGCAATTTTCAGTATGAAGTCTTTAATCAGGAGAGTGTCAAGTCTCCTAGCTGCAAAAATGAAAATAAAGAAAAATGATCTAGTGGTGAAAACCATAATCTGGCAGTGCTAGATCAAACAAAAGATAAAATAAAGAGCGTATCAGATGGTGAAAACCATTTTAAGGCACCAGCTGATGGGACTCTTGACACTCTCCTGGAGCACTATCATGAGCGATCGCCCATCTTGATCGAGCCTACAAAGGAAATCAATATTGCAACTACAGATAATCCAAGGATTTTTCAGCTAGCTGAATCAATGACAGAAAAATAAATCCCAGAGTTCATGAACTTTCTCAAAGAAAATCAAGTTAATTTTGCTTGGTCATATGCGGACATGCCAGGCCTTGATCCTGATCTCATTATGCATCATTTGTCTATCAAACTAGGAGTTAAACCAATAAAACAAAAACTCAGAAAGATGAATCCTCATGTAGCACTACTCGTTAAGGAAGAACTCAAGAAGCTCCTCGATGCAGGCTTGATAAGATCAATTGCCTATGCAGAATGGATCTCCAACATTGTACCAGTAGCAAAGCTAGACAAACGTGTAAGAATATGCACTAATTTCAGAGACCTTAACAAAGCTTGTCCAAAGGATGAATTTTCGCTTCCGAGCATTGATACTATAGTTGATTTGACAGCTGGCCATGCCATGTATTCATTAATGGATGGTTTCTCAGGTTACAACCAAATCAAGATTGCACCAGAAGACCAAGAGAAAACAACTTTCACTTGTCCGTGGGGAACATACTGATGGAATGTCATGCCTTTTGGCTTAAAGAATGCTGGAGCTACTTATCAACGAGCTATGACTACAATCTTTCATGACATGATGTACACATTCATCGAAGATTATGTAGATGACATATTGGCAAAATCATACACCAAAGGACACTTGGAGATACTGTCAAAAATATTTACCAGATTGGAGAAATTCAAAGTTTGCCTAAACCCTAAGAAATGTGTTTTTGGGGTCACATCCGGAAAGCTGTTAGGATATATTGTTTCAGAAAAGGGAATTGAAGTAGATCCTGCTAAAGTTCAAGCAATCATGAAGATGCCTCCTCCAAAGAACATCAGTCAATTCAGGTCATTACAAGGGCGACTGCAGTCCATTAGAAGATTCATCGCACATTGGCCGACAAAAGTCTACTGTTCACACATCTCCTACATAAGAATGTTCCTTTTAGATGGGATGACAAATGTGAAATGGCATTTCAACAAATCAAGCAGTACCTGATGAACCCACCAGTTCTCGTACGACCAAGTCCAGACAAACCATTGATCCTGTATATTGCTGCAACTGAGACATCCTTGGGGGCATTATTAGTACAAGAAGACCATGAAGGGAAAGAACGTACAATCTATTACATTAGCAGAACACTGACAAGTCATGAGCTTAACTACACTTTCATTGAGAAAGCTTTTTTAGCAGTAGTCTTTGCTTCACAAAAATTTTGACATTACATGCTAACTCATACAATCAATCTGGTTTCAAAAATTGATCCACTCAAATACCTACTAAGTAAAGCATCACTAACAGGAAGGTTAGCAAAATGGGTCATGATTTTGAGTGAGTTTGACATCCACTATGTTGATCGCAAATCAATCAAAGGACAAGTTATTGCGGATCAACTAGCAGAAACTCCTCTACAAATAGAGCACCCCTTACACATTGAGTTCCCAGACGCTGATGTTTTCATGGCAGACTCTAAGTAGTTATGGTCCTTATACTTTTATGGTTCTTTCACTCAACATGGATCGGGGGCAAGCATTCTCTTTGTCACCCCTCAAGGACATACCATTCCTCAGTCATATAGGCTAATGTTTCCATGCACCAATAACATAGCCGAATATGAAGCACTAATCACTAGATTAAAGATAGCAGTGGAATAGAGGATTACCGAGCTACAAGTTTATGGTGACTCACAGTTAGTCATTAACCAAATCAATGATGATTATCAGACTAAGGATGACAAGTTGTTACCATACAAGAAGATGGTTGATGATTTCAAAAGGACTTTGTAAACATTCAGTTCACACAATTTCCAAGGGTTGACAACAAGGCGGCTGATGCTATGGCTACGATCGCCTCATTGATACAACTCCCAGAAAAATAGACTTGCTATGAATTTCTGGTGGAACAATTATTTACACCTGCCTATGACACACCTAAAAGCCAAATTATCTGTCACTTGGTAGGATCCGATTCACCTTGGTATGGTAAGATTTATGCCTACCTAAAAGATGACACTTTACCACCTGACTTATCCCACAACCAAAAATGTAACTTTATCCGACAATCCTCTCGATATACCCTTATTGATGATACCCTTTATTGTCGTGGTCTTGATGGTACTTTACTTCGATGTCTTGAACGTGACGAATCTGACAAAGCTTTACAAGAAGTTCATGGTGGCATTTGTGGTACTCATTCGAGTGGACTAACCTTATCCAAGAAATTGATTAGAATGGGTTATTATTGGCCTACAATGGAGAGGGAATCATTCACTTTTGTTAAAACATGCTCAAAATGTCATATTCATGGGAATCTTATTCATGCTCCTACACAAGAACTTCAATCATTCACACAAACCTGGCCATTCTCTCAATGGGGGTTAGATCTAGTGGGAAAAATTTATCCTTCTTCAAATGGGCATAAATTCATTATCACAGCAACTGAATATTTCACTAAGTGGATTGAGGCAGTACCTCTCTCTAAAGTCACTGGAAAACAAATTTCATCCTTCATACTCAACTACATTATTTGTTTATATGGTATCCCTAATGCCATTATTACAGATAATGGTCGGCCTTTCAAAAATCAGGATGTTGATGAACTTTGTGAAAGATTCCATATTCAGTACAGATATTCCACGCCTTATTATCCACAAGGGAATGGACAAGCAGAGGCCTCAAACAAAACTATACTAAAGATTTTGAAGAAGACTGTCAATGACTCAGGGAAGGATTGGCATGTTCAACTCAATCCCGCCTTGTGGGCTTACAGAACTAGTGTCTGAATGCCAACAGGAGAAACACCTTTTTCCCTGGTCTATGGAGCAGAAGCCATATTGCCTTTAGAAGTAGAGATACCTTCATTAAGAGTATCACTAAAAGGCTCATAACAGATGAGGAATATAGAGTTTCCTGACTCCAAGAGTTAGAACTTTTAGATGAAAAGAGACAGAGAGTAGCAGACCATTTGAAAGCATACCAACAAATGATTTCTCGTAGCTATAATCACAAAGTAAAGCCCTGTACCTTTCAGGTGGGTGATCTAGTTCTAAAAGAGAACTCTCGCAATCAACAAGACAGAGAAAAGAAAGGAAAGTTTGAACCAAACTGGTTAGGCCCTTATGTGGTTATTATCATCTACGGTTCAGGAGCATACAAGTTATCCATGCCAGACGGGGACCTATTTGATGAACCTATCAACAGTATACATCTTAAAAAGTATTATGTTTAAGTCAGAAAAGGTCCTGAAGAAATCCAAAAATAGCAGAAAAAGTCCTGAAGAAATCCTAAAACAGTAGAAAAAGTCCTGAAAAATCCAAAAACAACAGAAAAGGTCCTGAAGAAATCCAAAAACAGCAGAAAAAGTCCTGAAAAAATCCAAAAACAGCAGAAAAAGTCCTGAAGAAATCCAAAAATCAGTAGAAAAAGTCCTGAAGAAA
Source organism: Sequoia sempervirens (assembly GCA_007258455.2). Taxonomy (NCBI): domain Eukaryota; kingdom Viridiplantae; phylum Streptophyta; class Pinopsida; order Cupressales; family Cupressaceae; genus Sequoia; species Sequoia sempervirens. The sequence goes on from VDFB02075321.1 coordinate 28,297,049, forward strand.
TCCAAAAATAAGCGCAGAAAAAGTCCTGAAGAAATCCAAAAAAGTAGAAAACGTCCTGAAGAAATCCAAAAACATCAGAAACAATCCTGAAGAAATACAAAAAAATCAAAACAATGTCATAGGCTGAAAACCTAGCAAACAGGCAGTCTATTGACAGAAAAATACAAAAAAATAAAAAAGAAATCAGAAAAATGCAATAAATATGGATAGTGAAAATCTGGCAAACAGACGCTATCCGTACCTTTCCATCTATTAGTTCCTGTTTTGCACTTTATCTTTTCAAAGCTTCCCTTTTTCTGCATCTTTTTCACATCTTAGGGTCATTAATCGCATCATCCTGCCCCCATCTACCTAGAGGGTTAAAACGTCTTATCATGGCTTGATCATTTGTACATATTCCTTTCCGCAAGTTGTGTCAATAAACGGGGCAAAACTCATCTGGGGGCACTTAACTTTTAGAGCATACCAAAATAGCTAGACCATGAAATAGAATCTGAGCATGCAAACAAACAACAAACTCATGCAACAACTTTATCCGATCATGAAACACTTTTCAGCGAGATGTCATATCCTTGTTTATTGGATGATCTAGAAATATGAATAATGCATGAAATAACAATATTACATGTTTGACCAAAAGTTGTTTGATTTTCGATATCATTACTCTGGAGCACACTCAATGATGTACTGAACTAGAGTGGCAAGGAACGAGAATGATTTTTCTTTGTCTACTATCTTGAGGTTAACAGTCAATCTGATGCAAATATGTCACAGGACATGATGATCAAAGCAATATCATCGATGACAGTTCCACATTTGCATCAGAATGGTGGTTAATCTTTGTCTGTTTATGCAAGAAATGCTTAGGTCATCTCGGTTCAATTATACCTCGATGCTTGTGTTCGCTTGCTATATCAAAATTCATGAAAGTTGTACTCTGGTCATCATTGGCGCTAATTTCCCCTTTGATGCTTGTACATACTTCCAACATTTCAAAACGTTCTATGATGATTCAAGAAGGCTTATAACAGGCTAAACAAACTGGTTAGTTACATATAGTTGCATATTCATTAGATCATTGCATATATCTGCATATTGGATTCACATCAGTATTTTACAAGGTTGAATGAATGCATTAACGATTGTCCTATAGTTTTGAGTCTTTGTGGAGGACATTTGGACATTTGATTCATTGCATCCATTCATGGTTCATTTATCATTTCATCATTCATTCTCATTTTATCATTCCTTTTATCATATTTATCTTTATCATTCCCATATCATTTATTATTCATTATCATTCTCATTATCATCATCCTTCTCATATATCATTATCATTGTATCATTTATCATTTTCATTTTATCCTTTAATCATTTCATTTCATCATTGTCATTATCATCTTATCATTTTTTTAGTTAATTATCCTCATCATTATTATTATCATGTCATTCATTTTCTCAATTAACATTCTTCAAATCAATCAAATCATCTTCAATCATTTTGCACAATAATTATACAAATGCAAGTCAATCCTTAATCCATACCAATCAAGTCGATCAATCTTGTCAAATTATCCAATCACATCCTTTGGTCTTGATCCTAATCTTGTCATAAACCAAATCAACCAATCAACCAATCAATTATCATCATCCTTGTGTTGCTCTAGGGATATATCGCTTCCCAACAATGACAACACTATCAACATCATCAATCAATCAATCAATCAATCAATGGTTTACAGCTTGACGGGGGCAATTCCTTGTTTGTTTTTGTATCATTTGTGCATGCTTGCTTGCTTGCTTGTGTGTGTTATCATTTTATCTTGCATTTGTATCAAATCCATATCATTCCAGCTAATATTCATATCTTGTGTGTGTTGGAATATCTTTTTGCATTATCCTTTGCATCTAAGGTCACATAATACCTTTTGTGCATTAGGACTTTAATGCTCTAAGCCTCTTTCCTCATACGTCTAGACAAGGTTGTATTATGTTGGGGCATAAGACACATCATCACCTTGGTCCTTATACCTTGGTGCATAACGTCTAGTGCTATATCAAACATCATGTTGCTCACTTTCATTGCAGCATAGCGCATTCATTCATCTCCTTCATCTGCTTTCTATCTTGTGTCATCCTATCTATCCTTATCATTTCATTTCAAGAGCATACCTTTGTTTGTCCAACCCACCTATCCTCCCAAGGGGGCATCATCAATATCAAAAATAAGAAACATATCAGGGGCAATTTTATTTTTTTCTTTGAAGCAATGTGTTTCACACATCACTTCAAAGAGGGGCAAAATGTATACGCATAAAAATGGTCATGTCTATAATCCTGGCAAGTAATTAAATATTTATTATTTAATTAATTTTTCTAAAATCCTCTACATATGATTAAATTTAATTAATTTAATTATATTGTTCATTCATCTTATTCTTTTTGCATAATTAAATAAATTTATTTTATTTAATTATTTCCATAAGTCCACTTAATTAATTAAATAAATACATTTTATTTATTTAAATTAATTATCATTTGTTTGAATTTAAATTAAATCTTTTGATTTAATTAAGTTTAAATATCTCTCTTTCTTCTATTTTAAATTCTTCTTCTAATTAATTAAATGTTTCATTTAATTAATTTCATAAAAGTGATTTAATTAAATAAATCTTATTTAATTAAAAATATCTTATGCTTTATTTCTAAATCAAAATTAGGTATTTTACCTTATTGTGAAATCTTCTCATATCATAATTAAATATTTTATTTAATTATGAGATATTCTGCTTTTTTCAATAAAACATGATTAAAGCTCTCTTCTTATCACAAGCTTTCTTCTGCTTTTGAAAACTTAATTAAATATTTTATTTAATTAAGAAAAGCTGAATGTCATCCACAAATAAATAATTACTTTTTTTAATTAATTATTTATCATCTTTTAATCTTTCTTTTATTCTTTTAAAGAAAGATGATTTCTAATCTTCTCTTCTTTTCCTCTTTCATAAAAATAGAAAAATCTTATTTTTAGGGTTCTTCTATTTTCTTTTTCAGTTTCATCTTTCTTCAACCATTCGATCTGCCAGGAATTATCACAACCGTTAATCAAGATAGCCAATCAAAATCATTCGAAAAACTCTATAAATACTTGTGTGAATCCAAGCATTAGTAATAGGAAATTAATTAGAGTTCATGCACTTAATTCATTTAGAGTTCATTTATCATAGCATCATGTTTATTTCAAGCTTTTTAGTTCAAGTCATTATCATAGTTTAATCTTGCATCTACATCATATCAAAATCTCGTTCTTTAGGAAGACAGTTTGTTGAGCCTAGACTATGATCTGAGAACACAAAGCTAGAATCGACAAAAACACTAAAGATAGAGGACGTTAGGACGACAATGGAAGCAGGATACTGAGTTTGCGTCTCTTTTCCTTTTTATATTCAGTTTTGATATAATGTCCTATTGGTGTGTTTGAACAGTTATTTTTAATTCGTTTACACATCTAATTTTTCATACACACACCCACAAAACACAAAAAAAAGGAAAAAGAAAAACAAAGAGACCACTTTCATGATAGAAGATAACAGGGACCTCAACTCATGAGCCAGAATCAAAACAACACCCAAACTACCCTCCAAGCACACAAACAAACTTTCGTAGCTGAGAGAGAGCAAAGAACCAATGCAGCAAAAATCCCAGTCAGACCCAACTGTAGCAAGGGCAAGCACCAAATGAGAGGACTCCTATAGAGCATGAACAAACTAAGTATAAACATAAGCCCTGAAAGGAACCACCTGGAGACCACTCAACAACGATGACAAAAAATTAGAAAAAAGGAGTTCCCTTAGAACCATCTTTAGAGTTAGCAAACTCCCACACAAAACCAAGAAACTGCCAAGAGAATCCCATAGAGAAAAACACTCCCTCACAAGACAGAGGTAGTGAAAAATCCTTCTACACAAAAAGCAGCCCATAAGCACTATGATCACTAAACACAAACCCTTTGCAAACATGGGGAGAAAAAGTACCTCCAACAACACCAAGGCTTACCCCAAAAGAAGGAAAAGAAGGATAAAATGTCTTCTTCCAGCAATCCATTCCTAGAGAACCCAAGAAAATGTCTTCTTCTAGCAAGCTGCACCTATAGGAACCCGACCAACCCACATAACAACCTCATCCTCATTGTCATCTACAAAATCTTCGTCTCCATCCATTGAAGAATTAAAATTTCTTCACCTATTATCCTTCTCACTTGCTCACCCATTCTTCTTCCTTATCACTCTTCCTTCTTCCCACTTGTTCGCAATAGTACAATGTTTGATAATTTAATTGTTAATTATTAGAATTATTGAGCAATTAAAAACTATGAGTATTTTAGTTTGATATTTTTCTTATACATTATGGTGTAAATTGAATAAGGTAATATTTAGACTTATGATAATAGTTAAAAATGGTTTTAATATTTTATTTTTTTAGTAATAAAAAGTTTTTGTAGTAATAAAAAGTGTTGGCTCATTCAAACTATTTTTGTGTTAATGTATAAACAAACAATAGGAGCTAATAAGTCTTTCTTAATAGAAAAATTAAAAATGAAAATAATTTTTATCCAATAGTATAAATCTAAATGTAAGACCAAGGCAAGGTGGGTTGTGCACTAGGTTGGGTCATGGGGATACCCTTAAGTTGATGACACAAAAAAAATCCAATAACTGAAGAGTATCTTTATATGATGAAAAGCTTGAATTTTCATGCATAATAATTAGGTTCATCAATATTTTCTTACCATACTCAAGGAAAGAAACCTAACCATGTGGACCACTCCCCTATCCACTCCCACCAAGTCGATATAACAAGATATCCAAGAGAATAATCCTATATTTATGGTTTAAGGTTAGGTCATAAGTGAGGAGGAATGTTTGGGTTCTCCAATAGGATGAAATGATAATTGGGATGACTAGGATGACTAGGGTGAGGAATATGGAGCATCCCATACTACATTGGGGTCCATCATTAACCAAAAAATTCAAAGGAATATTTCCACAAGCAATGAACCTCTCCAAGGGTAGTGAATTCTAACTTGTATCACGCCTGGGCCATGAACAACAAGTTTACACTCCTAGGAATGAACTAGGAATATAAAAGTATATGGCCTTGGTGATATTTTTTATTAATCCATTAAAAATATGACTAAACCTATAATTTTCCACCTTTATTGAATTATTATCATATGGCTAATCCCTTCATATAATAATCAAATATATGTATTTATTACTTACATGGTACTAGTAAAAATTAGATGAACTACCCTAGTATCATAACTAGGATAAATCCTAGCTCTCTTTACCACTATACTATAGGTGAAGGCTAGATAATCCAAATTATATGACATTAGATCTTAAATTATTTATCGAATATGGTTGATAGCCTACTAAATAATATAATATCATGAAGGTTACATTAATTTAGAAAGTGATCCTAGATCTAACAAGTGAATTATCTCATATCTACATTTTCCCTTTGGATTAACATTGGAATACAACCCAACTAGTGTTTGATGATTGACTAAATACCTCAAAAGAGAGCCAATTTTCTAGGGTTTTACTCCTTTGTTGTTGTTAACTATCCAAATTTACACCCCTCTGCCAAGTTGCGAAAGAACTTAGGAAATTTGGAGTAACATCTTTCAGGTTATGGGTATCCTATCATGAAAGTAGACCTCAAGATTATGGGCTAGATCCCCTTTTGATGTCACTTAAACTAAGGATTTCTTGAGGAAAGATTAAAAAGATACATAAGAATGAAACTTAACTAAAACTTCAAAGGGTGATACACCAAAAACTAAGACCTACAAACAACTTACACACATTCAAAATAGTGACAAATCCTATTCTACACAACTCATTTTCCATGCATTCTTGCATAAGTAATTTATAAGGAGGTTTTATAGATGAACTCTTAGAAGGAAAATATTTCACAACTAAAATCATTTTCACTCATTAACACAACTTATAACTTGCAACAATACTCTTTTTTGCTAAATAGGTGCTTAACAATGAGACAAAACTTCAAGGAAAAGCTAAATTTCACAAGTAATTTGATCAACCACTAAATGCACACAATAAAACATGAAATGAGAAAGAAAATATTCAATATCATTGATTCAAGGTACTCATTAGTATAAAACTCTATCTCTGAGTTACAATATTGTTCTTACTAAAAAGATAACTCTAGAATTTAAGCTATCACTCTGTTGAAAAGAAATAACTAACTTCAACAATAGAGTTTGAAGTTACTTAAGTAAAAAAAAATAATTGCTTCACACAATTTCATGTACAATATTTTGGTTGGATGTAGCAGAATAGGCCAAAAAGAACCTTCTAAAATCACTCTAAACTATCCTCCACATGAAGCAAGGTCAAGCCAAGGCCATAGTCACACTAAAAATGTGACAAAAATACCTCCAAATAGTCTTTTCCCTTCAAAAATAGTCAAAGAGAACCTCCCTCACTTTCTCCATGTTGGCTGGTCATCGATTTTGCTCACACATGTTTTTAACCTGTTTGAACCACACTTTTGATACATTTGGCAAAGGAATAATAAGATAATTATTTGATTATGTAACTTATAATAACATCACTAAACCAAATTGTTTTATATTTCAAAATGAGAATGCAAATAATAAGCCCCACCATTCCTTGAATTACATCAACATTTTGTATTATGAGATAACATCAAAATAAAGTGATCTGAAAATCACTTAAATAATGTTTTACAATTTTTAGAATAAATGTAAAATAACAGTAATTACATCAATCTTCTCCAAAAGCTTGTAAAATCATTAAAAAAAACTCAAAGCCCCCCAAGGCATTGGTAAAATCCAACTCACCCTAATTTTTGCATTTAAAAGCCATATTTGATAAAAGTGATCTACAATTATCGCTTTGTCAAACATTTTACATTTTCAAATATATTAAAAAAATGATCAATGGTTTGGCCTATGTGAAAGGTTGGAAGGTAACTATTAAGTCTTGGAAGAATTTGCATTTTTCAAAAGACAATAAAAAAATCCTAAGGCATGCTTTTGGCAATCACAAAGCAAAAATAGCCTAAGTTTTGAAAATGCAACATAAGGAAAAAAATGTCTAAGGTATAAGACCCATTTGACCATGGCAAACATTAAATTGTGTTTGGAATTTTTAAAACAAAGGTGAAAAATACCTTTGGTTGGAATTCAATAGGGTTCAAACCCTAACACAAAACAAAGGAAAATTTGCAAAATTCATTCATTTTTGCTAAACCTTCATGAAGATTTTACGTTATGTCCACCAACAAGGGTTTCAATGAGTGCACTTTAGATTGTTTTTCTAGCCAATTTCTTGACAAATTCTTGGAGATTCGTCACTAGAAAAATGAGGTAAATTCTTTTCTCTCACGAAAATTGTCTTTTTCTCTCCATTTGAAGGCCATTTAGCTTTAAATTCCACAACCATATATATTTTCCTAATGAAAATATTTGTTTCTTCTATCTGTGAAAGCTTCACTTACATTTGGGTTGCCATTGAGGTGATTTTCTGAAGCTCAAATGGTGAAAGTAACTTGCATATTTCATGAAAAAAAATAAAGTTGTGTTGGAAAGAGGCTTTGCATAAGTCATCTGGTGTTGTCATTGATGGCAACCCTAGTCAGTAATCCCATCTACACCTCAGTATTTTCTCATACCAGAAGTTAGATTGAAGATATTTGTTAACTATCAAAGCTAAAACAAGGCATTCGACAAAGTTGTGTTCATTGACTCATATATAATTTTTTGTTATAATTTTGTGTTTTGGATCTTATGGAAAGTATTTTGATGTATGAACTATCTTATATTTGAATCATAGGGCCTTGTATTTATTGGTGTGCAAGTTAGTAGATTTGGAACTTACTAATTTTCAATCTAACAGTACAAAAAGGTTGACTAGATGAGTGTAGCGTGTTGTATATTTTTGATGAATAATTGTTTAAGGTGTTTCATGTTTGAGACATGTTGTTTTGTATCCTCACTATGGTTTGGCCAAAAAATTTTGGTTTGCATTGATAATTGTTTATGGATTGGGCCAATAGTTTGTGCACGTTTCATATTTTGTTAAAGCCAAAATGCAATTGTTGTAATATATCTAGTTGCAGATATATATAATCAATTATTCATATCATTTTGTGATGTGATGCAATATGATGTGATAGTTAGAAGTGGTATAGATATATTATGCCCAAATTCACTTGAGTAGAACAAAGATTGGTGATTCAAATTAAAGTAGACAAAGTTTCAAGAGTAGAATTAGATAGAATGTGAAGAATGTTGTCAATGTGCTCAACTGGAACAATATTTAGGCATTAATAGATGCTATCTCATAGTTCATTCACTCCATTTTTTTTATCTATGACTGTAAGACAGTGAGTCTTCTTTTGGGTAGTAAGTCTTTTGTATTTGAGTAATGAGCTCTAGGCAGTGTGCTTGAATGCATATGCATTCCCCATTTGTAAACACTTATTTGGAGTATACTCATATTGTGGATTAACCTCCACCCTGGTTTTTCCCCTAATAGGGTTTCCACGTAAAAATTCCTTGTGTTATGGTGTTGTGGTTGATTGCACTGCGTTCTTGCATCTTTCTTTTGGTTCAATGCTTATAAGTGATTTAAAGATAAATTTAATAAAGTTAAATTTTGTAGAACACTAATTCAGGGTATGTGCAAGATCATCATGGAAAAAATAGGCCCTTAAGTGGTGAAAATTTCAGAAAAAATCAAAGTTAGGAAACTTGACATAAAAATTTGAATAATTTATCTATATTATTTCAAAAATATGTAAGAATATAATTTTTAGCAAATTGAATGTATTTTCTAAACTACTAGGTTTACTTAAAAAAAAATCTATTTGGTGAAAATTTAAAATTTTAATTTAGTAGTACTTAAATTTCAGGGAAAATATAAGAAGTAGGTGTCTGTTTTACCACCCTAACCACAATAAAATGATAATGTTTTTTTATAATATTTAGATATAAGTAGAGAACTCATGTCTGGATGTGATGCATATTTTTTTGTATTTTTTTCTAGGTAAATTATGAATTATGAATTTTTTATTGCAACTTTAAAAAAATATAAAAACTCGTATTTCTGACCAGCTTAACTTGGTCAAAACTTCATGAAATTCAATTTTTCTTTTTTTAATCCAATAGTATGTGAAGCATAGAATGTGTCACATGTTTCAAGTTCAAAATATATGATACCATTTGAAATCTATAGGGGTAAAAGCACAAACCTGTGTCACACTTTATAAAGGAATCGGCCAACAGCAAAAAAAATTCTGAACTTCGACCACATAAAAGTGGTCTTTATGTTTTTAATTTCAAAATGGTGTAAAATAATGAAATGTAGAAATTTTGATGAAGTTTATTGTTGTAATTTTTAAAATTTTAAAAAAAATTATTTTCATTATGTTTTTATCAATTTAAGGATAAATTTTGGAATGCTGAAAATTTCAGAAAAGAGTGACTTCACAGGCCGTCAAGAAACAAATTGAAAAAAACTTCATTTCTCCCTAATTTTTTTTCTCCAAATAGGTAACTTCAATATCTTGTGCATGGAAAAAGAAAAATCAAATTTTGATGTATATTTTTCTTGTAATAATGTTTTAAAGTCAAACATGTCAAAATTTGACAGTTTTCACAGGCCGTCAACTATTTTCAAAATTTTAAATCATTTTCAAAAAAATAATTATACCCTTTTGAAGAAGAATCTCTCCTCTTGTGCCCCATATAAGATTTACATTTTTTTAATAAATTTTACTATATTTTTTTTAATTTGTAATCAACTTCCTTTTTCATTTTGAAAACCTACTTGCATTATTTTAAAAATAAAATATATTAAAACTAATAAAAATATTAAAAAAATTATATATTTGGATTCTCCGCTCCGAGCTCTACAAAAGGGTATTTTTTTTTTTTTCAAAAAAATCATTCTAACTAAAGAAATACTTAGCTAAAGTTGAAAGTTTCAGAAAATTCTGAAAAAAGCTGAGTTGGCTGCCAACTAGGATGCCACATAGACAGTTTCAGTCGAAACAGTTTCTATAGAAAGGGTTTCAGCCGAAACCCTTTCTATAGAAACTATTTCTACTAAAACCCTTTCTATAGAAACCCCGCACATTAAAAAATCCAATTTCGAAGGCAGTTTTAAAGCGAGAAGAGGAAAATTTTGATTTTTTTGGATTCGGGTGAAACTTATTCAACCGAAACCTATGTGCCACATAATATGCCACATATTTTCGGTCGAAACCTAGTCGGGCGAAACATTTTCAGCCAAAAATATTTTGATCGGAACTATTTATTTGGCTGAAAGTGTGACACAACTTTGTGCTTTTACCCATAGATGTATCTCAATCAGCTTATCAATCAAGACTTTATTCATAATTCAAATTGAAAATGAATAATAATAATTTATTAAATTCAAATTAAATCTTAATTTATATTGGTGGAAAGCTAAGAATATCCTTTAAAAACCCTTTTCATTTCATCAATTTTGGGTTTTAAAAATGTCGCTAGCCACATACCAATCATATCACCACTTTTTGGCCCATCATGATCCTGCACATACCCTTCAACCCCCCTCTCAGTGTTCCTTGATTCCAACAATTAGTATCAGAGCCTAGTTGCTCAGAAGAAGTTTAAAAGCTTGGGGAAGATAGGAGAAGGTGATTCAATGGATTTTTATAGTCTTCAACAACAACTTTTGGTTACACTAGATGATCTTGATCAGTACAAATCTGAAGTCTAGGAATTGCAAGAAAGCCTCATGAATGCTGAGAAATTCATTCAATCATTGAAAGATCAAATCAATAATTTCAGGGAAAAGAGAAAGGATCTTTGTGATCAGCTCAAGCAGAAAGAGAGTAAAAGCATGGAAGATGAACACCTTAGTCAAGCCTTGAAGGAAAAGAAAGAAGAATGTGAAAATCTCACCAAATTTAATTTTTTCCTAAAGTATGATATGTAATCTATTGTGATGAGGATGACCAAGGAGATCGAAGAGAAAAATAATAATGAAGAGAATCTTACTTAGTCCTTGTAAGAAAGATCTAGTGAATGCAACTGAATTACTAGTTGATTCAACCAGTTCGAGCTTGAATTGTAACAATCCATAAACAATGAAGAAAAGCTTGAAAGACAAATTTTTATCCTCAAGGATGAACTTGCTACTACAAATGAATACAAAAAGAAATTCAGGATTAGCTCAACTAAGCTTGATGAACTGATTCAAAGTCAAAAGATTGGGAGTGACAAGAAAGTTCTTGGATATGAGAAAGGAGAAAGCTCTGAATCTAGTCAAAGGAAATTTAGGCCAAGAAATTAGATGATCAAAGCTAGAAGGTATCTATTAAGACAACCTAATGCTCAAAAGCTCAATGGATACTGTTTTGTTTTCAATAAATTTGGTCATATGGCTGCTTAATGTAGAAGCAGAATTAATCCAATTGTACCATCATTTTCCGGTCAGTGTTTCAATTACAATAAGTATGGTCATAAGTCAATTGAATGCAAAAATATAAAAAACAACTTTTTCAATAGAAATGTTAGATGTTATGCCTATAATATATTTTTCCATTTTGCTAACTAGTGTAGATTAAGAGAGAATCAATGGAATAACTAGTTTGGACAAAGAAATGTGGTGTGCTATAATTGTATTAAAATCCAGTCACATTGCAAGATTTTGTAGAAGCAAGAAGGGTCTAGTAAACAAAGGGAAAAATATGCAAAAGGATGATAAGGGAAAAGGAAAATTACTACATATGAGATCAAGAATCAAATGAAGAAGACATGGGTGAAGAAAAGTGTTTCTAATGCAAGAAATGAATCCAAACTAGAATATGGTGTTGTAAATTCCTCTAGGAATTAGTTTAAGGACTCTAGCCTATGGGGAGCTCTCAAGACAATATTTTACCCCCTATTGGTAGTTGGTACTAGAATGTGGAAAATTGCAATGATTGCATTAGTGATCTACGGATGTTTTGGGAACACTTGTAGAGGAAATTTATGCAAAATTGAAGGTCTGTAGAAGAATTTTATTTCATAGAATATGAAAATAGGATATCCAAAAGATCTAGGGGAAAATAATTTATTGTGATAAAAAGTTAGGTGTGCAAATGATAAAAGGTTACTTCTATTCCTCTTTTGTCACATTGCATTTCGAGAAGAAGAAATTTGGAGAGCTCTACAAATGAATTTTAACAAGATACAAGTCTAAAGGAAATTCGGCAAACAAACCCTAATTTGGAAAAAGGTATTTATTTGCAAAACTTGTGTACTTGAAATTTCTAAAAAATGGTAGCTCCATTAGTCATTAATATTAAGGATAGACCCCACCCAAAATTCAAATGGCACCCATTCAAATCCATTGAGACAAAACCATTAGGTGAATTTTATTTCATTTTTTATGGTGGTTTGCACATTGAAGATATTAGGGCATATATTCATGCAAATTTTGAGGAGTTAGGAAGCTCCCAATTGTTAAATCTATACACAAACCACATTGTGTGAGAAGATCTTTATGCAAGGCTTTAATTTAAGACTTTGGAGGAGAAGTTCACACAATTTGTGAAGTTTCCCATGTTCGATAAAAATGAATGGGTTTGGTACATATTGAGTTGAGTGCATGCTAAGTTCATGTGGTTAAATCAGCCCTTCAAGATCACAAGAGAAGCTATAAGCATTGTTACTAGTTTAAACTCCTCTGATGGGTTGCCCACATTAAAATATGTGAAGAACCAAATAGTCATTGAGGCAACTAATTCGACTTTCAACAAAAGAGCCATGAAAATTAATGACATCATTGAATTGAATGTACAATTTTCTTCTATGGTTATTGGATATAAAATGTATCACTCTGGTCAGATAACTCCGTATCAGGTAGTGCAATCTATGGAGCTTATCAAAAGATCAAGGAAAATGCAAAATATGACTTAAATGTGAGTTACTCCAAAGCTAGCTAATTGAAAATATTAGTAAAATCAAGAAGGAAAAGAAGAACTCTTTCAAGTATGGAAATATATTGTTATGTCTATTCTTATACTTCATGAATGAAGTTTTGGTAGTTGGTAAAGTGCAATGGGAAGGTGACAGACTAGTAGCTATTCAAATCAGAGACATATTATATAGAATTGGTGATAGAAAAGCAAGGACAACTACTATCTTGGGTTACTTAAAAATATTTTAGAGTCAAATGCAAGCCAAGGAAAGGATTCATAAATCTATTGTGGAAAAATATAAGGACACTATTTGCTTCATGGTTGACATTGATCAGTGTTTGATGGAAGCAACAAAACCTAGAACAGTTTCGATAATGCCTATGGGATATGAGGTTGAAGAACACATTTTGGATTTGTATACCCAACACTTGTTGAGTAAACCTCAAGATCTGATAAAACAAAGGTTTGGTACCTTTGAAGAGAAGAATATGCAAGTACATGCATAAGTGAAGAATCCTATGATAGTCTGGAAGGTGAGAAAGGAAGTTGAAGATTTTGTAGAAAGCATTGGCATATCAGTTGAAGCAGTTAGGGAAGCTAGGAAGAAAAGACAACAAGTTGATGAAGGGGAGATTGGTAGAATTGAGTTAGCTAGTCTGACAACATCCTCTACCAAGTCTAGATCTACAAGGAGCTTTGCACCATCATCCAGTCCTACAAGGAAATCAAGTCTAGTAAAATCTCAAGTCAAGACATCCAGAAGAGAAGGAAAGAGGAAGAAGGATAAAAGAACAAGTGTCTATGTTGTTGTTGAAGATGATGAAGAAACCGAATTAGATGAAGAAGTAAGATAAATCAAGCATAGGGGCACAAAGGCATCAAAATTCTCTAAGGACAAGCCCTCCAAAAACTAATAAATTAGGTATGACTGTAAAGGAACTAGAAAAAGTTTTAATTAAGGATGGTAATATCAAACCACTTTCTAAATGGTATGAAACTTTTGATAGTGTCAGTCAGATAACTCTTGAAGAAGCCACAAAAAATATTTAAATATTTTCAATATGAATCTCATAGAAATAATGTCAGAGTTACCTAAAGGGTTATATGAAGCCTTAGAAATGAGGAGAGCAAATGCAAGAGTTGAAGATGAACAAATGAGAGAATGCATACTTGCCAATCTATGTCTGGTAATGCCAATAGAAGAAATGAAAAAAATCCTCAATGATGCTACAAATTATTTTAAAAGAAAAACAAGGGTGAATAAGCTTATGATTGGTAAAACTTAGTAAGTAGCAAGACACTGAGAAAATTCTTAAGGCAGTTATGTTGAAGAACAAATATAGCATTGGCTCTGAGGAAACTCATGATGAAGATGTTCCATCTAGTTTGGAAATTGAAGAAGTGAAAGAAGACACAATTGAGGATACTCTAAATCCTCTAGATATGCAAGATACTAAAATTCCTATGGAGACTAAAGCTCCTACAGATATGTCAGTTGAAGAAATAGAGATTCCCAAAGCCAATCAAGAATCTATGATTGAAGAAAAGAAGGTTGAGGCAAAGGAGGTTACTATGGAAGCAAGAGACACTGAAAAGATAGTAAAGAAGTTTTTAGAAGAACCATAGGAGGATTTTGACCCTAAATTAGCTAAAATTCCTATCAACTTGGAAACTCTATCTCTTATTGAGAAGCTGAAGGTAGCATCATTTTCTTAGGCCAAGGCAAGGGAGGGGATACTGAAATCTCACGTTGAGGATAGTAAGTTGCTAAGTATTTCATTTGATATCTTGGAGAAGATCATGCCCACACATGTCAAGGAATCATTCAATTCTCCCTATGGTTAGCTAAAGAAACTTATAACCTCTATAAGTGCTCACTTTGAGTCTCTTGAAAAGTCAGTTGAGGATAAGGTCCAAAAATAATTTGATGCGAATATGTTCAGTACTTTGAAGTGTATTATTGCTAATGATAAATATTTATTAGCTACCTATAAAAAGAACACTAAAGGTTCATTATCTAAGGGTGGAAATATCTATAATTTATTCTTATCCTTTTGAAAATTCACCAAGGTCACTGAGAAGAAAATTAAGGAATATGAGAAATAGTTGGTAGATATTTCTCTAACCTTTGATCCTCTAACCGTTTTTGTGGGTAAGAAAGAAGGTCAAGTCCTATCCCTACTTTAAAAAATTAAAGTTTGAAGCATGAAAAAGATTTTTTTTTTTAAAGGGTATGTGAGCTCAGAGGAATAATTTTTCCTAAAATGGAGACAATGCTTAGTGCATTGAAGGAAGCACATGATTATATGGCTATCAGTGATCTGACAAATCTTGATTCTATACAGATGAAATCTTGTTTGTTTTGTGGTCACATGACTATTTTGGAGAGTCTCAAAAAGGTTTGGGACACTATTTTAAGCATGTTGAAGAACAATTTTGTAGACATTCAAGTCCATGTAAATTAAAAAGCATGTATGTACATATATAGTTTGTTAATAGAATTTTTGTATGATTTTTGGTATGCGGATTCCCATATTTTCCATTGATATCAAAGGGGGAGCCTGGGATAGTGAAAAATGTCATATTCATCTTAGGGGGAGTTGTGATTAAAATTTATTTTGATGTTTTGAGCATTGCAGTGTATTCATGTTGGTATTGATTCTGACACTTAGTCATTTTTCACTAAGTGTTGCCATCAATGACAAAGGGGGAGATTGTTAGAAAGATACATTGCACAAGTCATTTGGTTTTGTCATTGATGGAAACCCTAGTTAGTAATCCCATCCACACCTCAATATTTTCTCATATCGGAAGTCAAATTGAAGATCTGTGTTAACTGTCAAAGCTAAAATAAGGCATTCGACAAAGTTGTATTCATTGACTCATATGTAATTTACTATTATCATTTTGTGTTGTGGATCTTACGGAAGTTATTTTGATGTATGAAGTATCTTATCTTTTAATCATACGGCCTCATATTGATTGGTGTACAAGTTAGAAGATCTAGTTTATTGATTTTTCAGTCTAACAGTGTAGAAAGGCTAAGTGGATGAGTGCAGTGTGTTGCATATTTTTGAGGCATAATTGTTTAAGGTGTTTAATGTTTGAGACATGTTGTTTTGGGTCCTCACTATGTTTTATCCAACATTGTTTGGTTTGCATTAATAATTGTTTATGGATTGGGCCAACAATTTGTGCATGTTTCATATTTTGTTAAAGCCAACATGCAATTATTCTAATCTCTAGTTGTGGATATATATAATAGATTATTCATATCATTTTGTGATGTGATGTGATATGGTATGAGATTTAGAAGGATTATAGATCGATTTTGTGCAATTTCACTTAAGTAGAACAAATATTGGTGATTCTAATTAAAGAAAACAAAGTTTTAGGAGTAGAATCAGATAGAATGTGAAGAGTGTTGTCAATGTGCTTAACTAGAACTATACTCAGGCATTAGCATATGCTATCTCATAGTTCATCCACTCTATTTGTTTATCTATGATTGTAAGACAACCAATCTTCTTTTGGGTAGTAAGCCTTTTGTATTTGAGCAGTTAGCTCTAGGTGGTGTGCCTAAATGCATGTGCATTCCCCATTTGTAAACACTTCTTTTGAGTTTACTCATATTGTGGATTAACCTCCACTATGGTTTTTCCCCTAAAAGGGTTTCCACATAAAAAAATCCTTGTGTTCTTGCATCTTTCTTTTGGTTCAATTCTATAAGTGGTTTAAAGATCAAGTTAATAAAGTTAAATTTGGTAGAACACTAATTAACCCCCCCTCTCAATGTTGCTTGATTCCAGCAAGTTGAGCTCATGTAATCTCTAGTTGGCTTCATATTACTTTCCTCCTTTGTTTTTGCAAATTTTGTTGCTCAAACTTGAGCTCTCTACCATGCTAAAAATAATGATGTAAAAGTTTACTTTTCTTCTGGGTTTTCCATGTATTTTCTTGTAAATTTGTCCTCTAGTCTTTCTATAAGTAAAATGAAAAAAAACCTATGGAACTTGTGCTTTAATTAGAAAAAGAGTATTCTCTATATAGTATTGGATGATATGAATTTTTTTTCTCTATATTTTCATTTTAATAGAAAAACCACAAGTGGGTTTTTTGTCTTTGTGGAAAAATTGATTTTTTGAGGTCATGACCATAGAAAAATGAATTGGATTTTTTTTATGTTGATTTATTGGAAGAGGGATTGAAAACCATATGCATTTTATGAAGAAAGAACAATAGAGACTCCCTTCATGTCTTTCATTTGTACTTTTGATAAAAAATTGAAGTGGGTTTGTCATTTTGTGAAGAAAACTACTTTAGGCCATGGCCATATGAAGCAATAAACTAGGTTCTATTGATAACCCCAACTGCTAAAATCTATCTCTCCTTTTCAAAAAGAGACCATGGATTAGCCTCATGAAACCCCATTGTGCATTATATGAAGAAAAACAAAGGGAAATTTCCTCATTTTATTCTTCATTTTATGACTATTGATAAAAAACCCCAAGTGGGTTCTACATTTTTTGCTTCTTTCTAAAAGCTAGTTATTTCACTATTTTACAAGAAAGTGTTTTCCTTTGTATGTCATTTTTATGATGGCTATGTTTCCATTCTTCATTTCCACATATTTTGGGCACATTTCCTTGTCTTTCTACTGTGATAATGCTATGATGGTCCATTGCTCCTTGACAGTCCCTTTGGTGATGGTGATAGTAATGATTAGGAAAACTAGGTAAAATGAGGGCTTTTCCATAAATTTAAAACAAGCCATATATTGGCCTCTACATCTATTCCTCTTATTAGAACTATTCACAAGAAGATCAATCAAAGGTGGAATTCCATTTTATTGTGCAACCTTTTTCTTATTTTCTTCCATAGCTTAAATGTTGTATAAAGTTGTAGTAACATTCTCTCTAACCTGAGGGCTTATTGTCTTAAGTACATGTAGAAGTGAATTAAAATCCCCTGTAGGAAGAATTTCCTTATGATTGTTTTCATTTAGTGATAAGTTTAACAATGTTGTAATGACATTTTCTTGGATTGTTAGATCACAAGAATGTAGCATTTCAACCAAAGGTTTGATAGCTCCATAATTTGTAATTGTGATCCTGCTCCCTGAATCATTTCTTTTTTAGCAAGGGAAAATCTCTTTTCCATTCAATGCTCATTTTTACCTCAATATCTCTTAGTTTGTCATAAACTCTAATTTATTTGCATTGATTTTTTTAATTTTTGGAATGGAATTTTTTTTGTCTCTCTCTAATGTCTCATAAACAATTTTAAATATCCTCCTTTGTTCCCTCATCATTATAATTAAAAGTTTCTTTAACTCTTCATAAGTCCATGATGCACCATTCAAATTGTTTGCATGACTGATCCAAAATAGGCAATGAAGCCAGAGGAAATTCACTATCATCTACTTATGCTTCATACCACAATTTTTTTGTATAGAATGGAATATAAACTCTATTTTTTCTAAAATCTTTGACTATCATTAACATTCAAGGAATTTTGTATTTTAGTTAGCTCATTTTCAAAGATATTTACCTTTGTCTCCTACCATAGTTTATAACTATGATCTTTATATTGGTTTCCCTTTAGAAAGCTCCTCAATTTTATGGATTGCCTCATGGTTTCATAGCTATAGCATTTTGTAGTTGTGAATCACTCTTCTTGGAGATAGCCAAGTCCTCCATATTCTTGAAATGAGCAACAATTTTTTCCTTTGCATTCTTTGACTTGAGATCTCTCTATTGAACAAATGGAACTCATAGAGCCTTATTGTTCCTCTCAACACACCTTCACTCTTAGATTGAGAATGGCTTGCAACACTTATCAAATGTTCTAGCTGATCTTACTAAATTACCACTTGTTTTCTAGCACCAGGAGCTTTGTTAGGATGATATACAAACAATGAATTTGTAGGAGTATATAATGTAGTCTTTAATAATGTATCTCAAGGATCTTGAAGAGAAAAAATTTGACAAATGGAAGTCCTTGGCATTTGTTGTCCTTATGATTTCTACACTGTGATTCAGGCTATTTTTATTCATGTTCATTGCTCTGTCCATTGAAACAGTATTTCATCTTCTCCTGTCATGACAATGTGGTTGATATTTTTGGTGATAATGTCCTTTTATTCATGATGTATCTCCACATGAAGCTTAGTTTCTTATGACTATCATTGAGGTCACTATATCTTCATAAGTTTATATCTTCTTCACTATCCAATTAATATTTATTTTCATGATAATCTTTCATGTGTCCATGACATGACACCTTCATGACACATGTGAATGTATCTTTAATGAGGCTACTTCCCATTTTAGATTCATGGCTTACTGATTGAATTTTGACAATGATCAATATCTCTTCTTTGAAAACAAAGAAAATCCCCCTCCTTGTTCCCCTTATAGCATACATTCATTTTTGTTGTCCTTGTCATGAGATCATGACTATATTTTTGATGAAGCTTATCTCCTCTATACGATTATGTCCTCTTGATCCACTGAGGACTTCCTTTTTCCAACTTGTCAACTTTCGAAGGCCACTATCATTCCTCACTTGGCATCATGACCTTGGATTCAAAAGTGTTTCACCTCTTGAATCATGATTGCTTAATGAATACATGTATTCACTATCATTTCTCTTGTTTTAATCCTATTGGGAAAACATATGTCATTTATGGTGGTGACTTGAAAACTCACAATCCTAAGTGATGTACACTTGTTCAATAGGATTGAAGTGAGATGAATTGGACTATGTATTTTAATGCAACAATGCATGGTTTTCCTTGTTCTTATTTTTTTCTCCATATGACTCATGATGGTTTTAGATAGGACTTGATAGATCCTCCATTATTTATAATGAATGCATAATTGAACTTGATGCACACGTGATTTAGTGCTCACAAAAATCATTTGCTTCTTTAATAAAATGGATCTTGGATCCACTTAAGAAGATTGAAAGATATATCAATAAAGTAATACCCATTTGGCATGATGGTAGCCTATTGATTGATTCATTTTGAAAAGATGAAGAATAACTTCTTGACAGTTCACATTGTTTGTTGCATCTTTTGAATTTGATAATGAAATTTGATCAACTGGTGTGATTCCATATTGATTTAATGCATCAAGAATAGTTTTATCATTGATTTGATCAAGTTTCTCAATTTCCTATCCCTCCTAAAACATATGAGGGCAGCATGTTGGGTTCAACCCTCATGGGAGCCACATATTTCTCCACATGTTGTAATCAATTGAATCAAAACAATAAAAAAGATTCATCTTATATCTACACAAGGAAAAAATAAGTTAGATAAACAAATCATATCATAGGTGTATTTGATTACTCTTTTCCTTTTTTCCTAGAAACTTATGGTATGTTATATTTTTTAATGCTTATGGACATAAAATTACATGTTTATGGATGTTTTTCACATATTCTTATCAGTGACCTTTCATTTCTCTAAAAACACTCTTTTTTCATATACACAAAACCTAGAAGCAGTGAGGAGAGCATTAAATGGAAGTAGGAAAAGTAGGGAAGACTAAGATGATGAAGGATAAGGTGAATGGGATTCATCATTCTAGGAAATGATGGGTCCCTTTTCATTTTATGTGCATTTATTTCTTTTTATTAATAAGCGTATAGTCTTTTCTTCATAAGCATTAGAATAGTCAATTCCTTGGCTTGTGAGGGACATTATACAGTTATGATCAACAATAAAGATTACATTTGCAATACATGTTGGTTGTCTTTATTGTTGTATACAATTGCAAAACTATAATAATTCAATTTTTTTGATAATATCCTTTATGCACTTGAGTGAAATTTACCATAAAATGATGTATCTTTTAATGTTTAAATGAAATAATAATAATAAGTTAACTAATTTAGCAAGAATAAAAAACTAGGTAACATTTTTGGTGACATATACTATATATTTACCTACTAAACATCTTAACCAGATTCAACACACACCATAACACCAAAGAAAACTACCTAATTGTTTAAAACATCACTTAGGGAAATATGAAAGAAATATTCTAACTAATGTACAACAACACTTAGAGGAAATGAAAAATAATCTAATTTATACAAGGTAGATCATACCTCAAAACAGAATTTGTGGTGTGTATCCCATTGACTAGGATAGGTAGAGCTTCTCCATCCATTGTTAGCAATTAAAAAACATTGTGCTCCTTGCTCTCGGTAATGACAAAGAGACCACTCCACATATTTTCAAACTTATTGTGCTTTCTTGGCGTACTCTTTAACTCATCCCACTTAACTACATCTCCTTTTCTAAACACCTTGGGTGTTGTTTTTTTATCAAAAAATATCTTTGTTTGGAGTTGATCCAACTCCATTGTTTTCATGGCTCTATCTCTTATTTCATCCAACTCCATTAGCTATGCATATCTAATAGCCATTGGATCTTCTTCCTCAAAAAAATCAAGCTAACTCATTATATCAAGAGCAGGGAGCTCAACAGATAAAGGGAACCTTTCCTCTTTACCATACGCCAACATATAAGGGGAATTTCCAATGGATCTTTTTGGAGTTATTCTATCTACCCACAAGCTATATTTTAACTTGTGCCAATTTCTTTGGCTATCCTCCAAAATCTTTTTGATGATTCTAATTAGATTCTTGTTAGTTGATTTTTCCAAACCATTACCTTGAGGGTAATATTTTTATGATGTATTCACGTGAATATCATTCTTGACAGCCTAATCACTCACTCTTAATCCAAAAAATGCTAAAGCATTATATGAAATCATTGATTCAGGTACCCCAAATCTTGTTACCAAATCATCTTAAAAATTTAGAATTTAGCAATTTCATTAGTTTCTTTCAAGGCCACTCCTTTAGTCTATATTGTAAAGTAATCAGTTGTAGTAAGTACCCACCTATGGCCTACACTTGAAGGTGGGTTAGTGGCACCTATGAAATCAATGCCCCATCTCATGAAGGGTTGTTCCACTTGAATGGTTTGTAATGGTAAAGATCACAACCTCTCTTTACCTACAAAAATGGCAGATTTTACACATTTTTTTGGCCCAAGCATGGGCATATTTAAACAATCTTGGCCAATAATAGCCAACTCTCATTATTTTCCATGTAGCTATTCTTGGGGAAAAATTACCCCCACCAGTTCCATCATGGAACTCATGCAACACTTTATCTACTTGATGTTGATCAATACACCTTAAAAGTACATCATTAAGGTCTTTTATACAAATAATGTTACCAACCAACACATAAGGGATGGATTTTAGTCTAAAATATTTCCATTTAGCTTTATCTAAACCTGGTGGACACTCACTTCTTTGCAAGGAATGAGTCATATCTTGCACCCAGCCTGCACTTGTTGGTGCATTAGCTGTAAGTTCATTAATAGCAACTAGAACTACATTTTCCTCTTCCTTTTCTTCACTTCTAGGTCCTGTAGCTAGCTATTCACACAACTCTTTACCCCTTACAAGCTTCATTACCTTAATATCAACGTCATATTCCATGACCCTTGTGATCCAACCAACCCTCTTTTCATTCAGAACCTTGCTTAACAAGAACTCCTTCAAACTGGGGTGAGCAGCCATTAAATTTATTTTTCTATTAGAAATCAGAGGTTTAAACTTTTTCAAACTTTTGATAGTAGCAAGTACATGTTTTTCTAGAAAATTATACCTTTGTTCATAATCTTCTAAATGTTGGCTGAATAAGGCAATATATTCTAAGCTAGCATCATTTTATTGTAGAAATGATATTAATGTTTCCAAAGGAATACAAAATGAAGCCTTTTGAAAAGTTTAGGTTTACCAAAGAAGGAGTTGTTGATAAGGACTCCTTTATAACTTCAAACATTGTCTTGGCCTCCTTGGTCTAGTTGGAATTTGTATTCTTCTTCAACATGACACTTATTGGTTTTAAAAGATTAGTAATATCAAGAATAAACCTCCTAATGAAGTTAATTTTTCCAAGAAAACTTTGCAGACCCTTTTTATGGCTAGGTAAAGGGAGATAAAAAAATTACACTTACTCTTTCTGGATCAGTGGTGTTCCCTTGTTTTGACACTAAATGTCCTAGAAGGTTTCCTTCATGGATAAAAAAGATGCATTTTTTGGGGTTGAGGGATATACCAAATTCTCTACACCTCTCAAATGCTTGCTTCAGATGTGGAAGATGTTAATCTGCATTCTTAGAAAATACTACTATATGATCAAGGTAAATGAGCATAAGTTTATGAATCAAACCTTGAAATTCCATGTCCATTGCCCTCTAAAAAGTGGCACCAACATTGGACAGGACAAATGGAATTCTTTTATAAGCCATGGTTCCCCATTTTCTAGTGAATGAAGTCTTATAATGGTATTCCTCTTTAACTAATACTTAGCTATAGCCTGAATAACCATAAAGTAATGAGAATCTTTATAAACCAAATACTATTCACAAAATCTACTCTATTGAGGGAAATTGATAGTGATTATTCAACGAGGCTCTATTGAGATCTCTAAAATCTACAAAAATCCTATTCTCTCCATTTTTATTTCTAACTAGCATAAGGTTAGAGACCTGTGAGGTATGTTTGATTAGAAAAATGATGCCTCCTTTAACCAATTTGGTAAATTATTTTATCATAAGAGGCTCAAGCTTGGGGTTTAAAGGCCTCTGTTTCTACCTAACAAGTTTTGCATTTGGCTCTAGTTCTATTGTATGTTGGGAATTTTATGGGTCAAAACCTTTTAAATCAAAATATTCCCTTGCAAATACATCTTGAAGTTATTGAAAAAGAGCAACAAAAGCTTTACTATCTCCATGTGAGTAGATTTTACCAACCTTAAGGAGCTTACCTTTAAAAATTTCAAGCTCTTCATAATGTTCTTCTTTGACCTGCATGCTAGTATTATTCTTTTTTAGCTAATCATTAGTGCTAAAGATGGATTCCAAGGTGATTAGACCCTTAGGTAGCTTGTTAGTCATCAACTAGATGATTTGAGCATCATATTGTTGCTTGTTCTTGTCCTGATTTACCACCAAAATTTCATCTTCCTACAACATAAAACTCAAAACCTCTTCACCACTCTCAAAAACTTTCCAATGAATATTATTATCAATAATAGAAGGTCTAATGACTATCTTGACATGTTGCTTCACTTCTTCCTTCCTAATCTCAATTTGGATATCAATTTGAGCCCCTATTGCAACTAATCTATCTGCATGTTTATTTTGATCCCAAAGAATAGAAACTGGATTAAAAGCATCAAACTCTTTTATCATGTCCCACACTCTGTGTTTGTAGGACTTCAAAAAATCATTTTTTCTAGCATGCAAACCTCTTACCTAATTTACAATCAGCTCACTATCACCATATACTTGCAAGCAACCAATCCCTCTTTTCCTTGCCCATTCCAAGCCTTAAATTAAACCTTCATACTCAACAGTATTGTTAGTACAAGAGAAAGCAAATCTGAAAGTAAAGTAGTACTTGTCATATTGTGGGGACACATGCATTGCACCCCCACCAACTCTATTCTTGCTTCTAGAACCATCAAAGAATATTTTCCATACTTCACCTTGTTGTTCCACCTTCTTTTCAAGGTTTTGGATCACTACATCAAGTTCATGCAACACATCCACACCCAAACTAGTCTCCTCAATGTTATCATTTGGTCTATCAATGAAATTTTCTACTAACCCCTCATTTAAGAGTATATTTGCAATTCTTGAGTAGCAACAAGCTCACTATCATCAAAAACAACACAATTGACATTAACAACACTTGGAATATAAGTCTCAATGTGATCTTTGGCAAGTGATTCATATTTAATGATCACTTTTGTCCCATATCTCATCCTAAATATCATGTGGGATCAATATGATGATAAGTAACCTCTTATTTTGGTAGTGAAGTCTCTTGACAAACATAATGCAAAATGGGGTGGTAAATCAATGACCAAGATATCTTGGGAGATGAAAAAATTGGGGTAGGCATGTAACAGAAGGCTTAAACCCTTAAGGACACCTATGATGTTAATGGTTATCCCATCAATTTGGACTACTCCCTTTTGAAGAGGCTGGTATTTTATTCCTAACTTATCAGCAATTTGTTTGGGCATGACAAAAATACGTGCCCCTAAATCTACCATGCAATTTTGAACTAAATTATCTCCTATTATAAATGACACAGAAAATGGGGGAGGCTTAACATCTTTACCTGGCTATTTACTATGGTGTTGAGGTGTATTTATAAGAACGTCCTTGACCTAACCTACTAGAACATAACTTGCAACACTTAAATTAGTTAAGGAAAATTGCAATAAGACCTTTTGACTTGGGATGGATAAAGAATCCCACATTGACATATTTACATTCATTTTCTTAATGGATTCAATGATGTTAAAGGGTACAATATTGTTTACCTATTGATGTGTCCTTCCAATAGCATGGTCTAGGTGCAAGTACGCTGACTGGGGTTGGTTCCCAAGCTATCCACTATTGATTCCTTATGATTTTTTTTGTAAGATGTGTGTTACTTGAGGATTGGAAGGGCTAGTGATTTCCTTGTCTTTATTTATATCTTGTCCAATCTCAACATCCCTCTTCTTTGCATGAGTATTGGCTACTATTGGAGAACTATCACTATTTTCTCCACAAAATTCCTCTCCTTACCAATTTAGGAGAGTTGTGTCACTTGCAAGGAGATCTTGTTGCTGTGAAGATTCACCATTAGACACATTCTACATGGTTGAAACATTTTGAACCATCAATGCTTGATTGATGACCCCATTTGAACATGTTTGATTATGGGCTTGGTTGCACGTATAGCACCACTCATATTCTACTACAAGGTTATTTTGAATAGGTACAATGTCTCTAGTTGAACTAATTGGAGTTAGATTATATGGCTAAAAAGGCCTTTGATTTAGATTTTTCCTTACACCTTGAAAATTTCCTTGATATGGTTGCTAGTTAGCTTGATATGGCTGACTTTAACCTTGGTTTTGAGGCTGCTAGGGTTTAAAGCCTTGGAATTACTATTTTTTGATGCTCACAAGTTCATTTCCAAAAGATCGAAGCAGATTCTCAATTTTTTGTTCACTAATCTTTATCTCTTGTAATTCCTAAGATGGTCCTTGGACAATAATTTCTTAGCTAATAGCAGCTAGTAAAGGGGCTATTTGAGGTGTTGGAAAAGTCATAGGAGGTTGTATATCTACTAAAAAGGGTATAGGAGGCATAGGAGCAATTCTTCTAGCTTGTATAAGGCTATTTTCAGCCCTTACAACTATATCATAAGACAATGGTAATGTGGTGTTGCCCATTGACTATATCAAAACAAAATTTTCACTATTTAAGGCTCTTAAAAAATAAAGAAATGCATACTTAGCTGGAGACATTGTGTTTTCTAGAATTTTGTCCTATGTCCTTTGGAAATGGAAGTTGAAGTCCGTCATCTATTCATGAGGAGCTCTCTTGATATGGGTCAACTAGTCCACTAATGACAAGTTGTCATATTTTTTCTCAAATTGCTTGCATAACAGTTCTCCTAGCACATCCCATGTTCTAATGGAGTTGACTATTAAAATCCTAAAACATTAGAGTTCCTTCCCTTTAAACGATGCTATTAGTAGTCTCAAAGCACCATTTTCTTATGTGTATATGATGCACTGAACATAAATTTGATATATCCTTGATGTGTTCAACATGTTTGGTTTGATCCTCACCTAAAAAATATGGAACACTCTTAAGGGAAGCCATAGAAATATCATCATGTTGGGCTAACTGCAATGGGTTACCTCCATTAAAAGTGAAAAAAAATTGATTCCTTGGAACTGCCATTGGTGGCACCAAGGTTTGTTGCCTCACATGAAGACTTGAAACTCTTGCTACAGGTGGAGTTGAAACTATTTTTACCGATGATATAGAAACTTTCTTTGTTGGTTTGCCTCTTCTCCTAGGGGGTGACAATTGTAAGTAATCCAAAGGGATAAAGCTTCCTCTTGTCAGAATATATTTTCATAAGTTGTTACAACATTGGTTTCTGCTACTTTCCACATTCAAAGTCACTAGATATGTTTATATTGACCTCTCACAAGCTTGAAAAATGTTGGTTGCATATCAGAACTAGCAAACACGTGTATTTTTCTAATATGTCCTTATTAGTAGTGTCAAATAGGATGTGCCAACACGGTTAACTATCTAAATTTGTACCCTTCTACCAAGTTGTGAAATAACTTAGTAAATTTGGAGTAACATGTAACTACTTTAAGGTTCTAGGTATCCTATCATGAAAGTAGACCTCCAGATTATGGGATAGCTCCCCTTTTGATGTCACCTAAACTAATGATTTCTTGAGGAAAGTGTAAAATGATATATGAAAATTAAACTTAACTCAAACTTCAAAGGGTGATACACCAAAAACTAAGACCTACAAGTAGCTTACACACATTCAAAATAGTGACAAATCCCGGTTTACACAACTCACTTTTCCTGCATTCTTGTATAAATAATTTATGAGGAGGATTTATAGTTGAGCTCTTAGAATGAAAATATTTCACAACTAAAAGTATTTTCATTCACTAACATAACTTATAACCTACAACAATACACTTTTCTACTAAATAGGTGCTTAACAATGAGACAAAACTACTAGGAAAAGCTAAATTTCACAAGTAATTTGATCAACCACTAAATGCACACAATAAAAAATGAAATGAGAAGGAAAATATTCAATATCATTGATTCAAGGTACTCACCAGTGTACAAATCTATCTCTGAGTTACAAGACTACTCCTACTAAAAAGATAACTATAGAAATTAAGCTATCACTCTACTGGAAAGAAAGAACTAACTTCAACAAGAAAGTTTGAAGTCACTTAAGAAAAAATTAAACAACTACATCACACAAGTCCATCTAGAAGATTTTAGTTGGATGTAGTATAGAAGGCCAAAAAGAACCTTCTAAAATCACTCCAAACTTTCCTCCACATGAAGCAAGGTCAATCCAAGGCCATAGTCACACTAAAAATGTGACAAAAATGCCTTGAAATAGTCTTTTCCCTCCAAAAATAGTCAAAGACAACCTCCCACACTTTCTCCATATTGGTTGGTCATCACTTTTGCTCACACATGTTTTCAACCTATTTGACCCACCCTTTTGGTGCATTTTGCAAAGGCATAATAAGATAATAATTTGATCATGTGACTTATAATAACATCACTAAACCAAATTATTTTACATTTCAAAATGAGAATGCAAAATAATAGGCCCAACCATTCCTTGAATTACATCAAAATTTTGCATTATGAGATAACATCAAAATAAAGTGATTTGCAAATCACTTAAATAATGTTTTACAATTTTTAGAATAAATGCAAAATAACAGTAATTGCATCAATCTTCTCCAAATTATTGTAAAAGAATTAAAACCAACTCAAACCCCCCCAAGGAATTGATAAAATCCAAATCACCTTAATTTCTACATTTAAAACCCATATTTGACAAAAGTGATCTACAATTGTCACTTGGTAAAACATTTTACATTTTCAAATATATTGAAAAAATGATCAATGGTTTGTCCTATGTGAAAGGTTAGAAGGTAACTCTCCTAAGTCTTGGAAGAATTTTTATTTTTCAAAATACAATGAAAAAACACTAAGGCATGGTTTTGGCAATCGCAAGGCAAAAATAGCCTATGTTTTGAAAATGCAACATAAGGAAAAAAATGCCTATGGCATAAGACCCATTTGACCATGGAAAACATTAAATTGTGTTTAGAATTTTTAAAACAAAGGTGAAAAATACCTTTGGTTGGTATTCAATAGGGTTCAAACCCTAACACAAAACAAAGGAAAATTTGCAAAAAATTATTCATTTTTGCTTGAATCTTCATGAAGAATTAACACCAACAAAGGTTTTAATGAGTGAACTGTACATGGTTTTTCTGGCTAATTTCTTGACAGATTCTTGGAGATTCCTCACTAGAAAAATGAAGTAAATGCTTTTCTCTCATAAAAATTGTCTTGTTCTCTCCATTTGAAGGCCATTTAGCTTTGAATGTTGTGGCCATAGGCATTTTCTTGATGCAAATATTTATTTCTTTTATCTATGAAAGCTTCACTTACATTTGGGCTACCATTGAGGTGACTTTCTGAAGCTCTAATGGTGAAACAAAATTGCTTATTTCGTGAGAAAAATGAAAGTTGAGCTCAAGTAAGCTCTAGCCAGCTTCATCTTACTATCCTCCTTTTATTTTTGTAAATTTTTTTGCTCAAACTCGAGCTCTCTTCCATACTAAAAAGAGTGATGCAAAAGTTTAGTTTTCTTCTGGGTTTTCCATGTATTTTCTTGTAAATTTAGTTTCTAGTCTTTGTGTAAGTAAAATGAAAAAACCCCTAGATGGAACTTGTGATTTCATTAGACAAAGAGTATTCTCTATATAGTAGTGGATGAACCACCTTTTTTTCTCTCTGTATTTTCATTTTAATACAAAAAACACAAGTGGGTTTTTTGTCTTAGTGGAAAAACTTATTTTCTAGGTTGAGGCCATGGAAAAATGAACTGGGTTTTCTTGATGTTGATTTCTTGGAAGATGGTTCAAAACCCATATGCATTTTATGAAGAAAGAAAAATAGAGGCTTTGTCCATGTCTTGAATTTGTACTTTTGATAAATACCCCAAGTGGTTTTGTCATTTTGTGAAGAAAACACCTTCAAGCCATGATGATATGAAGTAATAAACTAGATTTTGTTAATAACCCCAACCCCTGAAATCTATCTTCTCCTTTTCAGAAAGAGACCATGGCTTGACCTCATTGAACCCCATTATGCATTATATGAAGAAAAGAAAAATAAAATCTTCTCATTTTATTCTTCATTTTGTAACTATTGATAAAAAAACCAAGTGGGTTCTACATTTTTTGCTCCTTTCTGAAAGCTAGTTATTTCATTATTTCACAAGAAAATGTTGTCCTTTGTATTTCATTTTTATGATGGTCATGTTTCCATGCTTCATTTCCATGTCTTTCTACTATGATAATACTATGACGGTCCATTGCTCCTTCTTGGCAGTCCCTTTGGTGATGGTGATAGTAATAATTTCTTATAGCATGATTATGAAAGCTATGTAAAATGGGGGTTTTTCAATAGATTTAGAACATTCCATAACTCAACCTCTACACCTATTCCCCTTAGTAGAACCATTCACAAGAAGATCAATAAAAGGCGGAATTGCACCTAATTTTACAATCTTTTTCTTATTTTCTTCCACAACTGAAATACTATATAAAGTTACAATAGTATTCTCTCTAGCTTGAGAGCTTCCCATCTTAAGTACATGTAGAAGTGAATTAATAGCCCCTACAACAAGAATTGCCTTATGATTTTTTTCATGTATTGATAAGTTCAACAATTTTGTAATGCCATTTTCTTGGATTGTTAGACCACAAGAATGTAACATTTCAACCAAAGGTCTGATAGCTTCATAAATTGTAATTGTGATCCTACTCCTTGAATCATTTCCTTTTTAGCAAGGAAAAATCCCTTTTCCATACAATTCTCAGTTTTCCCTCAGTATCTCTTGGTTTTTCATCAACTCTAATTTATCTACAATGAAATTTTTAATATTTGGAATGGAAAACCTTTTGTCTCTCTTTGATATCTCATAAAGCATTTTAAATATCCTCCTTTGTTCTCTCATCCTAAGAATCAAGAGTGTATTTAACTCTTTGTAAGTCATTGATGCACTATTCAACCTATTTGTATGACTCATCCAAAATAAGCAATGAAGCCAGAGGAAATACACTCTCATCTACTTATGCTTCATACCATAGTTCTTTATATAGAATGGAATATAAACTCTATTTTTTCTACAATATTTGACTGTCATTAACATTCAGGGAATTTTGTATTTTAGTTAGCATTGTCAAAGATATTTACCTCTGTCTCCTACCATCTTTTATAACTATGATATTGATATTGGTTTCCCTTTAGACTACTCCTCAGTTTTATGGATTTCCCCATGGTTTTGTAGTTGTAGCATTGTGTATTTGTGAATCACTATTCTTGGAGACAACCATGTCCTCCATATTCTTGAAATGAACAAAAAAAATTTCCTTTACATTCTTTGACTTGAGATCTCTATGTTGAACAAATGGAACTCATAGAGCCTTGTTGTTCCTATCAGCACACCTTCACTCTTAGATTGAAAATGGCTTGCAACACTTATCGAATGTTCTAGCTACTCTTACTAAATTACCACTTGTTTTCGAACACTAGGAGCTCTGCTAGGATGATATACAAACAATGACTTTGTAAGATTATAGAATGTAGTATTTTATAATGTATCTCAAGGATCTTTAAGAGCAAACATTTGACAACTAGAAGTCTTGTGCTATGGAAAAAAGGACCCTTTGCTAGAAATGATATTAATTCATGATAAATTGCCTTAATGAGGCCTTGATTCAAGTTTTTTGAGGTATTTTATGCATAGACACTAGGTGTTGGACCCTTGAAAATCGAATAATATGTATTTAACAATATCTTGTAAAGGTGTTGTAAAGTCTTCTAATGGAATTTCATGCTTTTCTAGACTTAATGAACCTATTTCTCCCTAATTCAACATTATAAAACATGTTTAATTGCATCTTCACAGCAATCAAGAAGGATTATAAGATAAACTTAATTATAAACTAGTGTTGTAATGTGTCTCACACATTCACATTGGTTTTTGTTCCTTCCTAGGCTATGTGGACATCATTTCAGTGTTGTAAAGTGTATTATATCACACTTTCACATTGATTTATATGTCCCAATCCTTCTTTGACATTCACATCATCATTAATAGGTACCTATTAACCCATATTATGCATCCTAAGGCTTAAATTGATCAACTACTGGACAAGGTTGCATTTTAAACCTTATTTCCTTATCTTTTGCAATCTAAGCTATCAAATTGGCCCTTGTGGAAACCATTCACGATGCATTATGAATTAGTCCCATCTAGGTGGGACTCATTTTCCATGTGTCGTGAATGAGTCCCATTTGGATCAATTTTGACCTTTGAGTGAGAAAAAAAGTGAAATTTAAGTTTAATTTTGCTTCATGTCAGCCTATGATGAGGTATTAATGAGTAAAATAGGTGAATTTACTATAAAATCACCTCTCTAAACTCATTTTCACATCTCTTATCTCTCATCATTCATTCATCCATAACATTTTCATCTAAAGTTAGGCAACTTAGGGTTTCATCATTGCAAGATATCGAGAAAGTTTCTAAAGACATTCAAGGCTGAATCTCCCTCCATTGCTAGAGAAATTCAAGATCAACATCATGTGGAAAGGTAATATATTCCATTATTGCATGTTTCATTCCATCCTTTCATCATTTTGGTTTTGTAGATATTAAAAATTGACCTAGGCCTGCAAGTTCCATTTCTCGCCACTTTCGTCCTAGCATAATTAAGATAATTATGTTATCCGGTCCATTTTCATCTATTAAATAATTTTAATTATTTAATTAATTCATGTCTATTTATTCTATCTTGATGAATTTTTTTTTATTCAAGGGGTAAACACTTTTGATCGGAGCTATGAACCGGATATAACCATTCAACAATAGCACCCCAACGGGGTTTGAATCTTGGTGGAAAGAACAACAATGTCACCTATAAACCATCACACCATGCCAATACCGACTATCCCGATCGATTAAATAAACTAATTGTGTCACTAATTTCTTCCTCTTCTTCAATAGTTAAATAAATTATTATTTATTTAATTATTTTGTCATCTTTCATCTATAGTTAAATAATTACCATTAATTATTTATCTATTCACGGTCCTTTGATTCTTCCATAGTTAAATAATTATTAAAATCATTTAACCATCCCATGCCACATTCCTTATTAAATAATTAATCTAAATTAATTATTTAAGGTCTAATTTTCATCTCTCCATTTAACTAAATTGATAAATTTAATTAAATGCTCTTCTTTTCATTTTATCTAAATAAATAATTTAGATAAATTATATATTTGCCACTTGTCATTTTCCTCCATTTTGAATAAATAATTTAAAATAAATTATTTATGCACCTCCACTTTGTCAAAGATACCCTGTCATTATTTCATGTCATAGTCTGTATGTTTGTCATAGCCTGCATGTCTATCATAGCCTACATATCTTGCTTGCTTGTCTTAGTTGTCAGCATCATATTTTTTTGCCATGCATGGGATATTCTTGGTGCATCAATTCTAGACTGTTGATTCCACCTTCAATCTCATCCATCCATTCATAATTTCCTTTTCTTATAAAATGGAAATTTTGAATTCATTTTCTCTCTCTCTCTCAAGCATTCAGGAAAAATTTTGATCTTCATTTTCACAACACATTTTCATGCATAATTAGAACTTCTCTTAGGCACTTAGAGTCATCTTTGCATAGTAAAATCCTTCAACACTTGTGTAGGACATGGCATAATCTTAAATTTTCTCAAATAATTTGAGGGCACTCTTCAACTTGTAGCAAGCTAGAAGGTGTAATGGAGGTCAGTCATGGAGATTGAAGATTTGGGTAACTTTGTTTTATTTATTTTCATGATTTCTCCTTTGCACTCCATTATCTCTTTGGATTTTTAGATTTAAAAATTCTAACCTAATCAAATATAGATTCCCAGAGATACATTCGGTGAACTCGACATTTTGTAGAGCAATTTATGTGTTCTTGTTTGTTTTTGCTATTTAGCAGGTTACAGCCAAAAATTCATATTAAATCTCGTCATCTTCTTTTGAGTACAGAAAAATGGGTGCATAAATTATTTTAAAAACATTTTCTAATTTTTGTATGACTCGTTCTTAGCTTTCTGAAACTTTGAATGGTTCGAAATTTCATTAATATTTGAGAAAGTTATAGTTGTTTTAGTCATCACAACCTTTTAAGATTTAGTTATTAAGACTTGAATTTTTTTTTGTTTATAGCATTTTTCTCTTCTAGGATTTTGCAAAACATTTTCTAGGTTTTGAAGCTCTATGTCTTAGCTTTCCATAAATATCTACAACTTAAAATTTTATTTAGTTTTGAGAAAGTTATCACTATTTTTAGTTTGTTGTTTTCATTCAAGTTTTTTTTGGTTTACTAATCTTTTGTTTGTAGCATGTGGCTTTGGACTGGGGCTCCAAAAAATTGCTTCTTTTGGAGCAACAAAAAAATTGAGCCCTGAGTTTTTAGTTTTCTTTGATTTCTTTTTCTTAGTTTAGTTTAGTCTCTTCATTTTCTAGTCTAGTTATTTACTAACTTGTAAGTTTTAGTTTGGTTTTTAATCTCTTGCTCTAACTTATTTTATTGCAGCTTTCTTGTTGGTCCAAGACATTTATGAAACTATTAATTTGTGGTTTTCTAGCTCTGTTAGTCGAAGACTCATTTCTTAAACAATGTGTTTATGATTTCTAGTTTAGGAACACTTCTTTTGGTGCATTAAAATGAGCATGTGCTTGATTCTATCTAACTGTGCTTGAAGGTGGTAGGTGATTATGCTCTCACCTTGTGAAAACTAGGTGATCAAAAAACCATACCCACCTTATTTTTTGTCACCCTCAAGACTTAGTAATCAAAGTATCCTCTCCCCTTGCACTTTCGGGAAATATTGGGTGTAAGAGAAACTATTACTAACTCTAGAACTTGGGCCTATTTTGGTGGGAAAAAGTACTCACCCTAGGATGAATCAGACCGATAGCACCCTAAACCAGAGAGACTTCCAGCCGGTATATAAAAGTGAATTCTTAGGGACAGCCCAAGAATCACGTGTATGGTTTCAAAAAGATGGATATGAAAGGGGACTCTCACTACATGGATCATGCCCTACGAATTGAATTCCCATACTAAACACCTTTTGTTTTAGAGTCCAACCTTTTTTGGCCATTGCTTGGTATAGCACAGTGTACAATATCATGCCTGAAGATACTCACTATGGACTCCCTTGAGTAGAGATAGTAGTTCTTGGGAAGTGATGACCCAAGAATTCAAAGTTGGTGTGCCTGAATGATGTTAATGAGCCGTAGAGGGGAGCCAGTGCCACCAAACTTCTAAACTATCCGCTCTCAAGAAGGAAAGGTTTTTAGCACCAATCCGGGGTATATCGGTGGGCTATATCAAGTATACAAACCCTTCGCCTATTGGCCTATTAGGATCATGCTAGTCTCATGTGTGTTTGCATACACCAAAACATCGTGCTTGTCAAGTTTTTTATAGGTTTTCAAACAATATACACAACATTGACAAATCTAGACACAAAATCTTAGACAACTAAGACTTTTCAATAAAACATCAAAACAACAGTCTCAACCTGCTATGAAACATCTTCTTCCAGAAGTCTTCTATCAAAATCAAATCATTATATTGCTCAAATCTCCCATTCCTTGAATATTTTAGATTGCATCTTACCATAGGGTCGTCTTTGCAAATATTTAGCTTCATCCTTAGCCTTCACCATTTGCATTTTTAGTGATAAAAAAAAAACTTAGGTCCACATCTCATTTTGTATATTTTGGATTAGGACAACCTTTCCTCACTTTTCAAAATCATGACTTTCAAAATTAGGTTATCACTGGACTTAGACATCATTATCTCCTTAAATAGTCATTTTCCTTTTGTGAGATCCTTCTAACTGAAAAGTCTAGTTTGGAAGACTCACTTGTCATTTGTCCTTGTCATTTAATCCTTCCAAAAATTCCTTTGATATTCCAAAATTGAGACATATATCAAGCATAGGGTGGTTAGGAAACCTTCTTCCAAATCATTTTAGACCTTTGCATTTGCATACCTTAGACATTCAAATCATTTTGGTCCTCACCTTGCATATCTTTAAAATCCAAAATATTGTCATCATAGTCCTCATTTGGCATCTTGACTTTACATTGGTCATTTCCTTAACCAACATTTTCACATTAGTCCTCATTGTCACCTTGACATTTGAAATCATTTCTTAACAATTTATCACCTTGCATTGGTCATTTTCCTTAGGAAAATGTCATTACCACCTTGCATTGACATCCTCCAAAAATACAAAACAAAAAAAAAAGTAGTGTCATAATTTGTCATCTTAGTCTTCATTGTCCTTTGGCATTAGTCATTTTCTTTAGACAACATTTTCATATTGCATCCCTTGTTATCAAAAAATCCAAAAACATAGTCTTACATTGTCATCCTTTATCCAAATAATCCAAAAACATAGTCTTGCATTGCCATCCTTTATTCAAAAAATCCAAAAACATTATTTCATCATAGTTGTTATTTTGAACCTAGGCTTTTGTATTAGTTGCCCCTTTAGTCGACATAATCATCTTAGTCCTTATTTTGCACCTCATCATCCTAGTCATAATCATCACTTTCTCTTTTTGACATTACACATTTCCTTAGATACACATTATCATCTTGTTGCATTGTCATCCTTTATCACACAAAAAGTCAAAAAAAATAGATTAGTGTCATCCTTGCATTGTGATCATCTTCATTTGAGCAATCTCTTTTATGGTGGAAACAAGACTTCAAAGAAAGAGAAAATAAATGGCAAACTTTGGACAAGACTTTAACAACCACACCAACATCAACACCAATCCCAATGACTTGATTTTTGATGACCCATTTGGAAATTTGAATGCACAATCTTCCATGAACATGTCAACTTCTTTTCAAAATCCACTTTTTGAACAATTCATACAAAGAGACCAAAATGGACAAGTCTATACTGAAAACTTAGAGGCAGCAGCCCAAAATCCTGAAGTAGCTTCATTTGTCAAAGACTTGGTCTTGAACGATCCTGACCAATACCTTGCTATGCTCTTAGACCAAGGTGTAAGAGTACCAAAAGGTTTTGACATTAATACCATATAGCCTATCTCTCCTAATAATATGACACAAAACACAACATCCCAACATGACATGAACAATACCTCGACCAATAACATTTTTGTTACTATGCAAGTAGCCACTACCACCATTAATGTGACATCTAGTGGCACCATATATCAAAACATCTCCTCTTCAACCAACACAACATCTATTGGAGGATCATCTACTATGACCATGCCTATAATGTCCACGTCATCTTCACAAATGATAGGATCTACCTTTTCACAAACCATGTCTACAACATCCACATCATCTTCACAAACAATAGGAGCCACCTTTGCATCCACAACAGTAGGCACCACTTCTTCAAATCCTATGGTCAATTCTTTATCTATGAAAATGGGGGTATCTTCATCATATCCTTATGGCGGAACCTCATTTAATCCCTTTGGATGAAACTCACGACACATTTTCATTCAAGGCCCTCAACACAACATTAACACATCATCACAAATGAGCATCCCACATGGACACTTTCAAGGACCAAACACTACCATGCCACATGTACAATTCTTTCAACAAGGACAAGGAACTCAAATGACACAACAAATGCATACCTTTGGACATCAAATAAGTCAAGGAACTCAAATGCAAAAAAACATAGCGGGGTTACATATTCCCACATACTCATCCCAAATTCATACTCAACAACAAATGCCCACTCACAACTAGCAATATGAGCAAACACCTAATCAGAACATACTGTACTTTTAAACAACCAATGATCCCATTGTACATGCCTTGCTAGAAAAAGTGGATGACCTTAAAAAATAGATGGAAAATATGAAAACCTCTAACAAGAAGACACAAATACCATACAACTTATGTCCATATCCTTTTGATACAACTTTGTAGATGCCACTGTTTCCACATGGTTATGTGGCTACAAACTTCAATAAATACAAGGGTAAAACAAATCCACTTGACCACATCAGAGAGTTCATAACAAGTTGTGTGGATATTTCTCATGAGCACACATATCTAATGCGACTATTTCCTAAAATCCTCACAGGATTAGTCCTAGAATGGTTCTATACACTGCAACCTAGAATACAGTCATGGAAAGAACTTGCTGAAAAATTTATGAAAAATTACACAGACACCTCCATTATCAACTTATGCCAACTCACACAAGAAGATTCAGGTGAAACCTTTTTACCATTCTTTCAAAAATGGAGGGGCCTAGCAATTCATTATCATATAGACATACTCGAAAAGGAAAAAGTTGACATGTTCATACAAACATTAATGGGCCCACTAAAAAATGGCTTGTGTGTTCATTGTTGCACAACTTTTGCAGACCTAGTTGAATGAGGTGTCCAGGCTGAACAAGCCCTCATAGCCGAAGGAAGACTAAAATACAGTCCTAAAAACAAAAAAGTGAACCCTCCTTCTACTGACAAAACCAAATTCTGGGTTAAGAAAAAACATTTTACCAACAATTTGTGCATGGTCACCATTAGAAAAACACCAGTAGATAAAATTTTACCAAACATTTTACCAACGATTAATCTTATTGACTAGCTTGGAAAAACACCTGCACAAATCTCTATTCTTGAGTTGTTACACATCTTGCCTACCCATAGAGCTATCATAGATAAAACACTGCAACAATCTTCTGTTCCCCATGATATTGATGTCAGCCAATTCGAAGCCATGGTAGGATATCTCATGACACCCCACCATAACTCCTTTTCCAACCAAGACTATTCATCATCCAAATCCAACCATAATGATGCCCTTCATATCAAATTCTTTGTTCATAAACATAAGGTCAAATGAGTCTTAGTAGATGGCAGAGTAGGATTGAATATATGTTCCTTAAAATTGATCAAGGCACTAGGATTTTCTGATGCTTGCATAGACACCACAAGAAACATTGTTATCAAGGCATATGATGATGAAGAACATTCCTCTCAAAGCGTAATTACACTCCTAGTTTGGATCAGGCTAGTCATTGTTGACACCACTTGTCAAGTTCTAGATTTGGACCTGGCATACAACATTTTACTTGGTCGACCTTGGATCCAAGCTTTGAAAGTTGTTCCCTCCACATATCACCAGTGCTTGAAGTTTCCTTTTGAAGGAACTGAGTTACCTATATATAGAGACCCTTATCCATTCCAATATTGTATCAACTTATGGGGTGTCTTGGAATGCCAAGTCCCTATCAATAGGGAAGCTCCGACGTCTTTGTCTTCAAAATTCATTGATCCCTCAGCACTTGTGAAATCTCCTACCTCTTCACTAACCACATCCACTTCTACTTCTTCCACCACCATGACCATCTCCATAATACCTTCCAGTTCATGTATCACCCCAAGCGTCGACTCGAGTTTCCAGATTCTAGATCAAGGATGTGGAGAGTATAAGCTAAATATGGCCTATTGCATAACCAAGATTCCTAAGTCTCCCTAGGTCTATGGTAAACCTTGCTTTAGGATACAGGAAAAGGAAAATTTTGAGGTTCCTCCAAAAATAGTTTTCATAAAGTGGGGTGAAATGAGTCAAGAGGACATAGATGATATACTATCCTAGATTTATAGAGAACCACGAGACTTAACTCCCTTTCTAGTAACAATATATGGAAAAGCATACAGCATGATAAAAGCAAAAGGTTATGATGGAAAAAGTGGTCTTGTAAAGGATAAAAATGGAAGGCATGAGCCACTATCAGTTTCAAAAATACCAAAACATCTTGGGTTAGGGTTAGGTCCACAAGAATCTGGTGATCCAAGTACCAATGTGCTTCCTTAGTGTATACTTCAGACTATGTTGAGACAACTGAAGACACCTCCTCTAAAACCAACTCTCACGAATGGGAATTTGGCTCTCAATGATCCTTAAGTGACTATTGCCTTGATGAATTATTCCTTGAACCTGGTGAGCCTACATGTGAGGTACAATTTTGGAAAATTTTTAAGTTTGATAGAACACCAAATGATGTCAAGTCCAGATCATATTCTATTCTGATTTGTCCTAGCCCTAACATACCAACCCAGTCATCCCAAGCTAACAACCATCATTTAGAATCACCTGATCCATCACTTGCCACTACTAATCCTGACTCTAATGCTACCCACTTTGTCCCTTACTTTGTTGGTGAGTATGAAACAAGTGAAGGAGAATACTAGATAGAATCTGACATAGAACCGGATGATGAAAAATTCACTTTCAATGTCTCGGTTTCCATTTACATACTCTCTACATCGTCTCGTTAATTTTCAAATACTGATGATGGAATATCCTTAGTTTACCTTGATCTAATTGACTGGAACCAACAAATCCCACCAATAATGGACACTTTTCAAAATGATGAGGCTTTAGTAGAGTTTTTAGGAATACGTGAGGGCATTCCAAATGGGGATCACAAATATGGATTTTCCGTTGACTTGGATTGTGCTTCTTATTTCAGGGAGACAATGCCATCCTCTAGTCACAAATTAAAATGAAAAATAAAGTAAAAAATGACACATTCTAGGTGAAAACCGAAAGGTACCTTCTGACGACAAAATAATAAAAATAAATGACGTATCCAAGGGCGAAAACCTCGCTAAGGAAACTAAGGGTGGAGGATTGGACTTTCTCCTCATAGATAGAGAAAAATTAGCAATACTTGTAGAGGACACCATACCAGTTAATGTAGCTACTGTGGAAGACCCCAAAATTGTTCTCTTTGTGGCATCATTGACAAATGTTTAACAACCAACATTTCAAAAGTTCTAAAAATGCAAGGTAAACTTTGCATAGTCTTATGCCAACATGTCAGGATTAGATCCTGAGTTAGTATTCCATCACTTTCCATTATTGCTAGATGCTAAGCCAGTAAAACAAAAGCTAAGAAAAATGCACTCGCAAGTGGCATTGTTGGTTAAAGCTAAACACAAAGAGTTGTTCGATGTGGGTTTTATCAAATCAATTGACTATGCTGAGTGGATATCCAACCTTGTACCTATCACTAAGTATACTAGATAGATTTTTGTATGCACAGACTTCTGAGACCTCAATAAAGCATGTCCTAAAGATGATTTTCCTCTACCAAACATTGACATCATTGTGGACCTTATAGCTAGATATGAGATGTTGTCTCTTATGGATGTTTTCTCAAGTTATAATCAGATTTGTATTGCCCCTAAAGATCCACACAAAAATACTTTCACATGCCCTTGGGGTAAATAATGTTGGACTGTAATGTTGTTTGGTCTTAAAAATGCAGGTGCTACACATCAAAGCACAATGACAATAATATTCCACGACATGATACACACATTAATGGAGGACTATGTAGATGACCTTTTGGAAAAGTCATTGACAAGAAAATACCACCTTTTAGTATTGGAAAAAGTTTTCAAGATGTTGGAATAGTATAAGGTTTAGTTAAACCCAAAAA
Organism: Sequoia sempervirens; assembly: GCA_007258455.2. NCBI lineage: Eukaryota > Viridiplantae > Streptophyta > Pinopsida > Cupressales > Cupressaceae > Sequoia > Sequoia sempervirens. The sequence continues at coordinate 28,338,364 of VDFB02075321.1, forward strand.
AGGTGTGTTTTTTGTGTAGCATTAGGCAAGTTATTGGGATACATAGTCTCCCATAGAGGAATTGAAGTTGATCCCACTAAAGTCAAAGCTATATTGGATATGCCTCCTCCTAAGGGAATTAGTGACCTAAGAAAGCTACAAGGTAGACTTCAATCTATCAGATAGTTTATTGCTCAACTCGAAGATAGGTGTCAACCATTCCAGTATCTTCTCCAAAATGGGATACCCTTTGTGTGGACAGATAAGTGTCAGGAAGCATTCAACTAGATCAAATCGTATTTATTGTCACCTCTAGTTCTCATGCCTCCTATCCAAGGAAAACCATTAACTTTGTACATCTCTACAACTACTTCAGCACTGGGGATATTACTAGCACAAAATGACTATAAAGGAAAAGAAAGGACCATATATTATATTAGTCAAACACTAGTGGGGTATGAGTTAAATTACACAATCATTGAACATGCTTGTTTAGTAGCTATATTTGTACCTCAAAAATTAAGGAATTATATGTTAAACCATAAGAAACACTTGGTAGACAAGATTTATCCCTTGAAGTACCTCTTGAGTTGAGCAGCATTAATAGGACATTTAGCAAAATGGGTCACAATTCTTAGTGAATATGATATTCAATATGTCAAACGGAAAGCCATCAAAGGAAAAGTAATAATAGACCAGCTCACAGATGCACCAATACCAGATAATCATGCTCTTACAACAAAATTTACAAATGAGTACGTATTTCGTGTGGAGTTCCAACAACCTTGGTAATTATACTTTGATGGATCTCACACTAATCATGGCTTGAGAGTTGGAATACTATTCATTACTCCACAAGGAGATTCCATCCCAAAGTCATTCTGCTTTGCATTTCTGTGCACTAATAACATGGTAGAGTATGAAGCACTAATTATAGGGCTTTGAATGGCTATTAGGTGGAAAATCAAGAATTTGTAGGTCCTCGGTGATTCTCAGCTAGTTATAAACCAGGTCAACGATGAATATGAAACCAAAGATGAGACACTAATGCCTTATAAATCAATGGTTGATAGTTTCCTAACATATTTTCATAGACTATCCTTTGAATTGATTCCAAGAACATAGAATAAGGCTTCTAATGCTATGGAAACTATTGGATCTTTGCTTGATATTCCCAGCAATGTCCCACAGTTTGAGTTTTTGGTTGAGCAGTTATTGTTTCCCTCTTATGACGTCCCTAAATCAGAAATAGTCTGTGAGCTTGTTGGCTCTAGTTCCCCCTGGTATAAATACATTTTGACTACCTTCATTCACAAATCCTTCCTTAAAACTTTTCTAATAACCAAAGGAAGTCCTTTATCTAAAAAATTGCACATTATACCATCATTAGCGACACCCTTTTCCACTGTAGCTTTGAAAATACCCTTCTCCATTGTCTCGACACTAATGAAGCAAAAAAGACCTTACAGGAAGTGCATGAGGGTATATGTGGGTCCTATTCAAGTAGCCTGACCTTGGCTAAAAATATTACAAGACTTGGGTACTATTGGCCGACACTAGAAAAGGATGCATGGGAATTTGTAAGAACATGTCACCAATGTCAGATTAATAGTGATTTAATTCATGCTCTAGCACAAGAGTTAAGTACGATCACTTCTCCCCGGGCTTTCGTACAATGGGGACTTGATCTTGTGGGAAAGATTTACCCTACATCCTCTAATGGACACAAAATCATTATCACTGCCACTGAGTATTTTACTAAGTGGATCAAGGCCATTCCACTCACTTACATTAATGACAAACAAATCTCCAAATTCATCCTCAATTATATTATTTGTCAGTATGACATTCCACAATCTATCATCACAGATAATGGTCGTCCCTTCAAAAACCATGTAGTCCATGAATTATGTCAACATTTCCATATTAGCCACCACTTTTCCACGCCATATTACCCATAGGGAAACAGTCAAGTTGAGGCATCTAATAAAACCATTATCAAAATTCTTAAAAATACTGTCAACGACACTAGATGTGACTGGCACATCCAACTCAACCCTGCTTTATTGGCATACCAAATGATAATTCGTACTCCCACCAGTGCCACTCCTTTTTCCCTTGTCTTTGGAGCCAAAGCTATCTTTCCCATAGAGGTAAAAATTCCATCTTTGTGAGTCTCCAGGGAAGGCCTCATCATTGATGAAGAATACAGACAGTCAAGACTACATGAGTTAGAAATGCTAGATGAATGTAAACACAATGAATTGAATCATTTACAAGCATACTAAAATCATCTTTGCAGAAGCTATAACAAAAGTGTGATGACTCAACAGTTTGACATTGGTGACTTAGTTCTCATGTAAAATCCCAAGAATCAGTCAGATAGGGAGAAGCTAGGAAAATTTGAGCCCAATTGGCTGGGCCCTTATGTCATCATAGCATCATTTGGTTCTAAAGCATATCTATTAGCTACTCCTAAAGGTGAAAATTTGATAGAGCCAATCAACAGTCTACATTTGCGCAAATTCTATGCATAGTGTTGGAAAGCCTATCCGAAAATTGGTAAAAATACAAAAAAAATGGAAAATAAAAAAAATAGTCACCTTGATGAAAACCTGGCAAATAGGCATCCTGGTGACATGAAAAAAAATGACAAAAATAAAGAGAAATAATTCGTCCAATAGTGAAAAACTAGTAAACAGGCACTTTCGATAAGTACCATGGTGAAAACCTGGCAAACAGGCACCATGTGTAGTCATTCATTACTATACTATCTACTGTCACTCTATTTACCTTTGTCCCTAATGAACATACTCTTTTCTGACATTCGTCATAACACTTTATCTTGATATCATGATATTTTTGTCCATGGCTGACAATGGTTGAAATCAAGTCTTGCATATTGTCCACTATCCATGCTAGTCATGCCTTTTCTTTACATCCCATTTTTCCTAGCTACAGTGGGTACCATACATGATCCTAAAAATTGAAAAAATTCCTGAAAAAAGACATAAAAATTGAAAAATGTCTTGAAGAAAGATCTAAAAATCATAAAAAGTCCTAAAAAAGACCTAAAAATCATAAAATGTCTAGAATAAAGACCTAGAAATAAAAAAATCTTTAAAAATGAATTAAACATTAGAAAATGTCCCAAAAAAGACCTAAAAATTGAAAAATGTCCTAAAGAAAACATAAAAATTCCATAAAAAGGAGTCATGTCAATCAACATAGTCATGTCAATTTAAGTCTTGATTAGTCTTTGTCATTGTTGAACTACATTGTCTCTACACACTTGCTACATAGGCAATGCTTATCTTCAAGCCCCTAATACATTAGGTTAGTCCTATTAGGTTTGTCAAAATAAATCATGACTCAATATTTCATCAACAAGACAAAGTCTTTGGTTATGTCGAACTACGAGGTCTCTAAGTGCATGACGTAGGAAAGGCCATCTATCAATGGTTCCTTGAGGATGCACTAGGTCAGTCCATTAGGGTGCATTGCACAATTTTCGCACACACATGAAATAGTCTTTAAATTTGAACAAACAATCTACCCAAGTGAACTTCGACAATCTGTCAATGAGACATGACAATCATCTTGGCATATCAAAATTGGTCAATCTCAATCAAACTTAGTCAAGCCAATCAAATATTTCTTACTCTTTAGATTTGTCCTTCGGAAGGATATCCTATCATTTAATCATGCCCTAGGATGCGTCTTTCCTAGGCATCATCATCATCATCCAACATTTTGAGTAATCCTCTTGGCATTTAAGGATCACTCCTCTTGACATCAATGTTCTTTCCGATGTGTCCTTTTGAAGAACAACCCCTATCATTTATGCCTTAGAATGTGTCCTTCCTAGGAATTGTCACTGTCACCTTGCATTTTGAGGTATCCTCTTAACTTTTGAGGGTTTCTCCTCTTGACATCAACATTATTCAGGATGTGCCCTTCATGAATTTGGAAATTTTGGCACTCATCATCTTAGCATCATCAAAACCTTGACACCCTGGCATCTCAACATCAAACTAGACATCTCGACATTAAAACACTTGGCAAACACTTGGAACTTGTTTGTTGATTTTTCATCATGTTACTAGTTTTTCAGCAAGACCTCGACGACATGATTTAGAGAAGTAGCGACATATCATGATGTTTGTTTTATCTTTTAACACTCATGTTACTAGTTTCTCAGCGATGCCCTGACTCTAGGATTTAGAAAAGAAGTGACATAGCATGATGATGGTTTTGGCTTTATTTTGTCCTTTTTGGAAATCATGTTGCTAGTTTCTTGAGGATGTCCTGGAAATAGGATTTAGAGAAGCAACGACGTTTCATGATTTGTCCTTCTTGTCTTTTTCTGCTTTCGGTTGGTTATGACAAAAATATTGGGGCAAATGTGAATTTTTGTATGAATCATGATCATCCTTGTTTGTGACTGTTTAAGTCAAGTGATGGTATGACCTTGTACATCTTGATTTACGTCATATCATGGTGTTTTTTGGCCACCACGATAATCTACCAAATGATGATTAAGAGCAAGAATTAGTAGTCCTATGGAAATGTGTTGAAGGATATTTTTCATCTTACAAACATGTGTCTCCTTCTATTTTTTCATCTTCCCTCACCCACTTCATATAGGCATTGCATCCATATCATCATCCATATCTTTTGCATTGACATTTTTTTTTAATCTCTTCATATTCTAGTCTTCTCATCAATTTCTAGAGCAAACCCATGTTCTTCGAACCCGTTTGTCCTCTTGAGGGGGCATACCGTAACCCTCCTCATCATTCTTCCTCATCTTATTTTGCACTGGAGCATATTTTTGACTTATTTTTCCTTGTCACAATGCGACAAGCTGCATTATGACAAAGAGGGGTAAAATGTAGACACTCGAAATTGACCTAGGCCTACAAGCTCCATTTATCGCCACTTTCATCCTAGCATAATTAAGATACTTAAGTATGTTATCTGGTCGATGTTCATCTATTAATTAAATAATTTTAATTATTTAATTAATTCATGTCTATTCATTCTATCTCGATTGATTAAATAAACTAATTGCGTCACTAATTTCTTCCTCTTCTTCAATAGTTAAATAAATTATTATTTATTTAATTATTTTGTCATCTTTCATCTATAGTTAAATAATTACCATTAATTATTTATCTATTCATGGTCCTTTAATTCTTCCATAGTTAAATAATTATTAAAATCATTTAACCATCCCATGCCACATTCACTATTAAATAATTAATCTAAATTAATTGTTTAAGGTCTAATTTTCATCTCTCCATTTATATAAATGCTCTTCTTTTCATTTTATCTGAATAAATCATTTGGATAAATTATTTATTTTCCACTTGTCATTTTCCTCCATTTTGAATAAAGAATTTAAAATAAATTATTTATGCACATCCACTTGGTCAAAGATACACTGTCATTATTTCATGTCATAGTTTGCATGTCTGTCATATCCTACATGTCCTACATGTCTATCATAACCTACATGTCCTGCATATCTATCATAGCCTACATGTCTTGCATGTTTATCAAAGCTGTCAACGTCATAGTTTTTTGCCATGCATGGCATATTCTTGGTGCATCAATTATGGACTGTCAATTCAACCTTCAATCTAATCTGTCCATTTGAAATTTCCTTTTCATATAAAATGGAAATTTTGAATTCATTTGCTCTCTCTATCAAGCATTCAAGTGAACTTTTGATCTTTATTTTCACAACACATTTTCATGCATACTTAGAACTTCTCTTAGGCACTTAGAGTCATCTTTGCATAGTAAAATCCTTCTGAAACACTTGTGTATTACATGGCATAATCTTAAAGTTGCTCGAAGAATCTGAGGGCACTCTTCAACTTGCAACAAGCTACAAGGTGTAATGGAGCTTAGCCATGGAGATTGAAGATTTTGGTAACTTTGTTTTATTTATTTTCATGTTTTCTCCTTTGCACTCCATTATCTCTTTGTATTTTTAGATTTAAAAATTCTGACCTAATCAAACATAAATTTCTAGAGATACAAGTTTAACTACCTAAAAGGGGTTTGACCAAGGAAAACCACCATGCCCTAACATTCAATATTTCTTCTTCTCTTCTTATGTGTTTACAAATTTAGGTCTATTGGAAGCTTGGGAATCATTGAAGATCAAGTTTCAAGGTTTCTCAAGTCTTCTTCTCATTCAACAAGTCAAAGTATCAACAAAATCTCATTTTTAGACTCGTAAATTAGAGTTTCAGAAGCAAACACCTTTCAGGAATCAAAGTGTAAACTGGAAGCTTTAGAAACCACCTTTGAAAATTTAGATACTCAAAAGTAGAATAATTCACCATGTGTGGCAAATGAGTTTGACCCCAACGTCAGCTTTTGAATTTTACATTTTTAGATACCCTTTTGTCAAAAATAGGTCCTGGTATAGTTTGAAAGAACTAGGATTGGTTTGCCTAGAATGGTGAATGAGTCCCACCAGGCCTAAAAAACAACATCAACGGTGCTTCAAAAGAAATTTACAGTCTCCTTCAATTTTTTCAGGTGCACGCTTTTAGTCTGATTCATTTTTTTTTGCATTTTTCCATTCATTCATAGATGATTTTTCAATACACAATATGTTTTCAAAGAAGTTATTTTCCTCTAGCTTCTATTTGTTAGTCAAATGATCTTATTAGTTTTATGCATTTAAAAATTACACAGAGGAATTTTGTATCCTTTTTCCATCCACATCACATCCACTTTTGAGTGTAAACATAATCATTTTTAACCCTATTCCTTCCCTTTTAGGTGAAAAATCCTAGAAGGGTAAGTGGCCAATAGGGTTCCAAAAAACTATGTTTCATTTTGGTGAACCTTCTTTTCAAATGCTTTATTGAATGATTTGGAGTCCTTTCCCAATCATAGATATAGATTGCATTAGGGTTTACATGATTCATTTTTATGCTAGGTGTTAAATTTTGCATTCATAAAAAGTTGATTTAGGTTGCAATGTTGGCATATAAATTCATTTCCATCTCTGAAATTCTGCATTTTTCAATTAGGTCTACATCATAGAACTCATCAATTCATAAAAATCCCTTAAACATTTCTAAAAATTCTGAAAAAGTCAATAATGGGACTCATTCACCACCCTGGGTGAATCAGTCTCTTTTGATCCCTGAAACAACATTTTATAGAACTTAGAACTCTATTTTTCAGCTATTTTTTGGTGCCTTAACCTATCTATATCAGTTAGCTGCATTTTTGTAACATGCATTTCATAAAATCTAGCCTCAAATAGCTCATTTCATGCATGATTTCAATTTCAAGTTTGCATTCTCTTCTTGTTACATATCATAATTAGTCAATTGCCACCTTTGAAATCTAAAACATTCTTCTTCATTTGCATCTTTTCTTTAGAATTGTTACATTTTAAGATTGTATATTAATCATTCCATCATGCTTTCATTACAAAATTATATAGTTCTCATCTTGCATGTTCTCTTTGTAGATATTACTGCATGTTGTAAGCAACTTTTGTTAAAAGAATATGATTATGATGTCCTTTCCCCTCTCTTTGTGTTCATCATAGATATCTATCCTAGTTCCCCTTTCATGGATGAGGTTGGTTTAATGAAAGAAACCTTAGATATTCATAACACTTACATTTGTTCTTCTCCTATTATCTCTCACACTTTTGAAGCATATATTTTAGTGCTAGAAGAACCAATTGATGAGAGTTGTGAGAATTTGAGTTGTTTTTCTCTTACCTTTCCTATTAGACATAAAATTACTAAAGAAGAGGACATCACACTAAGTAATCATGATGATCACACAACACAACATGATGATGAGACCATACATTCATCACCCAACTCTTCCCCTATTTGTGAGAATGTATTTGTGAGTAATCATGGCACTCACCTTATTTGTGAGAAGGATATGTTAACATTAGATGATCAAATATTTAAGACCTATGACAATCCTCTTTATTTTTCTTCCCCTACTTTGGAAGACATTATTGGACAAAGGGAGGTAATCAAAGATAATCATGAGAATATTCTTGCTCCCTTTCCTAATGTTTCCCCCATCCAAGAATACATACTTTTTGAAAAGGATCCAATCATTGAAAAATGTGAATGTGATTCTTTTTCTTATCTTGATGCCTCTCCCACTTGTGATGAAGCTACTTTGAAAATTTCCAACTCAGATGAACATATTACAAGCTCTCCTAGTAGGGTAGATAATATGGAACAAGAGAATGATACATTACAAACAATGAATGATTGCATAAAGTCTTCCCCTAATCAAACAAATTCAACCATTAATAACTCCCTTGGTTTTGATGAAGTTATTTTGGATGAACCAAGCCTTAATTGTCATGAACATGTGGTTTTTTTTTCTCCTAAGAACTCTCCTTCTAGGGATGATATTATGACCCAAGACAAAGATAACATGCCCTTCAAATACAAACAAGACTATCACTTGTTATGGGATGTTAACATTATTCAAACTCAACTTATCCTTTATCCCCCTTCCCATAAACCTCCACCTTAAAACAAACCCAAATTTACTCTCTACCCACCTTCAAACAAACAAAAAACTCAACATAAACCTCAACTTACTCTTTACCCACCTTCACAAAAACTTCACCCCTCTAACCAACCTCGATACACCCTCTACCCCCTTCAACCCAATGTGTTGCAAAAATCTAGTAATGATACTATTTCTCATACATATAACACTTGACATAATCCACAACCACCACAACCAACCCCAATCTCTCTACCTTTACCTAATCTTCCTAGTACCCCTCACTTCATCCCAAAAACCAAGGAGTATGATCTTGTTGAACAAGTTAAAAAAAATCCTCCTAACATCTCATTATGGGAACTTATTCAAGCGTACCCTCACTATCACAACATGGTCCAGTCTGCTTTGCAAAAAGTTTTTGTCCCTTCTAATGTGCAACCAACTAAAATTGTAGCCACAATTCAAGGAATAAACCTTGACATTATTTTTTTCCAAAGCGAGTTTCCTCCTTTGGAAGTGCAAAAAACAAAATGAACCCTTTATGATTATTTCTCAATACAAATGAATAGGGATAAAGAGAACTCTTATAGATACTATTTTAGCTCTTAATTTATGTGGAGTAAACCTTCTTGATAGACTTGGTATTGATGATCAAACATCGAGCCTGATTCTTTACCCATTAGGGGATTTGACAATGTAAACAAACAACTACTTGGTGTGATCATTTTACGTCTTAAAGTTGGAGTGGCCACATTAGATGCACTAATCCATGTTATGCCTAATGATCTTTCATATAACCTTCTTCTAAGCAAGTCATGGATTCATGCAATGAATTTTGTACCTTCCAATCTTCATCATAAAATGAAATATATCCATAACAACAAAGTGTACACACTCGACGCTGATGATGAACCTTATAGTGTCCTACAACTTGAGGAAACCAAAAAGAGCCCCTTGAATACATTAACACCAACCACACACGTGGAACCTACAGAAAACAAGAACACACCACAACATAGTGAACAAGGCACGAGGCTATTAGATGATTTTTAGGTTTCCTTGGATTTTACACTTGACTTCATGGGTGAATACAAGATCATACACAACAAATAAAATAGAGAAAATAAAAATAGATCAAATCATTCAAAAGCATTTGTCTCAACCACCTTAGACAACAAGGCCACCTACACATCAACCTTTGACAAACACAATAATGAGTAACCAATTGATTGAAAAGAAATGAAAAATATTTATGGAAAAGGTTATGAGCTTATGAAACAGCTTGGCTAGAATGGAAAAGGTTGTGGTGCTAACGAACAATGTATTCACAACCCTATCAACCTTATCACACAACTCATGGCCTTGGATTTTGCATTAACAATGTATATGAGTGTCAAGCATATGAAGTTTTACTTACCTCATAGAGCTCAAAAATAATTTTCCCTTGTGACACCTTGTTAAAGTTATCAGGAGGTATAGCTTTGATATGGTTGAGTGGGAAGCCCAACTAGCGGCATGATTTTTCCCCATAGCCACCTTTGTGTTTGTGAGTGCATACCAACTAGCGTATGTTTCTCACCTTTTGGGATTTCTCACCCTAAAAATGATTAGGATTTTTGTGGCCCTAGAGTGAGTTATATTGTGGAATACTTACACCACAAATGACCTGAAGTTCTGTGGCCCTAGAGCGAGTGCATATTTTCCATCCCTTTTTCACTTCTCTCCTAGTTCTTTCCATTGCAAGATTTTGTATCTTGGGGGCTTGACTTAGGATCTTCAATCCCGGGGGCTCGGGAACCTCCTTGATATTTTTCATTCTTTTTCATCTATACATTTGGATCTCTCTTGAATTTCTACTTTAGTGTGAGTTTGGAGCAAGTTCATCCTCTCACTAAAGTGGGGGCTAAATGTGTCATAGAAAAAAGGACCCTTCGTAAGACATGAGATTAATTCTTGATAAATTGGCTTAATGAGGTTTTGATTTAGGTGTTGTGAGGAATTTTATGATCCACACTAGGTCTTGGACCCTTTCAAATTGAGTAATATGCATTTAACAATGTCTTATAAAGGTGTTGTAAATTATTGTAATGGAATTTCAGACTTTTCTATACTTAATGAACTTATCTCTCCCTAATTCAACATTATAAAACATATTTAATTACATTTTCACATCAATATTGAAGGCTTGTAAGATGAAATTAATGATAAACTAGTGTTGTAATGTGTCTCACACATTCACATTGGTTTTGGTGACTTCCTAGGCTATGTGGACCTCATTTTGGTGTTGTAAAGTGTATTAAATCACACTTTCACAATTATTTTTATGTCCCAAGCCCTATTTGACATTCACATCATCATTAATAGCTCTATATGAACCCATATTGTGCATCTTGAGGCTTAAATTAATCAACTTCCTAAGAAGGTTGTATTTTAAAACTTATTTCCTTATCTCTTAGCATTTGAGCTATCAAATTAGCCCCTGTGGGACCCATTTTCCATGTGTGGTGAATGAGTCCCATTTAGCTAAATTTTGAGCTTTGAGTGGGAAAAAAAGTGAAATTTAAGTTTAATTTTGCTTCATGTCAGCCTATGATGAGGTATTTATGAGTAAAATAGGTGAATTTCCTATAAAATAACCTCTCTAAACTCATTTTCACATCTCTTATCTCTCATCATTCATTCATCCACAAATCTTTCATCTCAAGTTAAGAAACTTAGGGTTTTATCATTGCAAGATATCAAGAAGGCTTCTAAAGACATTCAAGGGTTGAATCTTCCTCGATTGTTGTAGAAATTCAAGATCAACATCTTGGAAAGGTAATCTACTCTGTTATTGCATGTTTCATTCCATTCTTTCATCATTTTGGTTTAATTACCTAAAATTGGTTTGACCAAGGAAAACCCCCATTCCCTAACATTCAACATTTATTCTTCTCTTCTTGGGAATCATTGAAGATCAATTTTCAATGTTGCTCAAGTCTCCTACTCATTCAAAAAGTAAAAGTATCAACAAAATATCATTTTTAGACCCGTAAATCAGAGTTTCAGAAGCAAACACCTATAAGACATCAAAGTGTAGATTGGAAGCTTTAGAATTGACCTTCGAAAATATAGAAATTCAAAAGTGGACTCATTAACCATGGGTGGTGAATGAGTCCCACCCCAAGGTTAGTTTTTGGATTTTTACATTTTTACAGAACTAGGATTGATTTGCCTAGAATGGCAAATGAGTCCCACCAGGAGAGAAAAATAGCATCAACAATTTTTTAGAAGAAATTTATAGTTTCCTTAAAGCTTTTAGGTGAAAACTTTTACTTTGATTCATTTTTGTTGCATTTTTCCATTCATTCATAAATGATTTTGCAATACACAATGTGTTTACAAACAATTTGTTTTCCTCTAGTTTCTATTTGTTGGTCAACTGATCATATTAGTTTCTTGTATTTAAGCATTATATCAAGGCATTTTGCATCCTATTTCCATCCACATCACATCCACTTTTGAATGTAAACATAAGCATATTTAACCCTATTCCTTCCCTTTTAGGTGAAAAATCCTAGAAGGGTAAGTGTCCAATAGGGTTCTAAAAATCTATGTTTCAAGTGCTTTGTGTTTTCTATCCTTATGATTTCTCCACTATGATTCATGCTAGCTTTATTCATGTTCATTTCTCTATCCACTAAAATAGTGCTATATCTTCTCTTGTCATGACCATGTGGCTAATTTTTCTGGTGATAATGGCCTTGTATTCATGGTGTATCTCCACATGAAGCCTAGTTAGATATGACTAGAATTGAGGTCACTATATCTTCATAAGTTTATATCTTCTTCACTATCCCATGAATACTTCTTTTCATGATATTATTTCATGTTTCCATGACATGATACCTTCATAACACATGTGAATGTATCTTTAATGAAGTTAATGCCCATTGTAGATTCATGGCCTATTGATTGTATTTTGAAAATGCCCAATAGCTCTTCTTTGAAAACTAGGAAAATTCCCCCCTTGCTGCCCTTGTAGCATACATTAATTGTTGTGTTCCTTGTCATTAGATCATGACTATATTTTTGAGGAAGCTTACCTCCTCTTTGCCATGCTATCCTTTTGCTCCACATGGGACTTCCTTTTTTGAACTTATTAACTCTTTAAAGCCACTGTCATTCCTCGCTTGGCATCATGATCTTGGCTTCAAAATTATTTCACCTCTTGAATGATGATTGCTTAATGAATACTAGTATTCACTATCATTTCTCTTATTTTAATCCTATTGGGAAAGCATATGTCATTTATGGTGATGACCTAAAAACTCACAATCCTAAGTGATGTGTGCTTGTTCAATAGGATTCAAGTGAGATGAATTTGCTTATGTCTTTTAATGCAACAATTCATGACTATCCTTGTTCCTATTTTCGCTCTCGATGACTCATGCTAGTTTCAAATAGGACTTGATAGCTCCTTCATTATTTATGATGAATGCATAATTGAACTTGATGCAACTGTGCTTCAATTCTCACCAAAATCATTTGCTTCTTTAATAAAATGGATCTTGGATCCACTTAAGAAGATTGAAAGACATATCAACAAAGTACTTCCCTTTTGGCATGATGGAAACCTATTGATTGATTCATTGTGAAAAGATGAAGAGTAACTTCTTGATAGTTCACATTGTTTGTTGCATATTTTAAATCTAATAATGAAAGTTGATCAATTGGTGTGATTCAATTGATATGATCAAGTTACTCAATTTCCTATCCCTCCTAAAACATAAGAAAGCAACATGTTGGGCTCAACTCTCGTGGGAGCCACATTTTACACCACATGTTGTAATCAGCTAAATCAAAACAATAACAAAGATGTCTTATATCTAGACAAGGAAAAAACAAGTTACATAAAAAAAGCATAACATAGGTGTGTGGGGTTACTCTTTTCTTGTTTTCCTGGACACTGGGTATGTGCAGGATCATCATGGAAAAAATAGGCCCTTAAGTGGCAAAAAATTCAGAAAAATCAGTGTTAGGCAACTTGACATAAAAATTTGAATAAGTTATCTCTATTATTTCAAAAATATGTAAGAATAGAATTTGTAGAAAATTGAATATAGTTTCTAAACTACTATGTTTATTTAAAAATAAATAAAATCTATTTGGTGAAAATTTGAAATTTCGATGTAGCAGTAGTTAAATTTCAGGGAAAAAAAAGTAGGTGTTTGTCTAACAACCCTAACCATAATAAAATGATATTTTTTATAATATTTTATATATAAGTAGAGGCTCATGTCTGGATGTGATACATATTTTTTTGTAATTTTTTTCTAACCAAATAATTAATTATGATTTTTTTATTACAACTTTTAAAAAATATAAAAACTTGTATGTCTGACCACCTTAACTTGGTCAAAATTTCATGAAATTTATTTTTTCTTTTTTTAATCCTATAGTATGTGAAGCATAGAATGTGACGCATATTTCAGATTCCAAAAATGTGATACCGTTTGAAAGTTATAGATGTTTTTCGATCAGCCTATCGATTAGAACTTTGGTCATAATTCTAATAGAAAATGAATAATAACTATTTATTAAATTCAAATTAAATAATAATTTATATTGGTGGAAAGATAAGAATCTCCTCTAAAAACTATTTTTAGTTTCATCAATTTTGGGTAAAAAAAGTCATCAGCCACCTACCCTACAAATACCCATAATATTGCCACTTTTTGGCCCATCATGACCCTGCACATACCCACTTATGGTATGCTATCTATTTTAATGCTTATGTACATTAGATTACATGTTTGTGTATGTTTTGGACATATTCTAATAAATGACCTTTCATTGCTCTAACGTCACTCTTTTTTTAGATGCAGGAAACCTAGGAGTAGCGAGTAGAGTGTCAAACAGAATAGGAAAAGTACGTAATACTGAGATGATGTAGGAAAAGGCCAATGGGATTTGTCATTCTAGTTAATGATGCTTCCCTTTTCATTTTATGTGCATTTCTTTATTTTTATCTATAAGCGTATAGTCTTTTTCTTCATAAACATTAGAATAGTCAATCCCTCAGCTTCTGAGGAACATTATACACATATGATCATCAATAAAGATTACATTTCCAATACATGCTTCTCTTTCTTATTGTATGCAATTGAAAAACTATAATTTAATGCAATTTTTTTGACAATCTTCTTTATGGAGATGAATGAAATTTAGCAAAAAATGATGTATTTTTTAATGTTTAAATGCAAGCATAGTAATAAGTTACCTGATTTACCTGGAAGCAAAATTCAGGTAACAGTTGTAAAGAAGGAAAATTTGGTGTGTGAAAATTGATTAACCTAATTTATATAACCCTATATTTAAAAATAAAAATGGTTGCATGGGTATGTGCAGGATCATCATGGAAAAAATAGGCCCTTAAGTGGTGAAATATTTTTAAAAGTCAGAGTTAGGAAACTTAACATAAAAATTAGAATAAGTTATCTATATTATTTCAAAAATATGTAAGAATATAATCTATATCAAATTGAATTTAGTTTTTAAACTACTAGGTTTATTTAAAAAAATAAAAATCTATCTGGTGAAAATTTGAAATTTTAATTCAATAGTACTTAAATTTTAGGGAAAAAATAAGTAGTTGTCTATTTGACCACCCTAACCCTAATAAAATGGTAATATTTTTTTTATAAGATTTTAGATATAAGTAGAGGACTCATATCCCGATGTGATGCATATTTTTTTGTAATTTTTTTCCAAGTAATTAAATAATTAGGAATTTTTATTACAAATTTTAAAAAATATAAAAGCTCGTATGTCTAACCACCTTAACTTGGTCAAAACTTCTTGAAATTCATTTTTCTTAATCCTATAGTATGTGAAGCATAGAATGTGACACATGTTTTGGATTCAAAAAATGTGATACTATTTGAAAGCTATCGATGTTTTTCATTAAGCCTATCAATTAGGACTTTAGTCATAATTCAAATAGAAAATTAATAATAATTATTTATTAAATTCAAATTAAAGCATAACTTATATTGGCGGAAAGCTGAGATTCTCCTTTAAAAACCCTTTTCATTTATCAATTTTGAGTAAAAAAAAGGTCATCAACCACATACCCTACACATACCCATTATATCGCCACTTTTTGGTCCTTCATGATCCTACACATACCCACATAGGAAAAAATAAAAAATTTATAGAAAGTAATATAGATCTAGGAAGTGCAAAATAGGCACACCTATGGATGGAATTTGAGCTTGAAATAGAGGGATAGAGATACTAGGAACCCTAGTTTGGATGTTTTGAGATGTTCTTAGGTTTTAGAAACTTGTTATAATCTAGCATAATTGAAAGGAGGGGAAAGGTTGTGTTGTATATGGGCTTGTCTACATCAAACCCCAACTTTGATGTCTCTGCCACATCAACAAATGGTGATGGTATAAATTGTGTGCCCTTGGTTTTGTAGAGGAAAAGTAAATAAATGACTACAAGGAACAACAATTGATAATGTTACCTCATGAATGAAACCCTTGATGAAATGATATCACACCATAAGTTTCCACAAAGAACTGTTGAGTAATGAATGAATTTACTTGTATACTTGTAAGAGGTTAATTGACATAACACAAATAGAGAGCTATAACAAATGTATAGAGAATATGTTGCATGTTTCTTCATGGTTTACACATAATAATTTCTCATAGTTTATAATAGTAATTTTTAATATTAAAATGAGGTAAAAAATTTTATATATGCATTTCAATTAATATTTTTGGACATAGGAAAACTTGGGGTCATTTAAAAATATCAAAGACTAACACTCAAAGTTTATAACTTTTAAAAAGCACATCCTAGGACTAGGGTTTCCAACACCCTTATCCGAGTGTTTTTGGCTCAAAATGATAGGGATGTTGGGGAATTAAATATAATTTCTAAATTTGAACCCAAATGAATAAATTATTCATTTAATTAATTTTACATATAAAATAGGGTATCTAATCTAATTTGAAATTTTTATGGGTAACAATTTATGATACTACATTTAACTCCCACTTTAGTGAGGGTATGATTTACATTCGTACTCACACTAAATGATAGAGAAGATAGGTTTGTTTATCAAAATGTTGAGGAGACAATATAAAACTAAGGTGAGAGATGCAATAGCTCCCAAACTTAGGATCTTATCAATTCATAATGCTAATTTAAACAAATGTTAGATATAAAAAATTCATGTATTGTAGGCAAGGAAAGGCAATATTTGATCATACATAAGGTATACATTGAGAAATCATGTGAAACATAAAAGGAATACACAAAGAAAAAACATGGAATGTATGAGTAAAAAATACATAATGCATGAAACAAACACAAAAAATACACAAAATAAATAAGGAAAACAAGTAGAATACACAAAGAAAATAAGCAGGGAATATGATATAGACATGAAGCAACACAACATATGTATGGAGAAAAAATGAAGTATTGAGCATATAACAACAATGTTAGTACATACTATATAAACTAAAGATTAAAAATAGCAAGGTATGGAGACCTTAGTATGAAAGGCTATCTCACTTACCAAGTGTCATCTCTTAAATGCACAAACAAATAGAGGAATTCTAAAAATATTAAATGCAATGGTCATGCATGTTAAAAATCCCTAATCGACCACATGCTAGCAAGTTGTGTAATGCTAGGTTTCTCATGAGATACATGGATCTACAAGCTAGAAATTTGTGTTATGCTACATGTCCATATAAAATGTTAAATAAAAGTTTAGACACCCCAAATATGAATTTGCAATATAAATTAATTACAATTGTAAATTTTAATTAATTTACCTCATTATCCCATAATTAATTTTAAGTCTGAGACCCGAGTGATGTTGCAGGTGAGGTTTTCATGACATTCAACTATTGAGTTTGTAGTTTTTTATAAAGGGCTTCTCAATTTTTTCCACATAAGCTATTTGGGCGGATAAGGTTTTGGTTAGGGGATGTTGGGTATCTATAGTTATGTGATATTTTGTATAATCAGGAGTGGTGTAATTACATATATAATTTCAGCTATTTAAAGTCATGATTAGGGGAAATATGGTTTAGTTTAAATGGGTGTTGTGAATTCTCATGTGGAAGATTTTATGTTTTCATTTGTAGCTATCAAGAGCCAATGTTTTTTATTTCTATAAAATTTATTATATTATATTAATACATATACGGGATTCTTTCCTTTTTCCAAAAAAAATAATTAATTATTCCCCTATTCTTCTAAATTAATTAAATTTTATTCCATTAATTTTCCTATTGTCATCATTCTAAAAAGTTAAATTTAGTAACCTTAGTCCTTGTCATTTATTTATTCTAAAGCCTATTAATTAGTTAATCCTATATTTTTTAATTAATTTTCATTTTCTAAATCCCACTTAACCTTTTTCTTCAATTCAAATTCCATTCCCTACCATGTGTCACTCTTCCCCACATTATTTCGTACACATTTATCAAATAAATTGTAACTTTTCCCTCATTAAATCTATTTGAGGTAAATGTCACCTTTTTAGTTGAATTTTTATAGGGCCATCTCTCTCCTATCCATTAAATCTAGTTCTAAACTCCACCTCCCTAGAGATAAGCAAAAATTCAAAGACTTGGCTCTCTTGGAATCCTACCATAATCCTCAATAATCTTAACCAATCACTTTCATTTAAGCATCCATTCTCCATTAACCCTTATGCCACACTTGTCCTCTCAAAATTTCTTGAGGGAACCTCCCAACATGAGCCATTGATCTTGTGGAAAGATCCTAGACTAAAATCCATTTAAACCAAGATTTCTATAAACATATTCTTTCACTCTCTATCAATTCCTTACTTCTTGTTATCCAAAGAATATCAATAGGCTTAGGGTGCAACCTATTTAGCTCAATCATGGAGTTTGGAGGTGTTAAGGTATAACTTTTTATGTGTTTTGGGTATCATTATTGTGTTATTTCACTTTGATGTATTTTCATATCCTCATTTTGGCACACCTAGTGGGACCTACATCCCTATTCTAACATTTCATTTGATTTTTTGTTAAGTTATGAGTTGTAGGTTCCATTTCAGTGCTTGAATCTTTGAATGAACACTTTCACAATGAAAAAATGTGTCTTCATTATGCATGTTAATGACTTTATTACACCTAATGATGCTTACACAAATAAATTTTCTACTTCTATAGATACTTTTGACACCATTTTAAAAATCTATGCTTATTTTTTGTTCAAAATTTTAGCAGTTTTTGAGCTAACCCTTGTTTCTTTCTGGTAGTTTTTGGCATTGTTTGTAACCAGTTGTTTTTTAGTTCTATTTTATAGCTGGTTTTCTGTAGCTATTAGAGCCTTTATTTCTCTTAAATTTCATCCTTCCTTTTTTAGAGTTGCATGATTAGTTTAGGGTTTTATGGCTTTAGTTTTGGTTATTACTCATACAGGTGATTTGGCATGATTAGGACATTGGTAATGAAACATAGAAAATCGAGGACCTTGTTGAGCACCTAAAATAATGCAAGGGGTGTCAATTAGTATTCATTGAAACCACTTAAACATGTATTCAATTCAATTCATATAACCTTCAACAATAGAAGAAAAAATTAAAGCATGCATCACATCACATAACACAAGAACACAAGATTTATATGGAAAACCCAAGAAGGGAAAAACCACAGTGAGGATTAGATCATAATATATTATAACCAATCATAAAATATTACAAAATGTTTCACTATGTATTGGAATCACTATTTGAAGGACTCACTGTCCAAAGAATAAGAGATAGAAAAGAGGGGTGGCTCACTACCAAGATTTGAACTACTAATAATGTAACTACAATATTCAGGAGATACAATTTCACTGGAGTGTAAAATATTAAATCAACACTCTTCATACTACACCACTTCTACGCTCTGCTCTACATTATATTCACATCATATTTGCACTATGTTCACACACTTCACATTACACATTTTATGCATTACTAACTTACTCTCATCAACATTGAACATGATATAACATTTATACACATTACATTCCCAAACACTTACAATATCAATTAGGTCATCCTAATTAGGTGAAATATGTAGTACAATAACTTGTCAGCTCAAGATTCAAACAAACACTCTTCACACCATGATTCAAAACTTGTAACACATCTAGTTTTTTTGTTTTATAGATAACTACAGTGGGGAATTCATTCTCCCATTCACAGATGATTCATAACATCTATAAAAATGGAAGATTAACAAGATAAAATGCAATGAAAACTAATTAAGAAATCAAACAAACAATCAAGTTAAACCATATTTCAATAAAATTATTCACAATTACTAACAAATCCTAATTAAAACATGCAATACCAAAGTAATTCAATTCAAAAACCCAATTATAAAAATACAAACCTCAATCCCATTAGGGGATTAGTGTTGAATTTGATGTAGACTGTTCAATTCAAAGCCTAATCCATGATTAATTTTCAAAATATTTGATAAAGGTTGATAATGGTGAGGTTGATTCACCAATTGATCTCAAAGTTGAGTGTAAATTTGTTTATAGCTTGGTTACATGAATACTTGTGAATGAGAATTCATGTAAAATGAGAATTATTTATAGATTTTTGGAATGAATCAATGGTTAGGATTAAATTGACTAATCAACAAACAAAATTCAAGGAGAGAAGATTGGATGGATCAAAGGTCAAATCAAGGGTTGATAATGCATCATGTGACATGGATCACAGATTTTAATCAAAGGTACAAATTACTTGAGACAATAATAAATCCTTTAATTTTAGGAATATGCGGAAGACATTTTCATGTGGAGGAAAATCTTTGAATTTTAATTGGAGGAATATTCCCTAAGAATATTATTTTTGAGGAGTGGAGGAAATATTAGTCAATTAAATAATTATGAAATTATTTAATTTGCAAGGTGAGGAAACAAGAAACTTTAATTACATAATTAGGAATCATTTAATCAAAGAGAATTTATGACATTTAATTAAATAATTTATATTATTTAATCAAATGAGCATTAAAGTAGTGTGAAAAAATGAATTATCCAAGTAATAGGAGGAAATAATTAATTTAATTAAACAATTGATATTATTTAATTAAATAGAAAAAAAATAGTGCATCAAGAAAGAAATGGAATTAATAATCAAAATATTGATGTGTGATATGATCAAGATATATTTAGATGTCTACAATATCCATATGAGTATCCTTTTTTTACAACATGATTTACTTTTAGTACTTTAGCTTGCATATGCACATAGTGTCATATGGTCACTAAAGTGGGCACCAAATTTAGCATCAAAAATTGTACTTTCTTGTAGGTGATAGTACAATTTCACACTTAGTTCAAACCTATTTTAGTGACCCTTGCATTTATGCATTTTCAACTCCTCCGAACTAGGCCCTAATCTCCTAAATTATGCATTTTGAGGCCTATTAATCATTTTTAGAGAAATTGCAAGCATTGAACAAATGCATCTAGTTATTATTTTTCCCCCAACATTTAATTTCATATAGGATAGGGCTAGGAACCATTCACCCAAGGGTGAATGGGTGTCCCTATTCTGTTCGAGACCAATTTTTAATATGTTAGTGTTAGTATTTAAACATTCAAATTTCAAATTTCAAATATCAGCTATTGAGATATAATCTTCGAGAAAATAGAGAAACATATATAAATATGTAGTCTTTTCACCATTTCAAAACTAGAACATAAAAGCCCACAAAAATTGAAGCCTTGGAGCAGTAAGAGATCATTAATTTGTCCTACATATTTAATTAGCAAGTCTTCATGATTATTTGCAAATTTGATCAAACCATATGTCATGATTGAAGATTGATGTCAATAGAAGAGCATGATGGATTCTAGGTTTGGGAGGTGCATTTAGCCATTTCATTCAATCTAATGAATTTTTTCCTAGTGTTCCCATCTTCAAGCTTCATCCTATTTATAGCCTAAAGCAAGGTATCATAATATTTCAGATTTCCTAAGGGGGTTTTGACTTCCTCTTAGGTGGATCTTGTCATTTTCATATAGGAATCCTTCTTTAACACACTTGAGTAGGGTTTTATGCATTTTTTCTCATAACAACCTTAGACATAGTTAAGGCTAGGGCACACACACCTCTATCAATCAATTTTACTAGCTATTGTGGAGTTATAAATACCAAAATAGGGGTTTGATTGACGAAAACTCTTATATAGCCTTCCCCATCCCTTTTGTAGATTTCTTATAGGTGCAGATTCAAAGAAAAAGGTTTATAGGGTAGACATCATAGAGAAAGTAAAAGGGCTATAGGATCAAGTTTGTAAGTTCAAAAAAGGCAAGTACAAATACCCATTTTCCCTAAGGAAACTCTATCCCCTATGTCATGCTAGATCAAAATTTTGGTGGCTAGTACATATCATTCAACACTTTCCAGATCTTCTTGCAAGTTGTTATTTTAGTCTACTAATCATTCATTTATTTATTTTTTTTATTATGGTATATAGTTGAGTTAGATCAATCATAAAAAAATATTTCATTTCATTTATAAGGCTCAAAAGGATCAAATACAAATTTGATCAAGTCACTTGAATGGTTGATAGTTAATAAAAACACCTTATTGATTTGCATATTATTGTACCTTTTAAAAGGGAGGCTAATTGAATCCTAGGTTTAGACATTAAACTTAGGGTTCCCTTTTTCTTATTTTACAAAGGGAAAATCAAAGAGATATAATTTCCAACTCCAAAGGAATGATAGCCTCAACACCATACATGAGGTTGTATGAACACTCATGGGATAGGCTGGAAATTCATAAGTCAATTGAGTATGCTAGTTTTTATCATGTTTATTAATTCTTTTCCAAAGAATTAGTTCAAGAGTTTTATTAGGTGATTTTTCTTGGCCATTATATTGAGGATAATAAGGTGTAGAAAATCAATGTTGGATGTGAAATTTTTCTAAGAATTGCTTCAACTCTTTGTTCTTTTAAATGAAGTAACATTATGATATTGCTATCAGGATTCAACCATGTAGTTTTCGAGTCAAAATCATTGACCCAAGTTTCATGAGTAGTGGTTCACAAGAACCCATCTCTCATGATAATGAATGGTCCACTTAGCACTCATTGCATCTAGGTGATGCTCATAGAGGTGAAGCACTGGGTTGTCTCGGGAGGTCACCCATCCCAGTATTGCTCTAGCTCAAGCGCGCTTAACCACAAAGTTTTATCCAAGGTTAACCCCACTTAGCTTGCAACCCCATTTGTAAAACCTTCAGAAAGTGTTGTGCCTTATGAACCATTCATTATAGAGCCCCTTTAGCTCATCAATTGATAAGTAGGAGGTATTTTCCATAGTGTGTCAAATTATGATATTGCTATCAGGATTCAACCGTGTAGTTTTTGATTCAAACTCATTGACCCAAGTTTCATGAGTAGTGGTTCACAAGAACCCATCTCTCATGATAATGAATGGTCCACTTAGCACTCATTGCATCTAGGTGATGCTCACAGAGGTGAAGCATTGGGCCATCCCGGGAAGTCACCCATCCCAGTATTGCTCCAGTTCAAGCGCGCTTAACCACAGAGTTTTCTCCAAGGTTAAGCCCACTTAGCTTGCAACCCCATTTGCAAAACCTTCAACAAGTGTTGTGCCTTATGAACCATTCATTATAGAGCCCCTTTAGCTCATCAACTGAGAAGTAACATTGTAAAAAACAAGGGTAGAAGGAAACTGAAAGTGAGCAATGATTTCATTTAGACGAAAGATATAGATTTCTTCAATGTTAATGGAATAGATTCAATCTATTCTATAAATCAATCAATAGTTTTAATAATGAAGTGATGTCCCTTGGAAGAAAGAGGTAATATCTTTTTGATAATATCCAACCCCCATTTTGTAAATGGTCAAGGAGAGGTCTTATTTTGAAGCTCTTACATGGGAGCTCTAATGAGATTACTATGTTTTTGACATTGAGCAAATTTCTTAAAAAATGAAAAAGGAGCCTTGCTCTATTATTATCCAATAATATCCCACATGAATTAGCTTACTTGTTAAGGATTTACCACTAAAATGTGTAACACTAGAGCCTAAATGAGCTTCTTCAATAGAAAAGGGTATTTCAACCTTAGTGAGACATCAGAGAAGAAGACCATTATATTATTTCTAATAAAAATCATAAGATAATATAATATATCAATCTGAAAGCTTTCATATCTAAGTGTGGGCATTTTTATTTTTATTTTCAAGAAAATTTTTTGTCTTGAAATAATTATAGATGTGAGAATACCATTCCCCTAAGTCTACATGAGCTCACACAAGACTATCAAGTTCAGGTTGATCTAAGATAGTGGGAGAGTGGAGAATTTGAACTGCATAGTGATAATCTTATACACCATCATTAGAGAATACAAGGGAGTCTATACTCATCATTATGTCCACATAGTGATTTTCTCTCCTAGGAAGATTGTCTTTGGTAAGAGAACACAGTCTATCAAGGATAAAGCAAAATCCTGATACTGACATAGATTACTCTACATAGCTTGATATATTCCTATGATTTAATTTATTATAAACTTAGAATCACCATGAATACAAATATTTATAATGTTTAATACCATAGTAGCATATACGATGATAATAAGGGCTTCATACTCAACAATGTTATTGGTACAATGAAATTCTAGTTGAAAAGATAGACAAGCTAGCTTCCCTTCAAGTGAGATTAAAACTACACCTACCCCTAAGCTAGTTTGATATCTTGATCCATTGAAGTACATTTCCCATATAGATTCACAGTCTAATATGAACATATCTTCATCTGAGTACAAATACAAATTAGGGAAGGAGTGAGATGAGGTATCTTTTTCCAATTAATCGATACTATCTTGTCTTTGAATTGATTTTGAGTTATGAACTTCATGTCAAAATCAAAGAGAAACATCAACCATTTTATAACCTTCCATAAAGGTTGGTTCTAGTAAATAAATGTTTAAGAAGATCACATTTTAGAATCATGAGTTTCTACATGGATAAGATAATGTCATAAATTTTACACTGGAAAAACGAGAGTGAGATATTATTTTTCCATAGAAAAATACCAAGTTTCATAATCAACTAGAATATGAATAATGTAGTAGACCACTATTTTCTTACTATCATCATCATGTTGAGCTAATAAAGCCACTAAAGCATGAGGTAATGTAGAGATATAAAGTAGAAATGGTCTATCATATATAACCGACATTAAGATAAGAGGATTTTCTAAATAACTCTTGATAGACTCAAAATATTTATCATATTCATCATCCCATGAGAATAAAAAATATTTCTTCAAAAAATGTGTAAAGGGAAGGGTACAATCTTCCAATTGAGATACAAACCTACAAATTGACTAGATCTTCCCTTGTAAACTACACAGTTTAGAGATGTTCTTAGTTGGGGGCATGTTAAGGATTACATCAACCTTATTCATGTCAACTTTGATTCCCTAGTGAGAGACAATAAATCCTAAAATATTTTTGACATCCACATCAAATACACACTTAAGGGGATTTAGTCTCATCTTGTAAATTTGAATCCTTTGAAAGATAAGGTGAATATTCTCAACATGATCTTAATGAGTTACAGGCTTGGCCAAGATATCATTGATGTAATATTTTAGTGTTTTTTGAATGAAATCATGAAAGATAAGATTCGTCACCCATTGGTAAATTTATCTAGCATTATTTAACCCAAATACTATGACTATGCTATAGAAATTACCTCAATGGGTAGTAAAGGGTGTCTTATATTGATATTTTGGGTTAACACAAATCTAATTATAGCCTGAAAATTCATCCATGAAGGATAACAAGGCATGGCATGTAGTTTATTCCACAATAATATTAATATTAGGCAATAAAAAATCATCCTTAAGAGAAGCCTTATTGAGAACATATAAATCTATGTAAATACAAATAGGACCATCGGGTGTATTAATGATGATTATGTTTGATATCTAAGGTGAATAATCAATATGACAGATAAAATCAAATTTTAGAATCTTTTATATCTTAATCTTGACTAATAGAGAAACCTTGGGATTCATTTTATGAATCTTTTTCTTAACAAGCTTGGCATTGGGACATAGAAAAATATTATTATTCACCACATATTTATCAACGCCAAACATATCCTCATATGATCAAGTGAAGATATCAAGATGATAATGTAATAAAGTGGTGTGTTATTAAAATTTTTCTAAAGAGAGACATTTTCTAATCTTAATAACCTTTTTAGAGGATTTGGAATCCATGAGAATATTAGAAGTGTCTCCTTTGAGGAGATTACTATGGTCCTTAGGATGAGGCATAGAGACACTATCATCCACATTAGCTAAGGTGGCCTTCTCATTGATACCCATAATAGACTCTCCAAAATATGTTTGTTCACTCAACCAATAAGGGAATCTTAATTTATGGTGATAAGAAGGTAAGTTAGAGTAGGAACCTAAGAAGTCTTCTAGCACTTCATCTGAGGAGAAAAAATCTAGAGAAACTTCCTTAGAATCTACTTTATTTTCAAAATATTCAAGATAGATCAATTTAAGAGGAGGCTTAGTGGAAATCATGTTGATAGTAAACCATGGTTTCATCTTAGAATTCATGGGGTAGTATCCAAGTATAATCCTATATTTACATGGATTAACCCATAAGGGGACTTTAATACATTTTTCATTACACCCACAACCTTTACCTTGATAACAGTGCTTGCAAAAGATATTGAAACCTGTACCATAGTGTGCTAGTAATTCCTAGAAATAAGGATGACTATTATAATGAGCATAATCCATGCTATAGGTGTCACATTTATTCATAGAAGAATAAGCATCCTTCTTAGTAGGAATATAAACAATCTCCTCTAAAGTAGAAACATGATCATCCATCTTAGTAAGAGGACAATCTTTTTTCTTATCAAAGTAGAATGTGACTTTTGGAAGGTCTAGCTGGATAGGATCAATTGTATACTCCTTTATATAATATTAGGTAAAGTTAAAGGACCCCCAATTATCACCAAGAAACACATTCAATTCAAAAGTAGAAGGGGTAGACTTAGGATTTTCTACTTTTGATGATCTTCCTCAACAATATATGTCTCGAGAGTAGCCTTCGTAATAGGTAATAATAGAGTAGATGTCAAAAAACTAGAAGATAAAAAAGGGACAATATTTTTAAGAGTAGGATAAATTGATGCCTAACCTGCAGTTTCCATTTCACATAAGTGTATAGAATTAGGGCTAGTCTTGATTGTGATTGCCTTGTTATTAGCAATAAATTTCATAGAATGATGTAAAGTAGAAGAAACCACTCCTAAATCATGAATCCATGGTCTTTCCAAGAGAATGTTATAGGGAAATGGTACTAGCATTACATACACCAAGTTAGGTATGGTAATGGGTCCAAACATTAAAGGTAAGATTATCATGTGTAAAGCTTGTCGGCTAGTGTTATCAAATCTAGGTATATGAAAAAAGAAGCAACAAGAGAAGTTGATTCAATTTTGATTTTAGGTAACAAGTCAATGCTACATAAGTTGAGTCTTGAGATGGTATCAATGAGAGAATATCTAATTCTAGTATTATTAATGTTGACTATTATCAAATGAGAGGATCCACTTGTTTATGTACCTCTAGAGGAGGGAGCTCATCTAGATGGAATGTGAAATTTGATGGATCCACACAAATATGATGTATCAATACATTGAAATTTTTTGGCCTAGCGGAAGAAGGAAAGAATTTTTATTTTACAAGGCTTCCTGAAGCATACCTTAGTAAATTTTAGTCTGAATAAAATCCCAAAGTGAGATCTTGGTAGGAGTAACACAAAGTTGTTTGAAAAGATCATACTCACTCAGTGGCTTAGCTACAGGTTTAGGTGCTTAAGGAAGACTTG
The DNA here is from genome assembly GCA_007258455.2 of Sequoia sempervirens. Classification (NCBI taxonomy): domain Eukaryota; kingdom Viridiplantae; phylum Streptophyta; class Pinopsida; order Cupressales; family Cupressaceae; genus Sequoia; species Sequoia sempervirens. The sequence continues at coordinate 28,365,833 of VDFB02075321.1, forward strand.
GTTGAGAAGGTGGTAGAGAAGTAGGTTGATTAATATTTTATTGATTTCTTCTAGCATTGTAAGTATGGGCTACCACTCTATAAGAGGGAGACTTAAATTGTATAAATATCATGTACATGTTTTGCATGTCATTTTCAATAGGAATCCCACAAATAGAATAAATTATTTTAGGAGATGGGCTAGTAAAATTCATGCAAATAATTGGTCTCTAAGGCCTTTGAGGGAGGTAGAGACTATGACTAAATTTATAGAATCTTCAATTTGTGAAGAAGGTTTTGATAAAGAATTCAAATGTTCAATAGATTTTTAAGTATTATAGTGTAGAAAAATGTAGCCCTTTACATTTTCACAGTTTTTTGGTCCATCCCTAATAAAATTGGGATTCATTATGTTTTATTTGTCCCTATTTTACATCCAAAATCCTTCTTTAATGAATCTTTCTAAGGATAATCTTGACACATATCAAGTGAAAAATCAAAATTTAATAATTTTTTATTGTATGGCCTAGATTTAGTGATCTGGGAATCATATTCCAGCTTGATAACATGAGTCCCACCTAAGTTTTGGGGCCTAAATCTAAATTTCATATTAAACTAATCCTTTCTTGAAATTTGTGTCCTAAGCTTAGCCTAATGGGACTCATAAGCCACATCTAGTGTATGAGTCCTACTTAGCTTTGACCTAATTTTTAATTCAATTCTTGATGGAATTTTATTCTCCTAGATTTGATGTCATATTTTAGTGTTGTAATTTCAATAAATTTGGTATAAACAAGTATAAATACAACGTCATTTCACTCATTTTCACCTAGAATTTTTATGCAAGAATCCTCATAAAAAATTGGTGATTAGGAGAGTTTGTAAGAGCATTGAAGAGTGATTATCAAGCATATTGGAGCTACTTTCAAGATTCAAGCATCATGTCAAAGTCATCTTGCATCATTTATGTTTTTGAGATAACATTTGTGATGTAGAGTTTTATGATTCAAGCAAGCATTCATGTAAAGATCCATATCCTTCAAGCAAGAGTCAAGATCTACATTCACGCTAACCATTACTTACAATATTTTGGCCTTTATTCCAAGGGTTTAGTGAGTTGCAATATTGATTTGTTTATTCATCATTCCTTCATTCTATTTTATTTCATTTCAAGGCTTGATTACCAAAATGAAGTTTGACCAAGGAAAATCTATATCCACCAACAAAACAAAATTTTCCCCTCTCTTTGATGTGTGATTTGAAAATCTAGGTTGAAGAAAAATCGAAGAGAAATATTGGAGAAAATTTTTCAAGTTGTCAAAGTTGTAATCTACATTGCAAGATCAAGGAAAGTCACCTACATGTTGCAATTTAGTGTTTCAGACTCATAGATTTGATAGGAGGGAAGCTACAAGAGAAAATTAGAGGACATTATAGCTTTAGATGAACCTTGATACTAAGAATAAATCACCACTTATGGCGTATGAGTCCTAGTATACTTGATTTCAGACATTTCCAATAGATCTTGATTTGCTAGTTGTAGATTCCAATTTCTGTCAGAAACCCTAATATGGGACTAAATCACCCCTACTAGAATATGAGTCCCAGTGTGAATTAAAAGTTAATATTTTAAGACTTCTAACCTTATTCTGAGCTTCTTCAATTTTCCAAGTGCACCTCTATACTTTCTTAGTTTATTGTTTTGATTTGAGTTCATTTCTAGTTAATTTACTTAAGTTTTGTATGTCATTTACATTTCTTGTCTGTCCAAGCCCTTTCTTGGTGGTGAAACCCCTCTTAGTATTTAATCACACCCTAGGACACCTTATTTTACATCTCTTTCCCTCATTTCTACCTCCTGAATGAGATCTCTAATTTTTCCTTGAATGAAACTTGGAGGAAATTGGTGGTTCTATCTCCTAAGACATTAGAGTTCCTATTTTATACATTTCATTTTGGTAAACCTACCATTTAGAAAAACTTATTTTCTAATTTGGAGTGCATTGTAGTCGTAGATATGGCTTACATCAAATTTTCATTAGGTCTTGCATTAGCAAATTTTCATCTAGGGTTTCTAAATCTTGCATTAGTGAAAGTGCATATAGGTTGATTTTTATATCTTTCATCATTGAAGTTCACTTAAATTATGTAATTGCACTTAGTATAAACATAAATTAAACTAGAAAACCTAACATTCACTCATAATTTGCTAAAATTAGTGCAAAAACCCTAATCTAGGACTCATACGCCCCTTTGGGCAATTTAGTCCCAACACAGGTGGTTTTTCCAAATTTTTGGGTATTTTGTGTTGACTATTTATAAGCATTTGAATCCTTGAAAGACCCTAATTATGACTCATACGCACATCTGGGTGATTTAGTCCCATGTTAGACCCAAAAATAATTTTACAACATTAAAAACCTTGTTTCTATGCTTTTTTATTGTTGTTAGACTTATGTTTCAATTTATTGATTTTTTGTTTCATTCATTTCATTGCATCTAGCTTAATTTAATTTAAATTATAATTAGATAATATCATTTATCTTATGTTCATTGCATTTATCTTGCATTCAGTGATTGTTCCTTAGATGAGCTTTACAACTTGGTGTCCTATTAGTAATATTATAGTGATTTTAAATTTGAGACTCACATAATCCCGTGATAGAACAATCATTGTAGATATTGGGTTATCTAGCTCTTTTACTACTAGTATTGACACTAGTTCACAAGGTATGGGTCATACCCTTAACAAGTCTTTTCCTTCAAGTAGTGCATGACAAGTATTGAAACAATGGTTTCTAGTATTTCACAAGAAAACATAATTTAAATCCATGAAGACTTAGCAAACCTACAACATAAACTGAGTACTAAAAAAATTTCCAACACTACCATTCTTACTATAGATAACTTATATCGCATGATTGAAAGTGAAGAAGGAATATAACTTGTGCATAACTTAGCAGAAAATTTTAAAAAATATCTTACCACAACGACTAGTTGTGCTTTACCTTCAAAAAATTTCCAAAGTCAAGGGGGACCCCAAATCCCTCATCTCAAAACAATTTCCTCTATTCCTACCTATACCAACCCTCAAGTTACAACAATGATGCAACCTACTAGTAATGTCATTCCTACCTTGGGTATTTTTGCTACCATTCCTAGTATCTTTGTGGCATCACATGTCATATCTCCTACCACTTTACCTCCCATAAACATTCCATTCACCTCCCCTTTGAACACATATACACCTCCATCTCAAAACACAATCAGTGATTCCATTCTCAACCAACTTTTATAAAATGTTTCATCCCTTCAAAATAAAATTTCCACCATAAACCAAAATCAAAATGGCCAACCTACATACTATGTCAAAAGAAATCCCTTAACCTTGGAGATATTGATAATGCCGATACCACAAGGTTTAGAGATTCCTAGGTTTGAGAAATATGGGGGGAAAGGAGATCCTTCTAACCATGTTTCCACTTATACTACCCTATGTAGATAATTTTTCCTTGAGGATAAGCTCTTGGCTAAGCTTTTCCCTATATCCTTGAAAGATACTCCCTAAGAATGGTTTTATTTGTTACCAAATAACTTAATTCATTCATTCAATGAACTTCTTAAGGCCTTTATAAACCATTTCCAAGTGCACATGACTCCTAATATGACCTTGGCCAATTTGATGAGATATAAGGAAAAAGATGATGAAAAAGGTAGTGACATTATTTCACGCTATCAATCACTTTATTCCTAAATTCACATAAAGGTTCTCAATCCTCACCTTAAATGGATGCTCATTGAGAACTTACAAAGTAAGATACAAGATAATCTTGGCATAATGAAGTTTCCTTCCTTTGTACACTTGTGTATTTCCCTTTGTGATTATCGAAACTCGATTAGTAGTCCTCAAACAAAAACCACCTCTAAACATCTTGAAAAATCTGAATCTGTAAACCAAAAAAATTATCAACCTTTTAGGAAATAGAATAAAGGTTTTCTTCAACTAAACCCCCCTCAACCAACTCAACATATCAATACCCAAGTGGATGCTATAAAGAAAAAAAAACCTTTCACATTTAGGGATCCAACTAGACAATTTACTCCCTTACTGAATACCCTCCACAACACAATGTCACAACATCTAGAACATAAAATGATCTCTTTTCATCCCATTAAAACTCTTGATCCTAATAATCCTTAACCTCTAAATTTTAGATAAAATTCCTATTTCCATTATCACCAACAAAATAGACATGATATGGAACATTGTAAGCATCTTAAACATCATGTGGAAGACCTCATTGATTCAATTCTACTTGAAATTGCAGGTGTTAATGATCAAGGAAATAAGTTTGTTTCCCCTCCCAACCAAAACATGCAAATTTTTACCAACCCTATGCCTAATCATAATATTTCATTTGTTAAAGCTAGTGAAACTAAGAAGAATGTTGTGATGAATGTTGGCACAAATGATGACAACATGGATACCATTGAACAAGGTCCTATGGATACTATTGAAAAAGGTCATATGGATACTGATGAACAAAGTCCTTTGGATGATATAGTGGGATTGATTGAAATTATCCCTCGTAAGGGCCAACCTAAAAAGCCTCTTGATATTTCTTTCTCATCTAAAGATATAATTATAAATACACCTAATGGTCCTCTTTACATAGCCAGCCAAATCAATGACAAGCCCAAAATTAGGATATTAATTGACCCCATTAATGGAGATAATTTGATCATTGAATAATTATTACTTATGCATGAACTCTATCAAGAAACATATGATAAACTGAAAGCATGGATAAAAATTCATAGTGGTTTCAATTGCCTTATGATGGGATCAATAACCCTTCCTTTAAACATTAAACCAAAACAATTAAATGTCTCATTCTCCATCTAAATGTTAGATCAATTCAGTGTGAAGCTTGGTTATCCATGGAAGCCATCCCATTGATCGCATATAAATTTTTAAATATTTCCTTTGACAATGAGATGTTTACTATAACCATAGTGGGTTTAATCCTTTGTATTTTTGTGGGAAATTTTCATTGGATTTCATTTGGATTGAGCTTATGGAACCTATTAAACTATGTGAGGACTTATTTTTCAAATCATACCTAAATTTTAAGGTGAAATGTATAATAAAACTATCCCTTAGAAATATGTCTCAACCTACAATTGAGCCACCCATCCTTGATGAAACTATGATTGAACCTAAAGATATTTGAAACAACCAAGACCAACCTAAGACAAATGCTTTCCCTATCTCCTACAAAATACCAAGTGATAACAAAACCAATCCCATCATGCCTCCTAAGTTAAAACAAGTTTACAAAGCTAAAGAGAAAGTGGTTGAACAACTTCCTATGGTTCCCTCCATTCCTTCCCTTAGGGAATAAAAGAAACTGATGGTTGATAAACCTACTCCTACACAAACAAAACTTGAAAAATATACTAAAATAAATATGAATACTAGAGAGCATAGGCATAGACATCATGCTCTTGCTCAAAGGTTAAACAAAGGAAAAAATAAAGAAAATCAACATCCAAACTTGACAAAAGAAATACACAATGAGTCTCCCTCTTTGCTGCAATAAAAGGATCATATAACACAACATAAGCTAAAACCTTCTTTGGAAATTATCATTTGAACTCCCATTTTGATTAACTTGGATGATGATGATTGGGTTGCTAGAATTAATGAAGAAATTCACAATGAATTGAATAGATTGTTTTCCTCTTCTATGAGCATAAATGACAATTTTCCTAAGAATAGTGTTGAACTTGGCGATGACCCTAGTACTACACTTGTCATTGTCCCTTTGGATAGTTGTCCACCTTTTGTATATGATGAAAAATATTGGGATGTAGATGACCTATTAGAGGTTGACTTGCATGTTCCTTACTATTTTTTCTTTTATGTGTGTGATTGCATGTGGGTAATGTGATCCCTTGTACTATTCTTTTTGATGTACCTCTCTCTTTATGACATTTCTCTATTTTTACCTACATTCTTCTCTATTTCATAAAAAAATTATCTTTTTCTTTGTCTTCTATTTTCCTTTTGGGGATGACACAAGGCGTTGAGAAATTTAGGTCTCTTCCATGTTGACCAAAAATTTTTTTCTTTATTCTTTTCATTTGTCTTGTATTTTTCTTTTGGGAATAACGCAAGGCATCAAGACATTTAGGTCTCTTCCATGTCAACCCAAAAAAAATTCTTTGGTTTCTCTCTCTTTGTTTCATTCTTCCTATTCCATGATTATTTGGGGAATGATGATAGTTTCAAGCTCTCTAAAAGCACTATAGTGCTCAAGGACATACTGACCCTGAATCTATGGATTCCTTATGTTACTTTTGGGATTTCATTTTGGGGACAACCCCTTTTCATGACAGCTTCATTTGGAAACATATGACTTGGCATAGGTCTTCCTACATAAGCTCTCATGTCCTCTTTATTCTTAGCATTTATCATTTTCTACTTTAAAGTAATTATTCGCAACATGGTGTTTAACAATTTATTTAAAGTGGGGGCATACAATGGTATTTTTAATTTTCAACTCATATTTAATTGTGTAGTCTTCTTACTTCATGTGATGTGTCTTTCTCTTTGTGGTGACATTGGGTGTTCTTTCCTTTAATAGCATGATCTCTCTTATCATATTATATTCTTCTTAGTGACTTGATGCGACACAAAGCATCCCCTAAGTTACGAATCTTCTATTCTTCAATTGGTCCTCTCTTGGAGACATTAGGCACAATGTTTCCTGAGTTAAGACCTTACATGAACTAATAAAAACTCCTCTGAATGTACCTTGCACTATTTCATATTTATAATATCAGTTATATGTCCATCTTGCATAACACAATTTTCTTGCTTGTGATGCCATCTTCTTTGTTCATGAGTCTCAAGCATATGAAGCTTTGCTTGCCTCATGGAGCTCAAAGTTCATTTTTGTGTGGTACTTTATCAAATTTATCAGGAGGTATAGGTTTGGTATGGCTGTATGTATGTGAGCCAAAATTAGGTGTGACTTTCTCATAGCCACTTGTTTTACTATGTGAGTGTATACTGGCTATGTGCGTATGTGTCTCACTGGGGGCTCACCTTGGATGACCTAAGGTTCCACTAGCCCTTGTGAGCATGTGTTGGTTTGCATGGTAGACATCTTGTTTCAATTGCAATTTTTTTTGTACAAATAACTTAAAGATCTCATCCACAACATGCGGGAAAAATGGCCAATGCTTGATCCAACCCTTTTTGTTTCTCTTTCTATTTGTCTTTGGAAATGTGTGCTTGTGACTTGTTGTTGCTCCTTACATCATTTTCATGTGTGTTATTTTGTGCCTATGTTAGTTTGTCATAGGATCTTGATCCTGGGGGATTGATCATCTCTCTTGATTGATGTCATCCTATCTCACTAGCATTGGTACACTTGGACCCCTCTTAATGCAAGCTTGTCAACTTTAGTGTTATTTTGAAGAAATTTCATTGTCTCACTAAAGTGGGGGCTAAATCTAGTGTAGAAAAATTTATCCCTATACATTTTCACACTTTTTTGGGCCCTCCCTACTAAAATAAGGCTTCTTTATGCTTTATTTGGCCCTATTTTACATCCACAAGCATTATTTAATGCATATTTTTTAGGATAATCCTAACACATATCAAGTGACCAATAAAAATTTAATGATTTTGGATTTTATGACCTAAATTTAGTGATTTGGGACTCATATGTCACCTTGGGTGTATGGGTCCCACCTAAGTTTCAAGGCCTAAATCTGAATTTCACATTAACTAATCCTTTCTCAAAAATTTTGTCCTGGCCTTAGCCTAATGGGACTCATATTCCACAAATGGCATATGAGTTCTGCTTAGCTTGGACCTAATTTTAAATTCCATTCTTTATAGGATTTTATTCTCCAAGATCTGATGTTAGCTTGTAGTGTTGTAATTTCAAGAAATTTGGCATAAACAAGTATAAATACAAGGTTATTTCAGTCATTTTCACCTAGAATTTTATGCAAGCATCCTCATAGAAAATTGGTGATCAAGAGAGTTTACAATTGAATTCAAGAGTTATTATCAAGCATATTGGAGCTACTTTCAAGATTCAAGCATCATGTCAAAGTCATCATGAATCATGTTTGTTTTTGAACTAAAATTTTGGATGTAGGGTTTTATGATTCAAGCAAGAATTCAAGTTAGGATCCATATCCTTCAAGAACAATTCAAGATCTGCATTCATGCTATCCATTACTTAAAATATTGCAACCTTTATTCTAAGAGTTTGGTGAGTTGCAACATTGCATTCTTTTTCCTTCATCATTCCTTCATACTATTTTATTTCATTTCAAGGTTTGATTACCAAAATGGGGTTTGACCAAGGAAAACCCCTATCCACTAACAAAAATAAAGTTTCCCCTCTCTTTGATGTGTGATTTGTAGATCTAGGTTGAAGAACCATTGAAGAGAAATATTGGAGAAAAGTTGTCAAATTTGTCATCTACACTGTAAGATCACAGAAAGTCACCTGCAAGTTGTAATTCAATGCTTCAAACTCAGATATTTGATAGGAGAGAAGCTACAAGAGATCATAGGGGATATTAGAGCTTTAAATCAACTTTGATACTAGGAATAAATCATCACTTATGGCATGTGAGTCCAAATATACCTAATTTTCTAGTTCTAGATTCCAGTTTCTATTAGAAACCCTAATCTGGGACTAAATCGCCCCTACTAACAGATGAGTCCTAGTGTGTATTAAAAGTACAAAATTTAGGACTTCAAACCTTGTTATGAGCTTCTTCAATTTTCCAGGTGCACCTCTATACTTTCTCAGTTTATTTTTTTGATTTGTGTTCATTTCTAGGTCATTTACTAAAGTTTTTTGTGCCATTTACATTTATTATCTTCCAAGCCCTTGCTTGGTGGTGAATCCTATTTTAGTGTTTAATCACACCCTAGGACACCTTATTTTAGATCTGTTTCCCTCATTTCTACCCCTTGATTGAGATCTCTAAGGTTTCCTTAAATGAAACTTAGAGGAAATTGGTGGTTCCATCTCCTAAAACATTAGACAGCTAATTTTCTATGTTTTAGGTATAAGAGGATGCCTTGAAGAAATCATCTAGGGAATCATCCAACATTTCAAAGTCATTTTTAGAGAAAACATTATCAAAATCATTAAAATTTTGAAAATAAGGTTTGACATGATTTCATTCATGTCGGGTTCACCAAAATGTAAAGGAGAGGATTCACCACTCTCAAGAATCAGTACAAAGAGAGTACTAAATGAAAAAATATCCCTCAAATACCTCAAGGAATAAAGCTCAAGTGACAAGATAAAGAATAAAGAATTCTAAAATTAATCAAATAAGAAGCTAAGGTACTAATAGCATAATATAAAAATTACTTAATTACAAAAGTTAATGACGTAATCAGAATATCTAGCATACAAAAATGGAAAGTACAAAAAAAGTAGGTTTTACCCCTAAGAGGACTAAGTCTCGACCACAGATGGGAACATGCCACATTAATTTCTATTCCATTTAATATCATTCCTATTGAAACTGAGAATAAAACCCTTATATCTACAATGTATAACTTCTCAAATCCACACATCTACATACAAAACAAAGGAAAAAATATTGGAGCTACTTTGAGGATTACCCTAGTTAAACCTCCATTTTGGTGTTCCACCTCCATGAAAAACTAGATAGATAGAGATAGATAAAAATACATGAAATATAAATACATGTGATAGAAGTGAACCTTGTAAATGAAGAGAACCCCAATCATGATTATAAATATGTGTAATAGGAACAATCCCAACAATGGAGGAAAACCCCTATTATGAATGCAAAGATGTGATCAAATAGATAACATTATATAAATAAGACAAGAAGACAAGAGAGTGTAACTAGTAGCCTGTGGCTCCCCTCTTGGCTTGATTCAAGTGATAATCTTGTGTGTAAAAGAGCCATGACTATTTCTTTGATAGAAATTTGACAAATCTTCACTATGGAGTGTGAGAGAGAATAATAATGAATGATAAGAATGGAGTAGAATGAGAGATTGAATGAGAGAGACTAAGAATGAATGAGAATTAGAGTGAAAAAAGGGATTTTGTGAGGTTGTGTGGGTGGGAAGAGCCATTAAATCCATGTTTCTACCACAATGATGCAAAATATTCTTATTTAAATATCAAAATTTTTGGAGACACTAGCACTTCATGGAGGAATCCATGAATCGTGCAAATATCCCACTTAAAAATTTAAAAGAATGATATATCCAAGTTACTAGTGCTTCATCATTGTCACCTATGGAGATAGAATCATGAAATTCCAACTTGTAGGTTTTTTCCATTAATGTGGAAATCTAGATGCATACTTGTGTGAAATTACCATAGGGTACAATTCTATGACACTATACTTGTTTATCTTTGACTTTGGATGATTTTTCTTTCATTGGCATACTAATTGTAATATAATAGGTCTTGGTATCAATATAGATATCCACATCAATCTTGTATGATTATTTTACTAATACAATTACCTAATCTTGCCACTTTTAAAATTTCAATGGAGGGTTGAGTTCATTATTTGTTGATTCCTTGAAGAGGTTTTTATCAATAGAATCAATATTTTTTGACTCTTTTTATGTTTCTTTTCCATTTGAGAGTGTCTTAAGAGGTTTTCAAAAATGGATTTGAATTATTAATTTTTTGTTCTTTTAATTTTTTTGAGAATTTTAGATCAAGGAACTTAGCTTGCTCCTTGTATAGTGAGTTATTTGATCTAGATACATATAAAAACAATTGTCATGGTTCAAATTTGAAAATATTCATGGAGTTTCATGAACTCAAAAATAACTTCATCATTTTTAAATATATATAAAGACATAAGATATTGTTAGTCCAAGAAATGAGGTATGGATCGATAAGTGGAGGATCAATGGAAGGTGTAATGGTATATAAATTTAGCTCATTTAAGAGGGTGGAAATATTAGTGATAGTTATTTGAACTCATATCCCTTGACACTTTCAACAATGAGAAAGGCTCATGTTGTAATATGAGAGGTGTCATTTGTATCATAGGATTCTTCAACTAGAGAAATATATCCTAATCCAAATATGTCATGATTGACCTTCATAGTGATTAGTTTATGCAACATTGTAAATTATCACCCATAACAATTTCACATTATTTTTTTCTCCCCCTAAATTATTGAGCCTAATTAAACAGCTAATTTCCTAAAATTATGCATTCTAAGGTTTATTTTTAGTACTTTTATGAGAAATTTCAAGCATTGAACAAATGAAAGAAATTATTTTTTTCCCTAATACATTTTTTCCAAGAAAAATAGGGCCAGGACCCATATGCCCATTGGAATATGGACCCCCCTATTATGTCAGGACCAATTTTCAATATGTTAATGCTAGAATTTTAACATTCAAAATTCAAATTTCAAATGTCCACTTTTTGAATTTAATTTGTGGGAAATTAGCATAATTGCATATAAATACCAAGTTATGGCATCATTTAAAATCTATCTAGCATTGACAATATTTCATGAGAAAAAACTATTTCCAAGAGCACTATCAAACAAGTCAAGAGTAGTATTTTAGAGCTTTATTGTAGAAATTCAAGATCCTAACATCATGTCAAAGTTTATGTGAGTTAATTCGTATTCATGTTATCATTATTTTATAAAGGCTAACACTTTTGTACATCTCCAAATCATTTCAAGCATTCAAGAAAGAAAGATGAAGACATTGAGGTGATGTACATGACTTCATTTCTTCATGGAAGCCATTGTAACACTTTATGATTTCATCATTACTTCCTAACCATTTATTTGTTATATCATTGACATTTATCGTTATGGAAGGGGAAATTTTTTCATGTGATTTGATTGAGGAAATCCCCTATATAGCCTAAATTACATGTATAGGTTATAGGTTTGAAGAGGATTGAAGAAAGATTGAAGACAAGTTCTTTTTGCATTCAAATCCCTAAATCTTGTCAAGCCAGAAAAACTCACCTACATAATTATTCGACAATATTCCAATAACATTGCAGACAAAAATTAGAAGCTCAGATATGTCATTAGAGGAACACAAAAGTAGAGTAGGACACCTTATTAGAGACCCATATGTCCCTAGGCATCCCAGTACTTTTATTCAACTTAGAACCAACTTTTTAGGATAGGTACTCAATCTCCTGTACTTTCCATATGTTCCTATTGTAATCAAAGGAAAAATAGATTGTTAGATGGTTAGATCAATAACACTAAATTCATTGAAATAACAAAGCACAAAGGAAAAATAATGAAAATGAAAGGAACGATATTACCATAATTCTTCCTCTTCCATGCTTCACCTTTGTTACACCTCGCAGCTTGCAATAAATAAAGATGCCCTCAGATTCGTGTATGAGCAATTATGATAAATGACAAGACTAAAGAAAGTTTTGAAGGATTTACTCAAAATCTAGATGCCTATGCCTATTGCCAATGCCTATGTCTAAGAAAAATGCCAAAATTGATCAAATGACTATATAAAATACTAAAATTGCCTATGACAATAAATATTGCAAGTAAATGTCTATAGTAACTATGCAAAATGTCAGCATGTGTCCCTGAAAAAATGAGAAGATGGAATTTTATAGAAAAGGCCATTTCGAATGGACAAATGAGATAAATTGATAAGAGACCCTAAAATGAACGATCAAATTAAACCTGAGAATCTCTAATTAGGGTTAGGGAAAAATCCTTAATCGAACGGGTAGAATAAAATCAGATCGATGGTGTTGAATAAATGAGACAAATTAATTAGAAAATAAATATTTTCGAAAAATCAAGAAGATAAGATTGCCTGATTTGTAAGATTCAAAAAATCAAGAAGATAAGATTTGTACTGAAGATCAGATTTGGAAAATCAAGAATATGCCCAATTGCTTGATTTTTGGAAGATTAATTGCTAATTTGAATTAAATTAATTCAAATTATAGATTTTGAGAGATAATAAATAATCTTTTTCAGATTATTTATCAAAAAGGACTGACAGTTAAGATTGACATGACATTTTAAATAATTTAATTTATTTAAAATGAGAAGAATATTAAATTGGCAATTAAATAATTAAATTTAATTATTTAATTTAGAAGGTAAGATTAACCAATTAAATAAATTAATCAATTTATTTAATTAAGAGGATTAGTGACATATTAAATAAATAAATGTAACTCATTTATTTAATAATCAGGAAGAATTAAATGCCGAGAGGGAAATTAAATAAATTAAGAGATTTATTTAATTAAGGGAGGACTTAGACAATTAGTGATGTATTTAATAAATAAATATAATTTATTTATTTAATAATCATTAAGAATTAAGGACATGAATTAATTAAATAATTATGAATTATTTAATCAATAGTCGAATGTGGACCAAGGACATAATTAAATGTCATAATTATGCTAGGACGAAAGTGATAAAAATGAAGCTTGTAGGCCTAGGTCATTTTTAGGTGTCTACATTTTGCCCCTCTTTGTCATAATGTAGCATGTCACATTGTGACAAAGAAAATAAGTCAAAAAATGCCCCAGTGCAAAATAAGATGAGGAAGAATGATGAGGAGGGTTATGGTATGCCCCCTCGAGAGGAAAGACAGGTTCCAAGAATATGGGTGTGCTCTCGAAATGGATGAGAAGACTAGAATATGAAGAGACAAAGGAATATTAGTGCAAAAGATATGGATGATGATATGGATGCAATACCTATATGAGATGGGTGAGAGAAAATGACAAGACTAAAGAAGATGCATGTTAGTTCCTAGACCAAATCCTTCAAAACATTGCCATAGTACTTTAATATTTATTGCTCTTAATCATCATTGGGCGGTAAAAATGACACAAATGGACAAAAAACACCATGATATGACGTAGACCAAGGTGTGCAAGGTCATCCACTTTAAAAATAGAAAGTCATAGACAAGGAATGTCCTAACTCATACTAAGGGCGAAGTTGCCCCAATCTTTTTGTCAAGACAATCCACAGACATTAGTCAAAGAAAATAAAATAGGATAGGATACATCATCGCACCTCTAAATCCTTCATTGGACATCCTCGAGGTAGCTAGTAACATGACCAAAAAGACAAGACAGTAAAAATATAAGACAAAATAGCCAAGATAGCCAAAAGATAAGACAAGAAAGACCAGAAAGATTAACAACCATGTAATTTTGTTTCCCAATGTTTGTTTGCCAAAGATTGAATTCTTTCCAATTTGACAGTTTTGATAGTTTAAGAGCTTTGCCAATTTGACGGTGTTGACGGTTTGATGGGGCTTATTGTCAGGAAAGACACATCCTGAAAAAGGAAAAGGACATTTTGACAAGGTCTAACTCCAAGAAGGACACATCTTGAAGAGGACCAAAGAGTGACGAGATTGACATTGTTTTGACTAATATGTTTTGGCAAGTTGATTGATGTTGACTATATAATTGATTGGACTGTGTTGTCTAATTTTGACCAATTTTGACATTGACGTTTCGAATGACTATCTTGTGTTTGTGTTTGACTATGTCTAACTTATTTGACTGCTATGACAATTGTGAAAAATGTCATGATTTTATTTGGACCAACCTAAAAGGACTAACCTAATGTCTCGAGGACTCATCGACTGATGGCCTTGCCTATGTAGCAAATGCGCAGAGACAATGTAGTTTGACAATGACATGGACTGACTGACATGACTGAATTTGACTCCATTTTTAGGATTTCGACATTGATTTCAATGTTTTTGTGTTTTTCTTTAGGACGTTTTATGATTTTTAGGTCTTTCTTTAGGACATTTTATGATATTTTTGGTCTTTCTTCAGGACATTTTATGATGTTTTTGTCTTTTTTCAAGACATTTTATGATGTTTTTGTCATTTTAGGGTCTCTTCATCAATTTATCTCATTCATCCATTTGAAATGGCCTTTTTTATAAAATGCCATCTTCTTCTCATTTTTTAGGGACACATGCTGACATTTTGCATAGTTACTATAGACATTTACTTGCAATATTTATTGTCATATGCAATTTCATTATTTATTATTATAGTCATTTGATCCATTTTGGCATTGGTTTTAGACATAGGCATTGGCTTTTAGACATAGGCATTTAGACATATCAAATCCTTCAAGACTTGTTGTAGGACTTAGGAATTTCCAGATTGCTTGAATGACGAATCTGAGGGAAAATTTATCTAGCAAGTAAGAAGGTGCTACAAAAATGAATCATGAAGACTTCAGCAATTAGGTATAATCATTCTTTTATATATTTCCATTGTGTTTTGTAGCTACTTTCGGTTTTTGTCATTTTTCTTTCAATTTAATTGATCTAATCAAATACCTAGAAAATTACCCTCAGTTACATAGGTGAACCCAACTCTCTGTTTTCTATCATTTTTCCATATGGTTGCGTGTATTTTCTATCAATTTTGTAGGAATAGGTACAGAGCACTGCAATCATAGGCTCAAGTGCCGCAATTGTAGGCCCAAGCGCCGCAATCGCCAAAAATTGTGCCGCAATCATTAAATTGCACCGCAATCGTAGGCTCAAGCATCACAATTGCCAAATTGCACCGTAATCGCCAAAAATCCTACCGCAATCACCAAAAATCCCGCCGCAATCACCAAATTGCACTGCAATCGCAAGCTCAAGTGCCGCAATCGCCAAATTGCGCCGCAATCGCCAAATCGCACCACAATCGCCAAATCGCGCCGCAATTGACTAGTAACAATTTTTTTTTAATTGCATTCGGGTTTTTTGATTTTTCTATTTTGTTGTTCTTTCTATTTTTTTAGCATTCTCATTTTTATTCCTGCATGTTAGCTAGATTAGATTTTCGTGTTACTAATCTTCATTTGTAGCGTGTGGTGAACCCAATTCGTGTGTCGAAGACCATTGCTTAAAGAGACTACTAATCTTTTGTTTGTAGATTCGAATGTTAAAGAAGGAATAAACAAACCTTGTGCTTGTTTTTCATAGATTAGCAAACATTTGATTTTGGTGCATTTAAAAAGAACTCATGTCTTCTATGATTGATTGTGGTTGTGGAATGGTAGGTGAGTATGCTCTCACTTGGTGAAAACCTTGTGATCAGAAAACCAGACCCATTATTTTCTGTTATTTACCCTGACTTGGTATATCAGAGTATCCTCTCCCCTTGCGCTTTCGGGCAATCTTGGGTGTAAGAGAAATGGTTACCAACTCTAGAAATTGGGCCTGCCTGGGGATTTCATCACCCCAACGCGACTCAAACTAGCAACAGAGCTAAAGCCAAGCTACCCCCAACCAGTATATAAATGTAAACCTTAAGGGAAAACCTAAGGTTGCGAGTGTGGATGTGTCATACGGATGGAGTTGTACTCCCTTAAACCCTGTTGAGCTTAACCTCTTCAGGTTGGAGTGCCACCTTAATAGTGATTAATCTCTTGCCCCATGTATGGCCACTCGAACGGGGTCCCGAACTAAAAACTCTTGTATAGAAATCCAAAATCCTTCTATTTGCTAGCGTAGCACCGGTCAGTGTGAAGGCATCCACACTTTTGCAGTTTGTAGTAGAGGTGATCAGCTTGCCATGGGAGTTTCATGGGGGCTGGAAGCTTGGTTGGCCTAAGAAGAGAGTGCACTGTAAGGGGGAGCCCGTACAGCCAAGTTTTTGAATTCACACACTATAGATATGCAGTTGGGGAAACCTGCATGGAATCTAGCAAATATTGTCATGGCCTAACCTAGGATTATGCTTATATGATGTGTGTTTGGTTACTTTTTAAAATGTTGTGTTTGTCAAGTGTTTTCTAGTTCTATTACAATTCAAAACAAAACATTCACCAAACAGATCAAAATTTCCATCAAAACAACACGAAAATCATTTTTAAACCAAACTGAGTCGCATCTGTCGAACTGCAAGTGATTTTCTTCAATGCAATCGCTCTGTCAAAGCGCTTCTGAAACTTAGAACAATGCATCTATAAGCGTCGCGACACATCTGACAAATCAACTCACATTTGACAATCCAAAAGCCCTTTGATATGTGGCACCTGCGTTTTTGAGACCAAATGGCATGACGTTCCAACAGTATGAGTTAGGACATTCCTTGTCTGTAACTGTCTATTTTTCAAGTGGATGACCTTGCACACCTTGGTCTACATCATATCATGGTGTTTTTTGTCAATTTGTGTCATTTTTACTGCCCAATGATGATTAAGAGAAATAAATATTAAAGTCCTATGGCAATGTTTTGAAGGATTTGGTCTAGGAACTAACATGCATCTTCTTTAGTCTTGTCATTTTCTCTCACCCATCTCATATAGGTATTGCATCCATATCATCATCCATATCTTTTGCACTAATATTCCTTTGTCTCTTCATATTCTAGTCTTCTCATCCATTTCGAGAGCACACCCATGTTCTTGGAACCTGTCTTTCCTCTCGAGGGGGCATACCATAACCCTCCTCGTCATTCTTCCTCATCTTATTTTGCACTGGGGCATTTTTTGACTTATTTTCTTTGTCATAATGTGACATGCTACATTATGACAAAGAGGGGAAAAATATAGACACCTAAAAATGACCTAGGCTTGCATGCTTCATTTTTATCACTTTCCTTCTAGCATAATTAAGACATTTAATTATGTCCTTGGTCCACATTCGACTATTGATTAAATAATTCATAATTATTTAATTAATTCATGTATTTTATTCTTCATGATTATTAAATAAATACATTTTAATTTATTTATTAAATATGCCATTAATTGTCTAAGTCTTTCTTTAATTAAATAAAATTCTTAATTTATTAAATTTCCCTTTCTACATTTAATTATCCTTGATTATTAAATAAATAAATTTTATTTATTTATTTAATACACCACTAACTATCTTAATTAAATAAATGGATTAATTTATTTAATTAATTAGTCTTATCTACTAAATTAAATAATTAAATTTAATTATTTAATTGCCAATTTAATATTCTTCTCATTTTAAATAAATTAAATTATTTAAAATGTCATGTCAATCTTAACTGTCAGTCCTTTTTGATAAATAATCTGAAAAAGATTATTTATTATCTCTCAAAATCTATAATTTGAATTAATTTAATTCAAATTAGCAACTAATCTTCCAAAAATCAAGCAATTGGGCATATTCTTGATTTTCCAAATCTAATCTTTAGTACAAATCTTATCTTCTTGATTTTTTGAATCTTGCAAATCAGGCAATCTTATCTTCTTGATTTTTTGAAAATATTTATTTTCTAATTAATTTGTCTCATTTATTCTCCACTGTCGATCTGTTTATTTGAGACATTTTCTTGACCGCCCGATTAAGGATTTTTCCCTAACCCTAATTAGGGATTCTTGGGTTAAATTTGGATCATTCATTTTAGGGTCTCTTCATCAATTTATCTCGTTCATCCATTTGAAATGGCTTTTTCTATAAAATGCCATCTTCTTCTCATTTTTCAGGGACACATGCTAACATTTTTCATAGTTACTATAGACATTTACTTGCAATATTTATTGTCATAGGAAATTTTAGTATTTTATATAGTCATTTGATCAATTTTGGCATTTGTCTTAGACATAGGCATTGGCAATAGGCATAGGCATCTAGATTTTGAGTAAATCCTTCAAAACTTGCTTTAGCCTTGTCATTTATCATAATTTCTCATACACGAATCTGAGGGCATCTTTATTTACTACAAGCTAGGAGGTGTAACGAAGGTGAAGCATGGAAGAGGAAGACTTATGGTAATATCGTTCCTTTCGTTTTCATCATTTTTTCTTTGTGCTTTGTTATTTCAATGGATTTTAGCATTATTGATCTAACCATCTAACAATCTATTTTTCCTTTGATTACACCTATAAATTGATGTTTCATTCTACTATTTTCAAGATATTGAATTTTATGTATTAGGTCACATATTCTAATTAGGTAAATAATTCCAAGATATTTCCAATCCATTTTCAAGGCCTTAAGGTTGTAGATCTAGGTTTTATTGACTCATCTTTATGGTTTAAAGTCAATCTATTCACCTTGTTGATCTACATCTAAATGTACATTTGAAAAAGCACAAAAAAACCCCTAAGTTTATACCCTAGACATAAGGCTCCCTTTTTTGTACTTTACATTTTGGTGAACCTAACATACTAACATCATAATTTTTTTGAAATTGGAAGTCTTTCAAACCTTATATCTAGGTTTTTCTTTACAATTTCTTGCATTTATCATTTAGAGTTTCCTTTTTACACTATAAAAAGTCATAAAAATACAAAAAATATTACATTCATATTACATCATAGCTTGTATAGGGTATTTTTTAGTCAATTAGACCTGATTTTCATCCAAAATTTCACTCATAATTGTCACTTTTTGTTTACACATGATCAATCATTTGCATCTCATTTACATTGAATTTTTTTGGAAAAATAGTCATTGATAAACTAGTTTGTAGACAAAATTAACAACCTTAAACAATGACCTAAAAATTCATTTTTTTTAGTTTTCAAACCTAGGCTATCAAGGACTCAAATGCCCCTGGTTGACTCTATCCTTGTATAGTTGAAACAACAAGCTTTTTGATAGTTGTCCATCTCTTCTTGCTCAATTTGTATATACCTATAGATCTTTCTTTTTGAATTCATAATTGCATGTTTTTAGGCATCCTGCATAAAGTTCATAAAACTAAAGAAAGTGCATTATTTTGTTTCAAATTTACATTTTAAAAACATAATTTCTAGGTCTCTACATCTTAAAATCACTCAATTTTTGTATTTCAAATAAGAAAATTGCATTCAAAGTTGTCATTTCTTGTTCACATATTGACATATACATACATTGGAATAAATTAATCAAATTCTAGAAAATTATTTATTGTTACAATTTTTTTCTAGTAGAATCAAAATCTTTAAGAAGGGTAATATATAATAAAATTTTAAAATCTTAGAATCCCTGACTAGGATAGAGATTCCCCTAAGTGCCTCTGACCTCTTTGTTTACAACTTAGTTTTATGCGACAAAATACTCTTAGTAGCCTCTATATATTTTTTTTGTTTGATTCCTAGTCACATGTTTAATAACAGTCTGAAACACATTGCAAAATATCATATCATTATGGATTGGTGTTTTTTTAAAGTGTGGATGTCCTTGAAATCCTTGGTTGGTGTTTCAAGTTGTGTGTTTTTCAATGAACCTAGTTTTGATATTGACACTCATGAGTATTCACCTCTTGATAAAAGTCTTTTTGATATCCTTAGTCAAGAAGAAGAAATAATGAATGAGTTCATATAAAATTCCCTATGTAACCTTGAGAATAATGCAGCCTTTTATGCCTCAATGCAATGGCATACTCCCCCATACCAACAATACCCTTCCATGTCACCACTTGAAACATTCACTTTGTTACATCCAAAAACTGAATCATAAGGTATACCTCAACCTACATGCATGGAAGAACCTATTTATAACAACCATAAGGAATACATACTACCTAATTCCCCCCCCCCCCATATTATGAGAATAAAGTTACAAACACACCCATTAACTAGGAATAGAGTTATGGTCTAGGTTTTAAAATCTTAAGTAAACAAGGATGTTACATAAAGAATGAACATGAGATCCACTCTCTTTTGAAACAAATTGTATGAAGACACTAAAGGAGTAGGGTACCAAGAGCCTCTATGTTTAAGTAAAACATTTGTTCCCCTAGCCAAGAAATACAAATTTTATGGCTATGTTAAGGAGTTACCTTTCCTACATCCTATAACCAAGATTGATAGGCCTTATCCACACACTTCTCAAACAAGGATATATTACATTGCCACCCATTTGTGACAAATCAGATAAGAAAGGAAAGAGTACAAATGTTTGTTACTATGCATATCATAGAACACTTGGACATCCTACTAATGAATTCCATGCTTTAAAGAATAAATTAAGAGAATTTGATCCTTATGGGGATAAAATTTAGGTTATGATAAATTAACATTCATTTTCTTTTCTCTTTACTATGTGGTAGTTTTATTATTACAACATTCTCACTACAATACATGGGGGTATAAACATAGCTTTAGTCAATCATATTTTCTCTTGCAAGGAGTAGTATATATCATAATACATTTGGCTCACCTTTGTCTTTACACTTGGGGGAAAGGGGTCGGATAACCTTGTACTAGGTACATTCCATCTTAGGATACATTTATTTCTCCTTAAAACATTAGTGTGGTAAGTACACTAACATTTTAAGGGGGGAGCATATAGTCCCCCACTCATTGTTTGCATAAAAATAGTCCCTTCTTAGTGATTATGGCATATATCTTCTAGAAAGTGTGACTTTTCCAATCAAAGTGTGGCATTCTCGATCCATGTGAGTGTCTCTTTGGTGATGATATTGGGCTCAATATCCCTCAAGAGTGTGACATTTCTTGGTATATGATGTTACTATTAGTGGTAATGCTATGTATAGTATACCCTAAGGCTTGAAATTCCTTTTTCATAAATTGACCTCTCTTGGCGGTGATGTCTTATGTGATATCCTCTAAGGTGTGACCTCTCATATATTAAGCAAAGCCCATTTATTTTTATGAATCATCTCTTGTTGTGATGTTTTTATAACAACTCTTAAGTTTTTATCCCTATCCTCTCATCATTTATGCACCCCCTAAGGTGAGTTTTGTTTGTACCCTAAGACATTAAACTTTACACATACCCTGAGGTGATTTTTTATTTTTTTTGCTCCACTTTGTTCATGGGAGTTGAACTTAGTGTTGCATTGATATAGAATTTTGACCATTTTGTAGAACCTTATCAAATTTATTAGGTAGTATAACTCTTGGTATGGTTTTCATGGGTACACACCTAGTGAAAAATGATCCTCACTAGACTTAGTGTGTTTCTCATTTTGATACTTTGTCTTGGAGGCTCACCTAGTAAGAAGAGGTCCTCTCTAGCTAGTGCACCTTCTAAATAGTGATTCACTTAGAAAATATCAGACTTTGCAATGGTTTGAGTCATGGACACCTTTTAACATGGCCACCTAGCATAACAAACCTAGTTCTCATTCTAGTTAACATTTATTTGGTAGTTGACATTTGGTATTTGAGACAATTTAATACTAAGGTCTCTTTTCCTTATCGAATCAATCTTTTAGTACTAACATTGTGTTTTGTTTTATGTATTTTTGTGTGTCTTCTTCATGTTCACATTGTGGCTACATCATGTTTGTTCCATTTTTTCATTATCTTTATGTTTCATCTTCCACTTGTTTTCACCATGTATGCTTCATGTTTTTTGATATTGCATGTTAGTGTATGTTGACTTGTTCCATTCCATACATGTGTGTTCTTTTGTGCTTATGCTGGTTTTGCATGGGATCTTAGATCATGGGGGCTTGATCACCTCCCTTGATCCTTTTTCATCCTATCTTTTCAACATTTGAACAATTAGATCCCTCTTGATATAAATTGTCTACTTTAGTGTGAGTCAGAGCATTAGTTCATACTCTCACTAAAGTGGGGGCTAAATTTAACATCATAAATTGTCACCCATATAAAAATTTCACACTATTTTTTACATTACCCCTAAATTATTCAGCCCAATTTAACACCTAATTTCCTAAAATTATGCATCCAAGGCATATTTTTACCGCCTTTAAATTAATGTTTTTCCCTCAATACATTGTGTCCTATAAAATATGGCTAGGACCCATACACCCATTGGTGTATGGGTCACCCTATTCTATTAGGGAATTTTTTTTAATATGTTGGTTTCATCATTTTAAAATTCAAATTTCAAATTTCACATGTTAGCTTTTGGAATTTAATTTACAAGAAATTATTATAATTGTATATAAATACCTAGTCATGGGGTAAGTGCAAGAAGATGGGGGGCCAAAAAGGGGGCTTAAATGACCATTTTGTTTTCTAAAATTAGGAAATACTAACCTTGGACATGAAATTGAGGATAGTTAAACTCAAAAGAGGGGATCACAGAAATTGGTGTCTTTTTTGTCAGAAAAACATAACATAGCAACTTTTGTGGCTCCCTTGCATGGTGAACCTTTTTTTAGTATTTTTAAAATCACTTCAATGAGAAATTATCAAACAATATGTAGTTTATGCTTTATTTTTCTAATAATTTTTTAATGAATATTTGATCTTTTACTAATTTTAAAAGTGGATAATTCCTAAAAAATAAAATTTTGGCCATGCTACCTCTGCAAATTTTGGAAACTAACTGTTTTTTTTTTAATGTGTAGAATGGAGTCTAGTTTCTAAAAATTTAGTTTATTTGAAGTTTTGATGAAAAATTAATTTATAATGAAAAAATACCAAACACTAGTTTTTTCCAAAAAATAAACACACTAACAAAAGAAATTATAGATTAAAGGCTTAACATTGTCAAAAACTGAAAAAATTACATCATTAGATAGTTAAAAGAGATCCTAACATTACCCAAGTGTTAAATTTGTTTGACATTAAAACAGGTGCAAACTTGATGGTTAGCATGAACATGATTATGTGAAATATTGTAGAATTTGCAAAACCACATCTTTCAACATTGGAAAGGCCATCTAAACCTTTGGGTTCATATTCCAAGACAAATACCAAGCCCAAGGCTTAGGGATTCCTAAAGCAAGAAATAACATGAGAATGTTAAAATATGCTTTAGTTATTTCTTAGTTTTGACATGGTTTTTGTGTTTGTACAAGACATGTCTAGTA
The DNA here is from genome assembly GCA_007258455.2 of Sequoia sempervirens. Lineage (NCBI taxonomy): Eukaryota > Viridiplantae > Streptophyta > Pinopsida > Cupressales > Cupressaceae > Sequoia > Sequoia sempervirens. Next base: position 28,389,595 of record VDFB02075321.1, read on the forward strand.
ATACATGTCTAGCAAGACATAATGTGAGTGTTATAAAATGCTCACGTTATGTCTTGCTTTGTGTTAAATGCTACTCTATTGAATGTATGCATATATATTTGTATGTTTGTATGTATGTATTCTTGTATGTATGTGAGTATGTATATATATCTATATGTATGCATGTCTACTTATATGTATGTATTTATGTATTTCTTTAGAGGGATGGATAATTTTAGGAGAAAGAGAGGGTTGTCTAAGTAGTGTGGGAGGGAGAGAGGGAGGGAGAGATCAGAGATATAGGTAGAGAGGTAGTGAGAGAGAGAGAGACTTGAGAGAGGGAGAGGAGGTGTAAGGGAGAGACCTAAGAGAGAGGGAGTGGGAGAGTAGGGGTTGGAGTGATAGAGACTTAGCTAGGTAGGGTGGGAGGGATAAAGGGAGACAGAGAGATAGAGATATAGAGAGAGGGGTGGGAGATAGAGAGCTAAGAGAAAGGGAGAGAGAGGGGGGAGAGAGAGGGAGAGAAAGAGAGTTATACAGGTAGGGTGCTATAAGGAGAGACTTGAGAGTGGGAGGGGGTAAGAGGGAGAGACTTGAGAGATAGGTAGTGAGAGGGAGTGGGAGAGAGAGGGAGATAGAGAGGGATTTTGAGAGTGAGATACCTAAGAGAGAGAGGGTGTGGGAGGGAGTGACCTTAGAGAGAAGGAGAGAGAGAGGTAGTATGAGAGAGGGGGTGGAGTGAGAGGAACCTATCTAGGTAGGGTGGGGGGGATAAATAGAGGGGGGAGAGAGAGAGTTACCTAGGTAGGGTGCTAGAGGGAGAGACCTAAGAGAGAGAGAGAGGGGGGTGGGAGGGAGATACGTTAGAGATAGGGAGAGAGAGGGAGCGATGGAGAGGTAGTGGGAGGGAAATAGAGAGAGATAGAGGTAGTAAGAGAGAGTGGTAGGGGTTGGTTAATCGAGAGGTACATAGAAAGAGGGAGAGTGTAGATAGATACAATTAGAGAGGGTAGGAAAGAGGGAGGGAGAGAGAGGTGAGATGGTTAGATAGAGGGATAGGGGTTGGGGTTATAGGGTTGAGGGATTAAGGTTGAGGACCTTAGGTTTGATGGTTTAGGGTATTGGGTTGAGGGTATAGGATTGAGGGGTTACAGCTGAGGGTAGAGGGTATTGGGTTGAGGATAGGTGGCAGAAGGTTTAAGAGTTTAGGGTTTAGGTTTTAGGGTTGAGGGTAGAGGGTTTAGGGTATAGGTTTGAGGGTATATGGTTGAAGGATTAGTGTTGAGGTCCAATTTATAGGGTATAGGGTATAAAGGTTGAGGGTTTATGGTTTAAGGGTTGATGGTTGAGGGATTAAGGGTTGAGGGTAGAGAATTGAGGGTGGAGAGTTTAATTTATTGCATAGAGGTAGAGGGTAGATGGTTTAAGGGTTGAGGGTTGAGGGTTGAGGGTTTAAGGTTAAGGGTAAAGGGTTGAGGGTATAGGCTTGAGGGATTAGGGTTGAGGATTCAATGTATAGGGTAGAGGGTATAGGTGTTTAGGTTTTACAATTTAAGGGTTGAGAGTTGAGGGTAGAGGGTAGAGGGTAGATGGTAGAGGGATTAGGGTAGATATTTTACTTGTGTTTAAGGGTTGAGGGATTAGGGTTGAGGGTAGAGTGTATTGGGTTGAGGTTAGAGGGTAGAGGGTTTAAGGGTTTAGGGTTGAGGGTTGAGGGTTTAAGGTTTAGGGTTGAGTGTTTAAGGGTTTAAGGGTTGAGGGTATAGGGTTGAGAAATTAGGGTAGAGAGGGAGGGATGGATGTAAGGAGAGATAGAGGGAGAAGTGAGATAGAGAGGAGAAAAGAGGAGGGAAGAAATGAGATAGATGAGGGTTGAGGATCCAATGTATAAGGTAGATGGTTGACAATTGGCAACATAGGGTTGAGAACCTATGGGTTTTATGGTCTAGGGTATTGGGTTGAGGGTATAGGGTTAAGAGGTTAGGGTCAAGGGTAGAGGGTATTGGGTTGATGGTAGACGGTAGAAGGTTTAAGGGTTTAGGGTTGAGGGTTTAGAATTGAAGGTAGATGGTTTAGGGAATAGGTTGAGGGTTAATAATTGAGGGTTGAGGCTTTGTGTTTTAAGGGTTGAGGGTTGAGGGATTAAGGGTTGAGGGTTAATAATTGAGGGTTGAGGATTTAATGTATAGGGTAGAGGGTAGAGGGTTGAGGGATTGGGGTTGAGGGTAGAGGGTAAAGGGTTTAAGGGTTTAAGGTTGAGGGTAGATCATTGAGGGTTTAGGGTTGAGAGACTAGGGTTGAGGGTCCAATGTATACGGTATATTGTATAGGGCTAAGGGATTAGGGTAGAGATGGAGGGAGAAGTGAGATATAGAGGAGATAAGAGGAGGGAGGGAAAAATATAGATGAGGGTTGAGGATCCAATGTATAGGGTAGAGGGTTGAGAATTGAGGGAGGGATTAGGGGCGAGAGAGGGGGAAAAAAATAGATGAGGGTTGAGGATCCAATGTATAGGGTAGAGGGTTGAGAATTGAGGGAGGGTTTGGGAGAGAGAGAGAGAGAGAGAGAGAGAGAGAGAGAGAGAGAGAGAGAGAGAGAGAGAGAGAGAGAGAGAGAGAGAGAGAGAGACCTAGGAAAGAGATAGGGAGGGAGTGAGAGAGAGAGAGAGAGGTCTGAGAGAGAGATAAGGATAGAATGGGAGAGATATAGAGGTTAGAGGGTTTAAGGGTTAAGGTTAAAGGGTATTGGGTTGAGGGTATAGGGTTGATGGTCCAATGTATAGGGTATAGTGTTGAGGGATTAGGTTATATAGGGAGGGATGGATGGAGGGAGAGATGGAGGGAGAAGTGAGATAGAGAGGAGAGAAGAGGAGGGAGGTACATAGAGAGAACTAGAGAGAGAGAGAGGGAGTCGGAGAGAGATATAGGGTAGAGGGTTAAGCATAGAGGGTTTAAGAGTTAAGGGTAAATGGGAGATAGGGAGAGACCTAAGAGAGGTAGAGGGGGTATGAGGGATATATTTGAGGAGAGAGATAGATAGAGGGTATAGGGTTAAGGGTACATGGTAGATGGTTTAAGGGTAGAGAGTAGAGGGTTAAGGGAAGATGGGAGAGATATATAGGGAGAGAGAAATAGAGGGGGGATAGAGGGTTTTAGGTTTTAGGGCTAAGGGTAGAGGGGAGAGAGATAGAGGGAGTGAGTGAGAGAGAGAGATAGAAGGAGTGAGAGAGAGACCTAACAAAGGGGGAGAGACAGAGTGAGTGAGTGAGAGGGAGTGGGAGAGAGATAGAGGGAGTGAGAGAGAGAGATAGAGATTAGGGTTTAGGGTTTAAGGTTTAAGGTTTAAGGGATTAGGGTTTGAGGCATAGTGTCTAGGGTTGAGGGTTTAGGGATAAGTGAGAGAACTAGATGGCTAAGGAAAGAGAAAGAGAGAAAATAAACCTATAAAAAATAAACTTCTCATAATATGAGCACATTTTGAAGTTGATATGTAGTTGTTTTTTTAGCAAGACATAACATGCTCACCTTATAACATGAGTGTATTTTTTCTTGCTCTAAAAATGGTTAAAAACTTAATATACCTATGATCTCTAGGCCCACATTCTGTATATTCTCCTAGTTATGTGTGTGTTCCAACAAAAGAAGCTTTTTGATGCTTTTGCAAAGTGTTCATGCAATTTTTTCACATTCTACCACTTTTTAAATTATCTTTCCACCACCTTTGCATGAAATAGTAGATTTTTCACATTGAATTTGATAAAAATTAATTCAAGTCTCAATTCCATTCCATAGTGATATACAATTTAAGTTTTGAGGGAAACAAGCTTTTGAAAAACTTAAATTGTTGAGGAGTTTGAAGCAAGAAGAAGCAAGGGCTACATAAATGGGTAGAAATCCTCCATTCAAATCTCCATTTTTTCTGGTATGTGAAGTCTTTACACATTTTCTTTATATTTTCTTTCATTCTATTTTGGCTTGCTTTGATTTTGTTATTTTGCATATTCCATTTTCATCATTGTTTGTTTGTCATTATAGCCTTAGCTTGTCAATGCACATTTTAAATTACACATTTCTTGCACTTGCCAATTGCTTTTTTAAACCACATATCTTTGAGGAATTTTGTCAAACAATTGACTTAACTTGTATATTATTCCATATTTTGTATATGTATACGCATAAAAATGGTCATGTCTATAATCCTGACAATTAATTAAATATTTATTATTTAATTAGTTTTCTAAAATCCTCTACATATGATTAAATTTAATTGATTTAATTATATTGTTCATTCATCTTATTCTTCTTTCGTAATTAAATAAATTTATTTTATTTTATTATTTTCATATGTCCACTTAATTAATTAAATAAATACATTGTATTTATTTAAATTAATTATCATTGTTTAAATTTAAATTAAATCTTTTGATTTAATTAAGTTTAAATATTTCCTTTTCTTCTATTTTAAAATTCTTCTTCTAATTAATTAAATGTTTCATTTAATTAATTTCATAAAAGTGATTTAATTAAATAAACTTTATTTAATTAAAGGATCTTGTGCTTTCTTTCTAAATCACAACTAGATATTTTATTATCTTCTATTTTTTTTCTCATATCATAATTAAATATTTTATTTAAATATGAGATCTTTTGCTTTTTTCAAAAATCTTGATTAAAGCTTTCTTCTTATCACAAACTTTCTTCTGCTTTTAAAAGCTTAATTAAATATTTCATTTAATTAAGAAAAAGTTGAATATCATCCACAAATAAATAATTGAATTTTTAATTCATTATTTATCAACTTGTAAATCTTTCTTTTATTCTTTTAAAGAAAGATGATTTCTTATTTTCTTATCTTCTTCTCTTTCATAAAGATAGAAAAATCTTGTTTTCAGGTTTTCTTCTATTTTCTCTTCAGTTTCATCCTTCTTCAGCCATTTGATCTATCAATAATTATCATAGCCATTGATCATATCAGCCAATCAGAAGCTTTTGAAAACTCTATAAATACAACCTCTCACAATTCATTTAGGGGGTTGATTCTTAAGTATCTTCACTCTGTCAAAATTATTCTTCAAATATTCTATCTTTCATCCAATCATTCTCCTTCAAACCTTAATCACATTGTTATGCTGCAAAATTGAGCAACCAACATTCCTCCATTATCAACCTTCAAAATCTTGCATTCTTAGTATAGTATGCATTTCATTTATATCTCATTCTTCAGTAGCCTACTTCGTTAAGCTTGGCATTCCAGATCTGAGAGCAACTTGAGCAAAGACAAAACACTGGAGATAGAGGGCAATAAGACGACTTCAAAGAAACTGCCATTAACATTTTGCTTATTTCTGTTTTTCTTTTGGTTTCTTTGATTTAATGTTTTATTGTTTGTGTTGTTATTGATTCAAATTTATCATATTTTCATACACATAATATACATGTACATATGAGAGAAGTTATAAGTATGTAAGAAAATACATCATTTCTCAATCCTTTTCTATGTATGTGCACACCTTTCTCTAAAGCTTTCAATTTGGTATAGGAATGGGGGATGTTGGAAAATGTAGGGGAATTTGGTTTTACACCTAGAAATTGCATATGCTTGAAATTTTACAAATCCTATTCAACAAATCAATTTTGTGCATATCCTATAATCATTCTAGTCCATGAGGACATATCTCATTGAGGTATTTTGTTAAACAGTTCTACCAAGCAGTTAATTGCCTTGTCTATGCTACCAAATTTTCCATACATGTCTACCAAAGCATTTTATTAAACAGCATAGACAAGGCAATCAATAGTTGAAAGAAATTCTTCAAAGAAATGGGGTCTCATGGTGATGTGTATTTATTCAAACAATTAATTGCATTGTCTATGCTACAAAATTCTCCATACATGTCTCTACAAAATTGGAATATACTTCTCCAACATTGATAGATCTTTGAATCTATTTTGGTTTTCATCTCTATTTCTAAACTTACCTCATCACTAATGTTGTGATATATTTTAAATGTTTCCCTGATTAGTCTACCTACAAGGGATTTTAACCCTTCTCTCCATTGTTTCAAGACTCTTTATTCAAGGTCAAGTTATCAACATGGGGAATGGTGCAGTCTATCTTTTAATCATGGCATGCCACAAGACAATTTCTTTAAGGCATTGGATCCAAACATTCTTGTGAGCATTGGAAAGCTAGTGATCCCACTAGCTTGTTAATGGTATGATATTTTGTATACATGTCTACCAAAAAAATAATTTCAAACAATTCACATGTCTTGTCCATGCTTCTATTTTGACCCTATCTTACAACCATGACATGGCACATGACCACATTTCTTTAAGGAATTCCATCCAAAAATTCATGTGAGCATTGAAAAGCTACTGAATCACCATGAGACCACATTTCTATGAGGATTTTTTTCAAAAAACCCCTATCTTTTCAACCCTGCCACATTGAAAAGATAGTGAGCTCACTATCTTGCCAAAGGTACCACATTTTGCATACATGTCTACAAAAACATTATTTTCAAAAAAAATCACATGCCTTGTACATGCTTCCATTTTGAGCCTATCTTGCAATCATGGCATGCCACATGACCACATTTATTTAAGGAATTCCATCCAAAAATTTATGTGAGCATTGAAAAGATAGCGAGCTCACTAGCTTTTCAATGCAGTAAGGTTGACAAGGTAGGGGTTGCTTGAAAAAATGCCTCATAGAAATGTGGTCTCATAGTGATGTATATTATTACTATGAGACCACATTTCTATGAGGCATTTTTTTAAGCATCCCTACATCACTGTGAGACCATATTTCTATGAGGTATTTTTTCAAGC